>BSBK01000176.1:1092500-1692500 GCA_027943335.1 Chamaecyparis obtusa | reverse complement strand
AATTGAAAAATATTGCAAGACATTGATTTAGGAAATTGATAAATTCATGAATGGGGGCCCAAAGTCTAGGTGACCATTTTAGGGTGCATACACATATTAATACCCTTATTTCAACCAAAAAAATGACTATATAAAAATTATAAGAAAATACTAAACAAATATTTTAAAAAGTTGAGACATTAATTTTTGAAAATTTCCAACTTCCCTTCTAATTAATGTCCTTGTTTCAACAGAAAAAAGTGATTATATAAAAAACAAGTGCCATGTAGTGGCCAAGTACTTGCCTTTAGTTTTTTAAAGTAATAATGCTAATTGTTAGAATAAGCAATAATTTAAAAAAAAATAAAAGTACCATGTTTTTTAAAACATATTAGTAGATGTATTGAGCTACATATATATAAGTAAAATGTTCTTTTTTAATATATATTTGAAAATATAAAATATACATAGAGCCAACTCTGTTTCTGCTAGGTTGGTTCGGGGCATTTCCCTTCCTAGTTCTTCTTCCCAGTTGGTCAATGGCCATTTTGCCGATGACTCCTTTCTCACTCTCATTGAGGATGAGGAGAACATCTCCAATGTCTTGCAATGCTTGGACACCTTTTGTCAAGCCTCTGGATCGGCCATTCAATGGTGCAAAATGCTTTGTTTTAGACAATCCTTTCTTCCAGCTCCGCCCTGGCTTGCCAGCTTTGACTGGAAATGGGTGCAACATGGAGAAGTTTTTCATTTCCTAGGCATCCCTTTTGCCTTCCATGGCTCTGCTGTGGATTTATGGAATACTGTTCTTGCTAAAATTGAGAAAAAGTTGCACTACTGGATTAGCAAACCGCTCTCTCTTGCAGGGAAGTTCCAGATTTGTTCGAAAGTGCTGGCTGCTACTCATGTTTATTATTCTTCTTGCTGGGCTCCGTCTAAGGCCTCTTATCTCAAGCTTGAGCGCCTGCTCAGGGATTTTCTTTGGGCTTCTGGTGCGGATGGTCATGGGTTTCATAGGGTTGCTTGGGCCTTCCCCGTGACTCTGGAGGCTTGGGCCTTCTCTCCACCCAGAAGCAAGGGCTTTCTCTTTGTGCGAAGTGGATTATTAGAGCTCTCTCTGGCGATGAGGCATGGAAAATTCTTGTCAGACATTGCATCTCCGCCGGGTTTCCAGTTCACCGGCCCGCTTGGAAAGGTCTTGGTCTCCAAACCTTGCTCACTATGAGAGAACCTGTTCAAATCCAGGGCACCTT
This sequence comes from Chamaecyparis obtusa, assembly GCA_027943335.1. Lineage (NCBI taxonomy): Eukaryota > Viridiplantae > Streptophyta > Pinopsida > Cupressales > Cupressaceae > Chamaecyparis > Chamaecyparis obtusa. The sequence goes on along the minus strand of BSBK01000176.1, from coordinate 1,691,268 downwards.
CATCATCAAGAGCATTTGGAAAACCTGGGAAGCTATAAAGCCCTGGCTTCGATGGGATGGTAATGCTTTTTGTAATGGGCTTTCTTTCAATTAGCAGACTCTTTGGTGGTCTCCTTTATTCTTCATACAGGGTATACCCTTGGCCAAAACTCAAGGGGCTAGTGCTCTGCATTTTTTTAAACGTGGCATTCGGACTCCCAAGGATCTTTTTTCCAGAGTCTCTATGGGGCTCCGATCTTGGGAGGATATGCAGGTGCAATTTCGGCTGGCAAGTTCTGATCGCCTGACTTTTGATCTTTTGGTTTCGGCCATTCCTACCAATCTGCTCCACAAGATTGGCATTCAGGCTAATAGGCCGTGGTGGAGGGATTGGAAATGGTATCCTGCCACGCCTTTCAGCAATTACAAGTCAAGGCTTGGGTATAGGTGGTTATCCCCGCATCTTCCGATGGTGGATATTCTAAACCAAAGATGGCATCTTCATTCGGCCACTTCCCACTGGAGCTCTCGTTTCCATACTGTCTGGACCACCATTACAGAACCCAAGATGGCTCTCTTTGCTTGGTGTCTTTTGTTTCAGGGTCTCCCAGTTGGCCCTAGGCTCAAACATTTGGGAGTTCATGACCCTCGCTGTCCGTTTTGTGGTCATCCTGAGACCTTTCTTCACATTTTCTGGTTCTGTAGGAGAGCTCAACAGTATTGGCAGTGGATCCATGATTTTTTCAAACCTTTCCGGCCTGAGCCCTTCTCTTGGCATATGATTGTCTTAGGAGACTCTCCCAGACTCCCCTCCAAGTTTACCCAAATTTGGCATACTTTCAGGATGGAGATTTTGTTCAATCTTTGGAAAGATAGAAATGCTGTTATATTTTCCCACAGCTCTCTTGATACTAATGTTGCTATGTTTAACAAAGCTTGCATATGTAATAATGTTATGATGTAGATTCAAGTCCAAGCTAATAAAGTGGCTTTAGAGGTGACTCACCTGCAGGAGCTGATCTCTCATTGGGGCAATGCTCCCTGTATAGTGGCTCAGGTGCCTCCGGATGCTATCTCTACTGAGGGTACGCCTCCTAGAGGCCACCGCCACGGGCGCAGCTCCTCTGTGCGCCGCTCTCACACGCCACGATCCTAGGCCCCTCGCCAGCACTCTTTGAGAGGTGGCGGAGATGGTTGGCGGCGCCGTTCGGCTTCTCCGCCTCCACGATAGTCTGGGTGGTCACATGCGCAGGTGCAGTTGGCCCCTTCTGGTGCTCCTCCTGGTTCCGGTGCTCACCGTGGGCGAGATTGGCTTCCGGCCACCTCCTCCAAATTCCCCCGCTTGGCACTTGCTATCTCCCCGCCCAGGGCGGAAGAAGAAAAAGAAAAAGAAAATACTGATGAAGCTGGTTGGGTGCTTCTAGATGAGCCTGCCAATCCCACTGATAAGTGGGGATCAGATGACAAAGATCCTCCGCCCTCTGCTCCTACTCTTGCGGCCTGAGGGCCTTTTCAATTTTTTTTGGTGAATAGTTCTTGCTATTTCCGGCTCTGCCGTTTGAACACTGCGGGGTGATTTAATATATCCCCCGGCCTTTTTTTTGTGAATATGTATCTTTAATTTCTTTTAATTGAAAGGTCTCTATTCATCAAAAAAAATATAAAATATAATAATGATAACTTATTTGTTATATATTGAATATTTAGTTATGTAATAATAAAAATGGTGTTGATTGATAATAACAATATTAGTATTTAATAATAGTTATATTTATATAATTATTTTTATTAATAATTATAATACACTTATAGGTCGTCTTCTTTTTAAATTTGAATAATCCAAAAATATCTACATTAATATACCTAAAATATCAATAGAATTGAAATAACACAAAATAGAATTACAATATACATAACTATAATTATACTATTATTTAAAAAATATTTTCAAACATTTGTTCATCTAGCAAAACCAAAATAAATGGCTAATTTTATGCAATATAGCAAAAAATGTGTTATTAAAATTGTTTCTTCGGGAATTTCGTGTATAAGACTCAATTTATTTTAACCAATCATATCACCAATAAATAATTTATTAACTTAAAAAATGTGCATGTCAACAATTTCACACAATCATAAATTTATTTAAATTTGATAGCTCCAAAAAAAATCATTTAATCACTAGTTAAGACTAATTATAAGAAAACACTAAACAAATATTTAAAAAAGTTGAAAGACATTAATTTTTGAAAAATATTAATATTTTTTAAAACTTATGTTCTCCAATAACACATTGGGGGAGACTATATTGTGATCTTGTGCTACATAAGCTCTTATTAATTAGTCCAATTCTTCAACCTATAAATTATAAATTTTAATGAAATATATTAAACAATACTATTTTTTTTTAAAATATACATATAAAAAATAAATGTCAACAATTAATTTTAGATATTGGAATGTGACTTTTTCAAATGTAAAAAATAAAAATTGCATTAAAAAATTTAAAACCTATATTAAAAAAAAACTAATACAAGTACAACAAAATTTGTACCAAGTTATATAATAAATATAATTTAAAATAAAATAACTTATTTAATACATAGAATAAAATTTGTACCTTATATAATAAATACAATTTTAAAAAAATAAACTTATTTAATAAATACAATAAAATTTGTACCTTTTATAATAAGTATAATTTAAAATAAATAACTTATTTAATAAATATAATTTAACTATTTAATAAATAAAATAACTCCAAATTAATTTTTGACATTTTAAAAATAGATTATTTAAATATATATCATTAAAAATCTATAGGGATCTGAAGTGTTCAAAGAGGCCCATAAAAACACATAAAAATAATCTTAAAATATATCACGACCCCTATAAACTCGAGTGGAACTCCAATTCCATTTTTTAAGCGAAGGCATGATCAATAAACAGATCAAAACAAAAATCAAAGAGTTTATCTCACACTTCACCGATTTGTGCTCACATTTTTCATGCTGTTTCAGATTATATGTCGATATTGTAATTCTTTAATATCACCTTCCATATTTTAATTCGGCAGCCAATATGGAATGCTCTTCCCAAATCAAATATGAAGAGGTATGTATATTTGACTCAATTGATTAATATTGTTTTCATCAATTTCAATCTAATACTGTTGTTTTTGCCTTTCATATCAGGAATTCTTCTCTACCAGAGGATTGAAGCTTTTTACATGCAGATGGGTGCCCTTAAATCAGCAACCAAAAGCTCTGATATGCCTCTGTCATGGTTGGGTTTTTTTTTTTTGGTTTTCCAATTTATGTTTTATTGATCTTCCTATATAAAGTTTTAGGCTAACATTTTTTTGTGGTCATTCAGGTTATGGGATGGAATGCAGCATTTTCATGCAAGGTATTCACAAGGATCTTTTAAACAGTCTTTTTTTTCTGATCTTAATGATTGGAGAATTATATAATTTTTGCTTTTGAATTTTCTGTTTCAGAACTTTGAATCTTGATTTAAACCTTTTATTTGGGTTTCAGATAATGTCCTAGCATATAAATCATAAAAAAATATTTGTTCTTTCAAGGTGAAGTTTTGTGGAATTAATTCTGTAATGTTGTTTTGAATAGGTGTTGGAATTAGGCTTGCCAAAGCTGGATATGCTGTTTTTGGGATAGATTATGAAGGGCATGGGAAATCTGGAGGAAAACGGTGTTATATTGAGAACTTCAAAGAACTTGTTAATGATTGTGCATCTTTCTTCAAAAGCATTGCAGGCAAGTCAATTTTTTTTCATCTCAGAAGCTCTGTTATTTGGAATGGAATTGTAGGTTTTTTCAATTGATTTATTGATTGTTATTTGGATTATTGTTAAAAAATTATAAGGTTAGAGTTAAAACATTAGTTGACATTCTGTAATTTAGGGTAAAAAATTAGTAAACTGTCCAAACTTGGAAGAACAATTGGGTCTTAAGTATTTGTTTGAAGTTTTTACTACAACTGATAAAGTGAAGTCCGAGTAGAATTGTTAGTGAATCTGTAATGAATCTCTAATCTACCTCAACTCACAGTTCTTCACACCCTTTTAATTGTTTATAATATCGTTTATGAATCTACAGTAGTATGAACTATGAAGGATTCACCTACATTAAAGTTAGCTCATATAATAATTTGGGTTCTAATTTTTATTCTTTTAAAAAATAGTATATTTATCTTTATAAATTTTTTTATATATTTAGATTAAATGTATTTTCTTAGATGTTTATTCTATTTATAGATGAATCATATGTTTTAAATTGATTTAAAACAAACATATTGAAAAAGATATTTCTGGTTTAAATAGAACTTTCTAAAAATAGATATTATAATATAAATTAAAAACATAATAATAAATATTTTGGTTTAGTTTTAATAAATAGACATTGATGTTTCTTAATTTATTAAAATTATGTTACAAAAAGTCATATTGTTCCATTTTTTATCAAGATAAAATTAGATGGCTAAATGATCTGTAAGTTTCTGTTTAGAGGAGAAGACCGGGTAGTTGAACATCTTACTTGGTGCTTGTCAAAATCCTATGTGGAAATTTGAAATGAAACCTAAAGTTTTACAACAACTTACTTGGCAAGTCCCCTGCTTATAACTAAGGTTTCAGAACCACATCATAAAACACGATGACACATCAGCATTCTTTTTACCAAGGTGTCCAAGACAACCCAAAAAAGTGAGAACCATACTTGTGCACTAAGTCATGTTTTATTGGTGCACTGATGTGGCATCACATAATTTGTAAAAACTATTAGACATTTTATCAACAAAATAATTTTTTTTTGATACATGGGAATATTCCCTCGACCTAGCCTAGTGCCCAACAGCCCATATCTTGAGTACCTGAATCATCCGTCCGCAAGCTGTCCCACCTATTAGAACACACTCAAATACATCATATTTAATTAAAATCATATTATTTTAAAAAAATTATACTAATAGTTTTTTATAAATCCATTTAACTGTAAACATTCCTTTTCTAACTTGATTTTCTTTAACCTAATATTTCAGGTATTGAAGAATACAAGGATAAAGCCAGATTTATATATGGGGAATCCATGGGAGGTGCAGTCTCACTTTTGCTGCACAGAAAACTCCCAACCTTTTGGAACGGTGCAGTTCTTGTGGCCCCCATGTGTAAGGTAATTTATTCCATATTTCTAATAATAGAAGTATCAATGAATGCAGTCTCTTTAGATCCTATCCTATTAGTTTGTTACAGATGACCCCCCTTTTCTTTTTGGGCTTTTTGGAGGCAGCCGTTATAACTTACTTTGTTGAACAGATTGCAGAAGACGTCAAACCTCATCCCCTTGTGATCAGTGTTTTCAATAACCTCACTAGAATAGTCCCCACATGGAAAATAGTTCCTTCAAGGGACATTATTGATACTGCCTTCAAGGAGCCCTCAGCTAGACAAGAGGTATATTTAAATATTATATTCTGCACACTTACTTTCAAGGTTTAATTTTTGTTAATGCCTGAATTAGGACTGTATCATTTGAAGTTAGAGACTTACGTTTTGTTGTGGATTAATGAACTATAAATCATTATTTAATTATTTTTCTACATACTATTAATAAAAGTCTTGGAGCATATATAAAGCTAGAAATATAACATTTAATGGGATTGGATATAATGTTTGTTTTTTTTAGTTTTTTTAACAAAGTTATGGGAGAATGTAATGTTCTAAGTTAAATTATTTATTTAAAATTCTAATACACTTTTAATAGATCTGAGATTATATTAAAAAGATCATTTTTAAGATTAATTGTATATATTTTTGTATCAAAGTTTCATATTACATTTAATATTCTAACAAACTTCTTCATTTGGCTCAAAATATATAAAAACTACATGAAACAGATTATTAGATATAAGTAGAAACATGTATTTCTGTGAAGTATTGAAGATATTTTAGAATTTTGATTTTTATGAGATTGGAACTGTATTGTAAAAAGATTGTTAGTGATATATGTAGTGTATAAGTTAAGCATTTATCTGAAATTAGAAACATACTAATTAGTGGGGATCTAATGAATAATTATTTGTTATTGTTTTCTATATATTTTTAACAAAAGTAGTTGAGAATATAATAATTTAGAAGTTAAGTGTTTGTCTAAAATTAGAAAGTTAAGCATTTATCTAACATTAAAAAATTAGATATTTATCCACAATTAGAAACTTATCATTAGTATGATTAAATATAATGATTTTTTGTATAGCTTTTAACAAAAGTTATTAGAATATATAATGTTTTAAAGTTAAAGAATTTATTTAATATTCTACTATATTTCAATAGGTATGTAATGAGATTTAGAAGACTGTTTTTTAGAATTAATTGTATATGTTTTTATATTAAAGTTTCACATTACATTCAGCAATCTATTATTGAGAAAAGATTATTCAAAAGATTTTTTCTATAATCAAATTTTATATTTTTTTTATTTGACATTTTATATGATACTGAGTGATTCATCAGAAAAAAGAAATGTCCACCTCTTTACTAAGTCCCAATCAATACATCAAGATAAAAATACATTCAACTGATAAAACCACTTTTTAATATGGAATAATTGACTATAATCCAAAATATTAAAAAATATAATTAATTTTATACACAATTTATGAAAACTCATACTACCAGAGTATGAAACTGCAATCAAATCATGCATTTTAGAATTTTAAGAGATTGGAACTTTATTGTTATAGTCATCTCTGTGTATGTTACAGATTAGAGCAAATCCCTACATATATCAAGGCAAGCCAAGGCTGAAGACTGCTTATGAACTCCTCATGGCAAGTACAGCTTTAGAAAGTCGACTAGATGAGGTAAGAATATAAAAACTCTTTACAGCTATAGTTAGCTATTTTTAAAATATTGGTTGGACATGAAGCTTGATAATGTATTATTATTTATGGAATATGTTTGTTCGTTGTAGGTGACTTTGCCATTCTTGGTAGTGCACGGAATGGATGATAATGTAACAGATCCTTCTGTGAGTGTGGAATTGTATCAATCTGCAGCAAGCTTTGATAAGACTATCAAGCTATATCCTGATATGTGGCATGGTTTGACTTATGGAGAGCCTCCTCATAATGTGGAATTAGTATTCAGTGACATTATTGGATGGCTGGATGAAAGAAGCAAAGCAAGATGCCTCACATGTGGATAATATTTTTTTAAACTATTCTTTTTGTATGGTACAGTCTTAAAAACTACTGAAATTCTATATTCTGATTAGGTAAAGCAGGTTGAAACCCATTTACAAATGATAGGGGTCTCAGTAAAGGTGAGACTAAGAGTATTAAAATTCTAGGTAATTGTTACATTAAACAATTCATTCCTTCTTGTAAAGGAAGAGGAAATTGTAAAGTTGAGAAATATTTAATTATTAGAAATAATAAATGGCATAAATCTTTATGTTAAGCTTTTAGTAGCAGTAAACATGATAATTGATAGTTGTATCTTAACTAAATTTATAATCAATTATATCTTAACTTAATTTATAAATATCTTGATATTTTTTAAACTTTGAGTTGATAATAATTTGTTTATATGGATAACAATATAAAATAATTGTTTTAAAGCGAAAGAGAAGGTGTAACCGTAAATTGTGCATATTTTGTATTTTTGTCTTTTGTTTCATGTTTATATTGATATAAGAATTATCATTAATTTAAATAATTTAGTTTATTTTCTTCATATGTAGGAACCAATCTTTATGGTTTATTTATTGCTTATGTTTAGAAGTAATATAAATTATGTTTAGAAGTAACAGAAGTCAAACTCTTTTAGAATCATAAATTAGTTCTCATGTATTTCTTACACACTATTATTTGTGTGTGCGAATTGTTATTATGAGTGTCGTGGTTCCATTCTTATGTGTATTATGAGTGTCGTGGTGCCATTCTTATGTGTGTTTCGACTATATGTTTGTTTCTTAGTCATTAAGATTACCACTTAGTTCAAGGGTGATTCCATTTCTAGCCTAGGCTAGGAAGTGAACACAAAAAGAACTATAGAAGGCTTGTATTATGTGTAGTGTTGGCTTCTACTTGCTCACTCATAGTTAGAAAAGAGATCTACAAATGCTCACTCCCTATTTTAGCAAGATACAAAGAGTTAGAAAGGTGTACTCAGGCTAAATTATGTAGTAGGATGTAATGTTTTGTTGCCATCTTGAATGACAATTTGCACGAGACGGAAAAAAATTGTATGAGTCAATATGATGATACTATCAATACATAATCTCACCTTAAAGATATGTTATATATATATTTTTAATTATTTTTAATTAATTTTGTAGTTATTAACTATGAGTTCTAGTATACTACTTAATGATGAATTAATTGTTGTAAATTTGTAACATCCTGAAGTATAATACTATAAAGGAATTTTCTCATTATGTGTTCTAGATTCTATTGTATTTTGGACAGTGTCATAAGTAGTAGTTAAAAAGAGGTTTATAAATATATTATTGTATTCCTTTAACTATGTGACTTATGTATTTAGTATTATATTATTGTAAATCTAAAGAAAATAAATCCATTTCTTTCTTTCCTTTTCAATTTTCCAAAAGTTAAGAATTATGTTAAATACATGGTAGAAAGATGTGGAAAAGAAAAGTATATATTATCCAAAATTTGCAACATCTATTCCTCTTTGTTCTATAAAAAAAGGAAAAATACAATATATATGTATTTTGATTTGAAAGAGTATATTCCATTCTATACTTTGTGGGTTTCATGTATATCAGGACAAGGTGTGTCATATAACTCTAGTTTGCCTCCAAGTATTGATCTACCCCTACCTCCTAGTCATCACTAGTGCTTTTCCCATCAAGATATAAAATAATTGTTCATGCAATGAGGTAGAAAGGAAAAATAAGGTTTAGAGTTGTAAGAACCATTTATGACTTTCATAATTAAACAAATCATAAACTTTTAACAAACATGACTATAGATTAGCATATAGTGAAAAGGGAAATATAAATTTGAATTTTAGAATTGAAAGCTATCATGTTTGGAGTTAAGAAAGTAAATAAATTAAATTAAAGTTGAAGTATGAGAGAAAGTAAAAGCAATAATAAAGTTTAAATTAAATATAAGATTATATTTGAGCATATTATTAATGTTTATCTATATTATCATCAGAACGACTATAAACACTTACACTTTATTTTATTTATTTCATTAGTGTTAATTATAAAAAACTGTTGTCACATGTATTTTATCACACTTCATAAAATTAAATTATGTGGAAAGGGAGTATAAATGTAATGGCGATTAATATCATATTGAATTAGTATCAAGGTTGAATTGTTTAAAAAATAATATGACTAAGCAATTAACCTATAATAACTAAAATTACTTTTGCTAAAATTATTAAAATGAATCAAATAAAGTTAATACAACCAATAAATTTTTAGCTTTATTATTTTTCTATCTTTTAATTCACTTAGGAATTTTTTCTTTTAGATAAATAATTTTATTGTTATAGTAAATGCATAACTTTTTTTTATTGTTAATATTGTATTTTTTTATTAATATTAAAAATAAAGGTAAAATATATAATTGAAAAGAAACCATTTTCTAAACAAACCCTAAACCACCCATTACTACTACCAAAATACCACCATGTAAGTGGTTTCCAGAAAAACCAACTACCACCCAACTTCCCAACCCATACTTACAACATAGTATTTCATCTACACTATACTGAAAATATTACAATGAGACAAAATCATGGCACATTTCAATACTCATCATTTTAAAGCTTCTCTGCCATTGCAAAAATGTAGGGATTCTTGTGCCCTAACCAAAAACAACAATCCAAAAATAGATAGACTCAACACATTTAGACCTTGCCACCATTATTCAAACCTATCACCATCTTCCCACCTGCATGCTTTTCCCTTTGAGTCCTCCAGCTTTGCACCTGAGGATGTACAATCACCCTATTCACCATTTGCAATCTTTTTTCTTCATATTCACATATTTTATTCTTCCACTCTTCCTCAGTGACCCACACCTTCCCATGGTACTCCTCTTTGTTCAATCTTCTCGTCCAATGAATAAAAGGAATTAATACAAATTTCTATGCTTCTTGTGGGTCTTCAATACTCTCTGAGACATCGAAAGCAATACTAGGCACCATCGATTCAAAAATTGAATCCAACCCCAACAACATGTCCTTCACCAATGCCTTTAAGACCCATTTGGTAATGCTTATGTCTTTGGCCAATTCAAGTTCCCAAGCTAGAATAATACTGATAATATCCATATTGATGTGGTATCTATATTTAGGATTAACAAATTTCTCCCCCAATAGCTCCAAAACTACCTTCAACACCACTTTGTTTTTGCATTTAAATAATCTTTTAAGCCTCTACAATTTCACCTCCCCAAAAAAGGCTTTCTATTGTCATAGCGTTAGTAGGGTAAAAGTTGCTTCCATTTGTACTGCAACTTTAAGAGATGAGGCACCAAATCATAATTGGTTGTCTGCATGAAGCATACACCTTGTTTAAAGGCCATCGATAATCATCCCTATCTCATCACATGCTTCATCTCATTAATTTCACCTACGACATTCCTTCTCCCTCATTAATTCATCATGAATTAGAAGTGTTTTCAATGATTTTCAAATGTTTAGTGTGGATTTTGGAAATCCTCCTTATGTACTTCCCCCATTACAAACATCAACTTGACCGTTTCAAGAGTGTGTCCACCACCTCCTTACCCTATCTTTTGATATGGGATATTTTAAACCTTTCAAAGTATGATAACTCCTTTGGAATGACATTAATAACTTCTTTAAATGCCATGCTTGACAAGATCCCACTATAATTGCCTTTATAATAACAAGAGAGTCACCCTCAAAATGTAGATTTTTAATTGCCAACCTTCTTCCAAGCTTTATAGCCTATAATTTTGCCAACACCTCAGCTATATTATTAGTTCCATCCTCAATTATATTTGATTCAATACTCTAAATGTTACCCTCACAGTCTCTAAAAACACATCCAATTCCTAATGGTCATGGGTTTCCTTTCGAGGCCCAATCAAAATTTGTTTTTGTCCAACCTTCCTCAAGTTTTCTCTATTTGATTGCATCTTTTTTACCATCAAATGGATGCACCCAGCTCTACCCATTAACAAGCATGATTTTGATCCCTAGCCATTACATTTTAACTAGTTTGTCTTGATCTATGTATGACACTTTTGGCTTAAAATATCTCAAAGCGGTTTCCCCAACTACTTCTGCAATAGGGTGTTTAATCCTAAAGAAAATCTTTACAATCAACTCCCCCTTCTCCTGAAAATCCTCCTATTCCTCTCCTTCCAAATCTCCCAAATAACTATCAAAGGAAAAATCTTCCATATACAAGAAAGTGTAGATTTAAAATTTATTCATGGCCAAATCATCATGAGTTTTTGTGCTGTATCTGGTAAAGGGCCCTACCACCCTAGTTTATCATTCACCATACTCTAGCATTGGGAATCCAAAATATGCCTAAGTAAAAGGTGATCCACTGATTCTTCACCTTGTTCACACATCACACAATTCTAAGATCCCACAAGCCCCAACCTTTTCATCCTTTCCCCTATTAAGATTCAATCCCAAAAAGAAATCCATGCAAATGTTGTAGCCTTTGGGAGACACTATTTACTCCAAAATAGATGAGAGGGATACACATCCTCATTCCCTCTCGAATCTAGAAAATGGTATCCCCATTTGACATAATATATCCCATTGGAAGCTCCACACCACACCACCTTATCCTCAATGTATGAAATCAAAATATTTCTCCCTTAAAAAATATCCATCAATAACCTTTTCTACTTCTGGAAAAAATCCTACTTGACGAACATCTCTCCAAACCCATTCCTCCCCATCAACACCATGCTTTCATTCTACATAATCCCCAACTCTACTATCCCACCTCTGTGTCAAAAGAAGATTCAAATGTAAAAGTTGATAATTACCTACTAATGTTAGAAAGACTTCCCACGAGTCTTCCCAAAATTTTACTTTCTCCCATCACCAACCTACCAAATAATATGATCCATGATAATTGGTCTGCAGTCCACTCTAAAATTTCAGATTGTTGAACATGTGAGGGGGTTTTAGATCGTAAATATTCTATGGTTCTCCTCCAAATCCAAATATTTATCTTTTATAATCTTGACCCATAAGTGCATTAGATTTTCACACATACTCCAGACCAATTTTTCTCCCATAGGAATATTCATAATCAACCAATCACGTATATCTTCTCCCCCATCATTTTTTGGTCTACAAATCTTATCCCATGCAAACAAAAATATTTTATCCTACTCCCTAGCTCCATTATAAAAGAACTTCCTCATTTTATTCCCAATAGTATTTACAACTTTCTATGGAATTGACAAACACATCATGGAAAAAATTGGAATTGTAGAAATGATTGATTTTAACATCAGTATCCTACCTGACAAAGTGAACCATTTAATCTTCCATCCCTCCATTATCTTTAATAAAAATTCAACCAAATTTATCCAAAGAGCCACTTTGTTAGAACCTTTAAAAATAGGAGACCCTAGATATCTACTTGTTAATCTTCCTGGTCTCATATCCAAAATTTTGCAAATTTCCCTTTGCAAATTCAGGGGAGTGTTGAAAAAGAAGATCTTCAATTTCCTACAATTTACCAATTGGGTAAGTGCACCAAGATGGTGATTAAAAAGGGGGGCCCCGTATAAGTGGCAACTTTTTTTTCCTAAAATCATGGAAACCTGAACTTCACATAGAGATTTGAGGCTCATGCACTCAAAACTAAGAGTTATGTAAAGAATAAGAATTGTAGTACTTTGAATCTTGTTTGTAAACCACTAAAGTTTTTTAGAAATTGATAAGATTAAGAGAGTCATGTTGGAAACTGCAATTGAAATAATTTTTATATTTCCATTGATGTCAAACCTTAACTGGTAAGACATTTTCTATCTAGTAGAGTACCATATCTTTTGATTGATGGAGAGGATTTGAAAAGAGGAGATAACAAGAGGACCTAGGGAAAGGTTGAGTTATGTGATACTACAATGGGTACTTGATTTGTTAGCACATTGAAAAGGTAATGTGTTGTTTATCTTTAACACTAAGTGAAGAAGTCAATAGATTTGAAGCATAGGCTTAACCAAGAAAAAGAGAAGAAATTCAATTTAAGCCGAGTGATGCTAGTGTTGACCGAGGGTGAGTATAAGCCGAGTAAATTTTAGTGTCGATCGAGCATCAGTAATTGCCGAGTATTAGAGAATTAATCGAGAAAAGATAATTTTTTCTAAGTAGAATCATTTTAGCAATGACCGAGTTATTCAGTGATGACCAAGTATATGAACACAATATTTATTGAGTATCAGTAATTTATAGTTTATGAAGGAATTGAGAATCGTAGCCGACATAGTTGAATTCTTGGGATATGTAAAACGTGTTGACATTAATAATGAATGATCTGGAGCATTTAATGCATGGTAAACCATTTTCTTATGGATTCAAGGATAAGTTTGGAGAAGTATCTAGAAGGATAAGGAGGAGAACAAAATGATGGAAGGATTCGATGAATCCGACCTAAACCTAAGATCTACAAAAGAGATTAAGCAAAAAAATATTAATCTACATGATCAAGGAGGTATAAGGATGACCTAATTGTGAGGTTATGAGGAGGAAGAAAAGAGGTTGATGTTATTGATTGACGAACCTAAGCAGAAGGCTAAGAAGAGTTGTGAAGAGCTGAATAGAGTTGAGGTGATTGCTTGAAGGGATTTCTGAGAAGATCAGAGATGGAGATGGTACAATGAAGGTCAGTTAGTAAATCAACATATGAGCGTATTGGATCTATATTTGAAAATTAATTTATATATTTTAGATCAAAACCTACTGTTAGTTTCTAACCATTGTATTAGTTAAAATCCTTTAATCAAGGTTGACCTAACAGTCACTTTGTAAACCCTTTAATCAAGGTGACATTTTGATGGAATGTTCTTAAGTCCTCTAACTAGGCTACTCTTAACAAGGTGATTAAATCTTTTAACAGGGTCACACCTAATAATGTGTATTGTAAACCTTTAACATGGTTGGCTTCTCATAGAGCTCACTTCAGAAGAGTGAAAATTTAGTAACATGTTAGTGGTGTTTTTTCCCATATTGGGTTTCCACGTTAAATCCCAGTGTTATACTTGTGTGAATGTTATTTGATGTTTTATGTTGTTGAAAGTTTTATATTATGCAAGTTGATTACTTTTGGACGGTGGACTACAAGTTTTATGTTACTGCTATATTCTATAGAGACCAAGTGAATTGCTGAATAGATCTAAGTTTGTTGAAGAGTTTAAAAGTTGAGTTGGTACATCTGGACCTAAGGATAACTGATTCACCCCCCCCTCTCAGATCCTCTTAGTTATTCTAACAATTGGTATTAGAGCTATTGGTTCTTGTAAGGAGAAATTTTAAAGGTACTTGAAGCTAATGATCAAGATGTACAAAAAGGAGGTACCAAATATGAACAAGGAGAACTTCCATGCATGGAAGAGTTTGATGAAATTGCACCTAGCTAGAATTGGTGATTCAAAAAAATACTATATGGAACATGATTATGTACTAGTTTTTGCAGTTATGACATCTGAAGAGATGAAAGAAAAATAAAAAGAAAGATGTGTGAATAGTGACAGTAACAATGACAGTGGCAGTGATACTTCTGATGATGATCTAGATGATCTTGAGGCACTTATGGCTAGAAGGCTACCGAGAGGAAAAGGAAGATTCAAAGGTAAACTTCATATAATCTGCTTTTCATGTAAAAAAGTTGGTCATATTGTAGCAAGATAGCCTGATAGGAATGACAAGGATGAAAGAAGGGAAAGAAAGTATAAAGGTAAAAGAAATGACAGAGATCACATAAGGTACATGGAATATAAAGATAAAGGTAAGAAATCTTGTTATATTGCTGAAGAAGAAACTGACATTGAAACTAGTGAATGTGATGATTGTGATATAGAAGTTGTTTATATTTCTATAAAAGATGATTCTGATGAAGATGATAAAACAACACTTATTTCATATATGAGTAAAGGTGATAAATGGATTATTGACAGTGGTTTCTCACATCACATGACTGGTGATAGAAGTAAGTTTGAAATCTTAAATCATTACAAAGGTAGGAGTGTTAAGTTTGGTAATGATGCACCATATCCCGTGAAGGTAAAATGATCAATAAAATTGACTGATAAGATCAGATGTGATAATGCTTATTGGGTTGATGCTCTTGACTATAATTTTTGAAGTGTTACACAGTTGAACAATACTAGTTACCGAGTTGAGTTTCATCAAAAGAAGGCTAAAATATTTGATGCCACTGGTGAACTAATTGAAAGTAGAGAACATACAAGAGGTAATTTGTTCTATCTAGACCTATATGAAGAAACATGTTTGTTTGCACAATTTGATGATGTATGGTTATGGCATAAGAGGTTGTGTCATGTCAAATTTGACAAGGGTGAACCCACAATAGTGGGTTACACTTTTTTGCTTGAATAGACACTGAACTCTACATTTTGAGAAATTTTTTTAGATTCGGATGCATATTTCCATTGAATAGTTCGAAATCGGAGGATGAAGTAAATTAGAGTCTTTTAGGATTTTCTGTCTAGATTCTAAATTTTTTATTTTTTATTTTTTTTGAATTTATTTGAATACTTTTTTCTTTCTCCCACGAAAACTGGTATGGTGCTGAAAACGTCATTTTCAAATAGAAACATTATTTTCATAGAGCATAACTTTTTTTGTAAAATAGATATGAATGTGATTCTTTCAAATTTAGTTTCGTAACATCCATATGGAGGGTATGCAATTAGTTTGTCGACATTATCATGATTATTTCATATTTTATTAACTTTTGAAGTTGACTAAACCATAATTTTGACATACCTTAACTACATAGCTTATAGCTTGTTGTGTATTTATCGAATTTCAAATATATTTTTTTTGATAGAAAGTAGACTTGAATACGGAGGGCACTGCTATTTTTCAAAAAAAAATTCCCCTTTTTTACTATTTTTCATTGAACGTCAAACTCAGAGGTTTATATTTGATAAAAAACCTATATTTGATTAACGTCAAAAACCATACACAATAAATTCAAAAAAATATTCAAATATATAATTGTTAGAAAGCTAGTTCTGAGTACTTGTTGTATGCAAAAGGATGTCATCTTATTCTTCCATTTGATCACTACGCTTGAGGCCCGAAGCCATGAAATTGTCAAAATTTCTTCATAGCTTGCAACCATGGCCTAAACTAGGTACTTTCGATTGAAACTTTTGGGTTTTGATTGAAAGTACTTTCTATCAAAAGTACTTTCATGATTAATGCAATTTTTAGCCATAACTAAACTACTTTCGATAGAAAGTAAGTTAGTTTCGATCAAAAGTCAACTTTGACTTTCAATAGAAATCCAAGTCGGCCTATTTGGTGTCATTTCTGGTTAATAATGATTAGGTATAAATAAATGTATATTTTTTTCATTTCATTAATTCGAAAGTTGTAAAATAATTCACATTTAGGAGAAGGAAGACATTTTGGTATGGAACAATTTTCTAAGTTGTGATGGGAAATAAAAATAGAAGGCTAAACAAAAGTACATGACATTATTCAAAAGAGACTAAACAAATACTACGTGAAGAATCACGAAAAAGATATTATTGTCGAAAACAAGGTATGTCTAAGATGTTTCTCTCTAGATATTTTAAGTTGATGGTCAAGACTTGTCTTAATGTTCATCATGTAAATGTGATATTGTAATACCTAATTTTAGAGCTAATTAGACCTAATAAGACTAATTATTAGCAATTAGGACCTGTTAAGACTAATTAGAGGTCTAACTAGACCTATTAGGACCAAGTAGACCTAACTAGGACCTATTAGTCCTACCAATTATATCTATTTGGACTTGTTAGTTTGACCAATTAGATGTATTAGGACCTATTAGGTCCAAATAGACCTAACTATACCTAGCTAGACCTATTAGGACCAATTAGACATGTAACTGGACCAATTACGACCTATTAGATTTAACTAGACCTAACTGTAGACCTATTCGGTCCTATTAAATGAATTAGGACCAATTCAACCTAACTATCTACCTAACTAGGACTTATTAGGACCTATTAGACCAATTAAGACCAATTACCTGACCTATTAGGACCTATTAGGACCAATTAGATAGGTATTAGTCCTCAACCAATTAGAGGTTTAACTATGTATTAATTAGACCTAACTAGACAGGTATTAGGACCTATCAGGACCTATTCGACCTAACTATGACCTATCAATACCTATTAGACCTAACTAGATCTGGCTAGGACCTATTAGGACCTAATTAGACCCAATTAGACCTATTAGGACCAATTAGGACTAATTAGAACCAATTAGGACCAATTAGAACTAATTAGGACCTAATTAGACTCAATTAGAACCAATTAGGACCTAATTAGACTCAATTAGATCTAATTAGGACCTAATATGACCTATTAGAACCAATTAGGACCTAATATGAACTATTAGGACCCAATTAGACTTAATTAGACCAATTAGGACTAAATAGGACCTATTATGACCTATTATGACTTAATTCTAGACCAATTAGGACCTATTACATGACCAATTATGACCAATTAGGACTAATTAGGACCAATATGACCTATTAGGACCTATTATGACCAACTATGACCAATTAGGACTAATTAGGACCAATTAGAACTAATTACGACCTAATTCGACTCAATTAGAACTAATTAGAACCAAATAGGACCTAATATGACCTATTAGAACCAATTAGGACCTAAATATGACCTATTAGAACCAATTAGGACCTATTATGACCTATTATGACTTAACTCTAGACTAATTAGGACCAATTAGGACCTATTATGACCAATTATGACCAATTAGGACTAATTAGGACCAATATGACCTATTAGGATCTATTAGGATCAACTATGACAATTTAGGACTAATTAGGCCCTAATATGACCTATTAGGACCCAATTAGAATCAATTAGAACCAATTAACACCTAATTAGACTCAATTAGAACCAATTAGGACCTAATATGACCGATTAGAAACTAATTAGACTCAATTAGAACAAATTAGCACCTAATTAGACTCAATTAGGACCAATTAGACCCAGTTAGGACCTATTACATGACCAATTATGACCAATTAGGACTAATTAGGACCAATGTGACCTATTAGGACCTATTATGACCAACTATGACTGGGTCAATTAGGACTAATCAGGACTTAATTAGACTCAATTAGAATGAATTAAAACCAATTAGGACCTAATATGACCTATTAGAACCAATTAGGACCTAAATATGACCTATTAGAACCAATTAGGACCAATTAGGACCTAATGTGACTCAATTAGAACCAATTAGGACCTAATATGACCTATTGGAATCAATTAAGACCTAATTAGACCAATTAGGACTAATTAGGACCTATTATGACCTACTATGACTTAATTCTAGACCAATTAGGACCCATTAGAACCTATTACATGATCAATGATGACCAAGTAGGACTAATTAGGACCAATATGACCTACTAGGACCTATTATGCCCAACTATGACCAATTAGGACTAATTAGGACCAATTAAAACTAATTAGGACCTAATTAGACTCAATTAGAACCAATTAGGACATAATATGACCTATTAGAACCAATTAGGACCTAAATATGACCTATTAGAACCAATTAGGACCTAAATATGACCTATTAGAACCAATTAGGACCAATTAGAACTAATTAGGACCTAATTAGACTCAATTAGAACCAATTAGAACCAATTAGGACCTAATATGACCTATTAGAACTAATTAGGACCTAAATATGACCTATTAGAACCAATTACGACCAATTAGGACCTATTATAACCTATTATAACCTATTATGACTTAACTCTAGACCAATTAGGACCAATTAAGACCTATTATGACCAATTAGGACTAATTAGGACCAATATGGCCTATTACAACCAAAATATGACCAATTAGGACTAATTAGGACCAATTATAACTAATTAGGACCTAATTAGACTCAATTAGAACCAATTAGGACCAATTAAGACCTAATATGACCTATTATAACTAATTAGGACCTAAATATGACCTATTAGAGCCAATTAGGACTAATTAGACCAATTAGGACCTATTGAATAACCAATTATGACCAATTATGACTAATTAGGACCAACATGACCTATTAGGACCTATTATGACCAACTATAACCAATTAGGACTAATTAGGACCAATTAGAACTAATTAGGACCTAATTAGACTCAATTAGAACCAATAAAAACTAATTATGACCAATTAGGACTAATTAGGACTAATTAGAACCAATTAGGACCAATTAGAACTAATTAGAACCAATTAGAACCAATTAGAACCAATTAGAACCAATTAGAACCAATTAGAACCAATTATGACCAATTAGGACTAATTAGAACCAATTAGGACCAATTAGAACTAATTAGGACCTGATTAGACTCAATTAGAACTAATTAGGACCTAATTAGACTTAATTAGAACCAATTAGATCCAATTAGGACCTAATATGACCTATTAGAACCAATTAGGACCTAATTAGACAAGTAATTACACTTATTAGACTCAATTAGAACCAATTAGGACCTAATATGACCTATTAGGACCCAATTAGACTTAATTAGACCAATTAGGACTAATTAGGACCTATTATGACCTATTATGACTTAATTCTAGACCAATTAGGACCAATTAGGACCTATTTCATGACCAATTATGACCAATTAGGACTAATTAGGACCATTATGACCTATTAGGACATATTATGACCAACTATGACCAATTAGAACTAATTAGGACCTAATTAGACTCAATTAGAACCAATTAGAACCAATTAGGACCAATATGACCTATTAGAACCAATTAGGACCTAAATATGACCAATTAAGACCAATTAGGACCAATTAGGACCTATTAGGACCTATTATGACCTATTATGACCTATTATGACTGAACTCTAGACCAATTAGGACCAATTATGACCTATTATGACCAATTAGGACTAATTAGGACCAATATGACCTATTAGGACTTATTAGGACCAACTATGACCAATTAGGACTAATTAGGACCTAACATGACCTATTAAGACCTAATTAGAATCAATTAGAACTAATTAGCACCTAATTAGACTCAATTAGGACCAATTAGGACCAATTAGGACCTAATTAGACCCAATTAGACCTGTTAGGACCTAATTAGACCTAATTAGACCCAACTAGATCTATTAGGACCTATTTTGACTTAATACATGAACCTCGTTAGACCTAACTTCATTCAAAAGTTTTTGTTTAATAATTTTTACTTCATACATGTAGGAAATGCTCAAGAAGAACAACCTTTTGAAGTTGGAGAAGGGTCATCACAAGCTCAACAAGCCCAACCTTCAGAAGTTGGAGAAGGGTCATCACAAGCTCAACAAGAACAACCCTTAGAATATCAAACAAGTACACATCTCTCTCTCTCCCTGACTCTCTCTCACTATCTCGATTTAGTCTCTTATTGGTGAATATGCATTTTGGGTCTTTCCCCTTAAGAAGTTATTATTTTTATTGTGTACATGCAACCTTTGATGATGGAAATATTGGACAGGGGCATCCCAAGTTGAAGTAATGGACTTTAGAGAAGGGTTAACCCAAGGTCAAATAAGTATGTATTTCTCTCATTAGTTTATAAATTATTATAGGTTTGACATTCAAGCTTGTAAATACTTATTTCATGAAGGTCCCCTTAAGATGAGATATTAAGATATATTTTTTATTTTATTTGCAGCGGAAGTGCAAGAAACATATGAGAATGCTAGTCTACTCCAACAGTTGAAGAGAAAAATTAATCGTAAAAGCATAGATCATTTAATTAAAATGGATGTGGAAAAATTGAGAGATTATTCTAAACAACCCATAAATATTACGAAGAGGGCATTGAATAAAAAGTCTAAGAAAATAATGAAACAATTTGAGAATGTTGGTACACTTGAAAAAAATCAACTGTTATCAATTATACTTCTTAAAGATAAGTTAAAATAGCCATTAAAATTGTTGGGTGTAGATGCAAGTTTGAAAAAGTTAAAATCATGTAATGTACAAAAAAATATTGTTGATAGTGTTAAGGGAGGTTTGCATTCCATTGGAAAAGCAACTAGATCTACAGATAGCTCCATTTCAAGAAGAGTGATACTAACATCTATTTTAAATAAAAACATGTCCCAAAGAAGATAAATTTCTTCACTTTCATCTCAGATTGGGTACAGTAGGAAGACAATGACACACTATTTGTAAAGAAGAATCAATTTGGATGATACTACATTGGAAGGTGATTAGGCACTAATGTGTATAACTCATCGGTCTGATAGGATTAATGAAATAGTTAAGAACTTAGTTACGTCATTTTGGACTGATCATACTCATCCTTCACCAAATACAAGAGACGTTATCAAGAAGAGGGCTGGGCCTAAGGAATATTTCCAGCACACAAAATATTGGTTGGACACCACACAACATGAATTGTATCTCTCATTTTGTAACTCAAGTCCTGACATTAAGATTGGACAAATAATGTTTGAAAGATTAAAGCCATTTTTTGTAAAGATAAATAAATCTTTTGAAACTTGTTGTTGTCAATATTATATTGAATTCAATCTCTACTATCAAGGGTTTAGAAAGATGATAGAAGAAAGTGGTGGTTCTCAAAATGATTTTCCTAAACATCCAATCCAATTCATAGCATCAATCTTATGTAACAAATAAATTGATCATGAAATACCTGAAATAAATTGCATAATAGGAACTTGTCAAACATGTGGGGATTTGACTAAATTTCCTTTGAGGCTTGAAGATACTGACATGATGAGGATGATAAAATGTAAGAGATACAAGTAAATAAAGTTTGAAATAAAATTCGGGAAAGAATCAACAAGGTTGGAATATGTAGAAGATGAGATACCTGTTGCAACATTTATGGAGAATTTTCATGAATTGATTCAACCATACATACATCATGTTTTTTTTTGCTAAATAGCAGGCAGAACAATTCCAAATACAAAAAGAAACTTTTCTAGTTGGAACAATTTTATTGGTTGTTGATTTTGCAGAGAACTACTCCTTTGTTTCTCAAAAACAACTTCAAGAAGAATACTACTATACAGAGCAGGTCACTATCATGGTACATGTGTCTTATCAACATGCACAATTAGGTTTGGATGGTGTTGAAAGTACATATCAAGCATGAGTCATAAAGAATGAATATCACTTTTACATTAGTGATGATAAAGAGCATGACAGACATTTTGTTGAGAATTGCTTTAAAACATTTTTTGGATATTTGGAAAACAAAGGCATTGAAATTGAAAAGCATTTTGTTTGGTCAGATGGATGTACAACACAATTTAAATCAGCAAGGCCATTTTACGCACTATGTAGATATCATCAATACCAAAAGATACCACATATTTGGAGTTTCTTTGAGAGTGGACATGGAAAGGGAGAGCATGATGGTGCATGAGCTTGTATCAAATGTGCTTTAAGAAAGTATCAACTGGACTATAAGGAATATCATATAAATAATTCTCATGATGTAGTTGAGTGGTGCAAGATGCATTTTATGGTGCCAAATCGTGATAACACATCATCACAATTAGATCAAGTCATACCCTTCTGAGTATTCTAGGAGATAACATGTATTAATTTTTAGTTCATCACTTGTTGTCTAGTTATAATTTATGTACGTGTGCTTTAAATTTATTGATAATTGTTTGAGTTAAATTATATATGTGTACATTATATATATACTTGATTTTAACTTGTCTTCAATTTTTACACGTGTCTCTCTATTGTTCAGGTGTTGATAGAAGATCAATCCATGGATGCAAGAGAGTAGACAAAACAAGATCCCTGCATTCAGTTATGAGAACAGATAGTAATGTGTGGTCATTGTACACTAGAGATTACTCATGCTTTTGTTATGACTGCATTTCTAAAAACAATGAAGCATGTATCAACAAAAAATGTGGATATGTTAGTGAATGGAATTTGGTTCCACTAGATGTTACAAACACAAATGATGAAGTTTAGGATGAAAGATTTGACGACATTCCATTGATTTCTATAGATTATGACCATATTTCAGGTTTGATCAAAATTGGTACGTGTGTGTTTATGTAAATGTTTAAAAATGATTCATAAACTAAATTCATAAATAAAGTTTGTTTAATTTATATTTACAAACCTAAAATTAAAAGTTCTCTTTAAATGCAGGACATATTTTTGCAGTAGTAGCAAAGCCTAGAAATGTGGAAGGTGTTAGTTACTATTTATTACATTGCTGCAAGGAGAGGATGAAGCTAACACATAATGAAACAAGCAATGGATTATGTTTCTCATAGGTTCTAGTACTGTATTTAAGTTTCACAGCCTATATTAAACTTGAGTGAGACCTTCCAACTTCAAATTTTCTTATACGTTTGTTTATATGGTTAATTTCACATCTATATATATATTTAACATTATTGAACTTGTCTATGTAGGTTCAATTGTCGTGCAAGGAACATATTTGAAGCAAATCAAAATACTTAAACTTGGGATTCATTTTGTTGATTATCAACCTAACAATAAGGTTTATCAGTATAGCCATCTTGTAATTGCCACTGTCCTATCTCTTCTTCCTATGACAGGATGTGGCATTCGTAAGTGGAGACTTAATACTAACGACCATGAGAGAATATTAAATGTTATTCGAGAGAGAGATGAACCACTTGATATGGACTAAATCATGCATGAAATATGATTTGAACTAAAATTTTCACGGGCGAGACCAGAGGTTTTCTTAGCTACATTCTTTCCTACTGGTGCCCATAGTGAATGGAGCTTGAATTAAATTAAAAATTTATAATATAGATCTAAAAAATGTCTTACAAGTGGATATGATATATTAATTATCTACCTGAATATGAAGTACTCTAACTTTGGAATATGAATGTGTGTATGTATTGAATTTTCATGTGTTACATTAGGACGTGCATGTTTTAAATATAAAATCTACTTGAAGTACAACAACATTAAATTAAAAGTATGTGCACAACTATTATCGAATGTACATTTAAATATAAGTAAGATTCAATCAAACATGTAGGGACCTCAATTATATAGCTCACATGTGTCAAATTTACATCATTCATAACTTTCATAAACATGTACAATCAAACATCATTCATGTATGTAATCTATTGAAATCAAACATCATTCATGTATGTAATCAAATTTAAATTAAACACATGTATGTAATCTATTGAAAGTATTGAAAATTTACATTTATAAATTTGAAATCACATGAACTCATGAAGAATCAAACATGTATACAAGTTCATCACACATGCACATGTATCTAGAGTGAAAGTATATATATAACATGCATGAAACATTAATCATGTGTAGATCAAGTACTATAAATATGAAACATATGGATCAATCATGTGTCAAAAATTCTATCAAAAGGGTCTAGAACTGAAATATAACATCAAACGCATCAATCGGTCCTGTAGAGTCTAAAAATGAAATATAGTTCATCAAACACATGTGAATATATATGTAATATGAAATATGTCTAGATCAAATATGAAAGTGCCTAGGAATCATCATGATGACTCCTCACTAAGCAGTCAGACCCAGAGTGACTATCATGTTGTGAAGGATGTGCAGATCCCTACAAAGAAAGAGATATATAAATTAATATATAAACATTGTACACATCTTAAGTTTGATTTAAAATATTGTACAAGAAAATATGTTATAAAGTGTGTACACACATATAATAAATTAAAAACTCACCTGTCCACTACTGATGTCATCATTGAGTGGGTCTTGATGATGTACACGATCAATGCTCAAAGAAGAAGTAACAAGAGGCATATCCTGGTAGGCAAAAAATATATATCATACACACACACACACACACACATAAATTGATTGAAATTTTGAAAATAAATTAAAGTTAAATTGTAACATTAAATACATATATAATTTGATTTATACCTGTGTAGGTCATGGAAACTGATAGTACTCAGATTCCCTAGCCTCAATCCTATCAACCAGGGTATCAAGATTTTTCTGCGTCTAGTCCAAGCTCAACTCTACATCTGCAACATGAGTAGACTGCACACACCTCTCTAATGATGAATGCAATGGACTAAACAAATGAGATGGCATGGAAGTCATATCATCATGTGTCAGAAAATCTAGATAACCCGTAGTGGTCATGCTGAACTCAACATCGTCAAGGCCAACATGAGAGAACTAATGCCCTGCACTGACTGAAGGGTTTGTATGTTGTGCCTCTCCTTGTGTAACAATAGAGTGGTCAGTAGGTGGATCCTCATGAGAACTGCCACTATGGCCATGATCTAGGTGAGAAGGATGTGGCTGATTGTATCTGATAGTACCCACATGAGATCTAACCTTTGATATGGGGATATCATGCTCTACTACTATAAATACATATGCATCCAATAGATCCTCAGCCAAACTAGTCAATGTGACACGTGTCATCTCTCCTCTAAGTCCCTCTAGGCTAGAAAATGAAGGGATACCTGCTGCACTATACATGTCATGTGCGGTCCTGCTAGAGGGTGCTCCACCTAATGATATGGAGTGTCATCAAGACATCAGGTACTGACCAACCTGATCACTAGATATGGATGCAACATCTACTGCAATGTCCCCCACACTATCAATTGCAACTTGAAGCTAGGCTCTATGAATAAAATCATCTGCAAGAAGACCCAATGAAGGAGCTATAGCAGGTTCCCTCTGACCAATAATGGCCCTGTGTACTGGCCTCTGTCGATTAGCTTGATGAAAAGAATCTCTATTAGCAAGTCTGCCACACACCTTTCCTAGATATGTTGGCAAATCAGTGTAATTAACAACCCTCCCTAAATGAACCTCAACAAAAATCTGCTGTGTAAAGTACAATGGAATTTGGTCATTATTTGGATAACAACCATGGGTAGCTAGAAATCATGGGTATATCAATGTTAACATAGTAAGATCCTGACACCTGGTAACCTGATACCCCTTCACATAATTCAAATCTGCATAAGATGGGAAAGCTTCCCTTTTCAGGGTCTCTTTAGGCACTAAAGCTTGTACCTCCTTAAGAGAAAGACTAGAGCCAACCTCTTGTCTCTTCCTCTCAAGTATTGCCTCTATAAAATTTGGGGCATAGGGAGTGGTGCCATGAATGTCATCCCTAATGCTAATCAAGCTAATAAGGATGGATTGACATGTGCTCTTATAGACACTAGAGCTAGTCGGATTATTTATGGATTCTTGCAACCATTTAATTTCTCTATTAGTGCATGCAAATAGTTTCGCATGGGGAATCAGTGCATCTACCATGTGTGATGTGAAATAATATGTCTGATAGATAGAATATGTATAACAGAAAGATTTTATTTATTGTCAAATGAAGTCTACATATATCTACGTTTTCCTAATTTAATTGAAAATAAAATTAAAGTATGCACATTTCACTACATTATTTCAAAGTAAAATCAATTACATAAATTATATTTAAATGTAAATAAATGTGTACTATACATATGTACACACACACATATAGGTGCATATATAAATGTACACATACATGTGTATGTGCATATATACATGCACATGCATATATATACACATGTATATATAATATGACATGTACACATGTCATATAAATATAGAGATATATATGTCATGTGTGTGTGTGTGTGTGTGTGTGTGTGTGTGTATATATATATATATATATATATATATATATATATATATATATATATATATATATATATATATATATATATATATATATATATATATATATATATATATATATATATATATATATATATATATATATATATATATATATATATATATATATATATATGACATATTATATATCTATATATGTATAGATATATAATATGTCATGTACCTATATATTGTAATCACCGAAAAATGGACAGGATCATTCATGTGAATAACCAAGGTGAATCAAGGTAAATCAAGACAATTGAATCCAAACAAGCATTTAGCCAATCAAAATTAAAATCAAGCTTTAATTCAATTTAATTACAAATCAAATCCATAAAGATCAATTAAAACCTATTAAATCATGATAAATCAAATAAATGTGCAATTAATCCAATTAATTGTATAGTTCAAATCAAATCAAATCAACCCACTCAAGGGGTACACATGGCTAAAAAAATTAATTAAATTCAATTAATTAAGTCTTATTTTCTCTCAACACCACATGGGAGGAAAAAACCTCAACCAATAGGATTTAAGGAAAGATCTCACATGGATCAAGCCAAATTCAATCTCAATCACTCAATTTGAAAGAGCATCTTGTCCACTCATCTTGTCTTCTTGTCCCAAGCTTTGAGGAAAATCCATTTAAATTGTCTCCAAAGGGTGGAACCAAGGAATTAACCCCAACTCAACCTTGATCAAATCCAACTACACCCCTTACCCTTGCCAAATCCTATAAAAGAAAGGGATAATTCACTCATAATTCATCCACAAATCTGAGAATTGCATCTAACCTCTTGAGATTTTGAGCTAGGAAGGCAAATTTAAAAGTTAATTAAGCATTTCAATTTGGAATTGAATTATTTTAGCTTGCTTTATCATATATTCTCATTCTAGGACTATCATTAATGGAGGCTTGCTGAGAGCTTCACCATTAACATCCCTAGTTAGAGATCCATAGAGTGCTTAATTGTCTTTATTTGTTAAAATAGCTCTTCCTTTATGGTTAATTTAGTTATTTTATTCAATTATTGTCAATAATAACCCTATAAAGGTACAAATTCTAGTACACAAAATGGCACCCACTGTGGGGCCTTAGGCTTCACTTTCTTAAAAATTCAGAAATTTCATTTTGTTCAAATTTTTGCATGTTAAGTTCTCTATTTTGCAAGTGAAACAACACTTTTGAGACTTTAAACAATGTGTTTGAGAAATTTAATAGCGCTTCTAAGCACTGTAACAATGCATCCATGACAAATTGTTGCGCCTTTGCGTAGAGAAATAATGCTTTCAATCCTTTCTGGCTTCTATCTAAATTTCTATCAACGCTTATTCCCTGACTAGCCAACGCATTTGATCTATTGTTCAACGCTTCTACGGTGTCTTTGACACCTTTACATAGGATTTCAACACTTTTACTCTCTGTTTCTATGCTTTTAAATATTTTCTTTAGCGCTTTTAATTCGATCTCTAGCACGTTTGAGCATTTAAAAAGTGCTTTCAATAGATTCAATAGCGCTTTTGCTTAATTTTAAAATAAACAGAATCTGACTGTCAAAAAATGTTTTCTCTGTCTCTGTAGGATGTCCAGACATAAAAGAGTAAAAAAACCAGAGAGCAGATTCAATCAAGAAGGCAAAGCTTTGACAAGGAAGATAAAAAAGGAGAACATTTCTCACATTAAGCTGGTTCTTGAGGATTCTGAACAAGAAGGAAAGGTACATGCACATTATCTCAAAGTTGTAGAAGCATATAAGGCAAAAAAAATTTCATTGAATTGGATTTATTCACCTTAATCAATTTTTTCTTAAATTTGACAAATAAGGCATTAGATTCAATTTTATCTTGTTTTCTTCACTTTTGTTGGTTGTGTTGACTAACTTGTTGGAGGAAAAGAACATTGGAAATGAACGATCGCCAAAGTAAGCATTAAAAAAATGAAAACCAATAAAAAATTCCCCTAGCCTTTGCTAGCTACAAGAAAAAGATAAGCCTAACCTTAGTCATTTTTTTACTTAAATTGTGGCTTTGTTATTTTCAAAATCTAGTAATTAAAAATAGCCTATCTTTGTTTAATGAAATTTAACATTAGGTGTATGCTCTTCACTTCTTTTAGTGAATCAGAATGCCAAAAGAGTTAAACTCTTTGATTAAAAGGAAAGGTTAAGGAAATCAAGCACATAATCAAATAAACCCCTTGTTTGTAGAAAAGAGTAGCAATACTCGATTCTCACTAGTTAGTGGGTTAGAAATTGAACATTGTTAATTGTGTTTGGGAATGGAGAAGTAGATAGGGATATGCTCTTCACCTTTTTTGTGAATCAAACTCCCACGACCTATTTCTTCACTCCACTTTCTTTCTTTCAAATGAACATGCTAGATCAATAGTTGGGCTCACCTCTTGAGATTTGCCTTAACAAGGCCGATGAGAGGGACAACCCAAAGTGGGATACAATTGAATTTTCCACAATCATCCAACCCACTATAAAAATAGATACATGCATCCTTAATGGGGCGTGTGACAAAAGGGTGTTAAATTTTTGAACTTCCTTGAGTAGTACTTCGGGATTGCACAAAACTCTGACATACCGGTGGTGGGAAGCCTCTTGATATACTTGGAAGATGAAAGTTTAATATCCATTTTGAATAGAATATTGATTAAAACCTTGTTAACTTAGCAAAGACTACCTTATAGAGCCATGTTTATGAACCAATCTTGAGCTAGGTAGATTACTTGAAGTGTCTTTTTGTGCAAAACCCGTGATAACGTCCTTTCAAAATCAACCACTTATTGTGTAGAGGATAAAAACAAACAAGTGCATGCGTGATTTTTGTGTTTGAAAAATCCATAGAACAAGTGAAAGAGATATCCATTACAAAACTCATCTTACATTTTTAATCTCTTTATATAAATCAACAATTACCAAATCCAAGGATCAATTTGAATCAAACCTTGTTGGATGCTGGTTTCTACACGTTCTCACAAACTCAAGTTATCCTTACAAGAAGATGGCACTTGTATAGCCAAATAAGTCCCCGAATTTGAATATCAAAGTCTTTTCAACAATCAAGATCAAG
This sequence comes from Chamaecyparis obtusa, assembly GCA_027943335.1. NCBI lineage: Eukaryota > Viridiplantae > Streptophyta > Pinopsida > Cupressales > Cupressaceae > Chamaecyparis > Chamaecyparis obtusa. Next base: position 1,661,220 of record BSBK01000176.1, on the reverse strand, counting down.
GGGATATTCTCCCAAATTTATTTGAAGAAAGAGTTGAATCAATGGATCAAAATTCCGTGTTTCATGATTACAACCAAGGAGGAAACCAACAATGAAAACTAAGAACCTAAAGAAACCCTTGAATAAAGGGCTAATAGAGTGGCTCAAGATACAAATTTTCTTGAAGTCATGGATAAATTGATAGATAGGGATAGGGAGAAATTTTTCCTAAACCTAGCCCAAGCAGGGGTAAAGCTCCCACATGACTATTATATAGATCAACTTAAGAAGAATCAAGAAGAATATAACCCAATGAGTGCTATGAACAAACAATTGAAAATGTTCCAAGAAAAAATAAATTTAAAGAAAAAGGTAGCCGAACCTAAGCCATTTTCTATTGAGGCCTTGTGCCCATTCCCCTTCGACAAAAGCTTAGTCATGGCACCTTTTCCTTTCAATACCATTTTTCCTAAATATGATAAGTATATGGGTAAAACAAACCCAAAGGATCATCTAAGAGAGTTTTGCACTCTAAGTATTGAGTTCATGCACAACACTACGTACCTAATGAGACTTTTTCCTAGGACTTTGGGAGGTCCTACCATGGAATGGTTCTCTAAACTCCCATAAGGAATAAAGAATTTTGAGGAATTAGCCTCTAAGTTTGTAACCCATTACTCCTATAACATCGAGCATGAAATCAAAATGCTCAAATTGTGTGATACCAAACAGAAAGATGGTGAATCCTTCTTAGGATTCCTACAAAGGTGGAGGACCATTTTTGCAAGGTATCCACGAAGTATCCCCGAGAAGGAGAAAATGGAAATATTTACAAACAACTTGAACATGGAGATGAATTATCGACTCCAACTTCAATGTCCCCCAACATTTGAAAAACTTATCGAAAATGGGATTAAGATTGAAGATGTATTGGTAAAAAGAGGAGAGATAAAATTGTTCAAAGACAATAAATCCCACACCAATACCAACAATAACCATTATGTATCTAATTATATTAATAATCAAGGAGCCAATAATCAAAATGATAAACCTAAGTTATGGTTGAAGAATAATAACAAAAATCTTGTGAATGATGGAGTTGTGGAGGCCGACAACTTAAAGGCTACCCCATTTAACTTATCAAGTGGAGCGAATTCTTCATACAATGTAAATCAAACAAATAAAGCTCCTTTCAATTCCAATAATTCCAATAATTCTAACAATTCCAACAATCCCAACAATAATTCTAATAATAATAATCCTTTTAATAATGCTAATGGGAATAAGCCCAAACCCTTCTTCTCCACATATCAAAAGAGAAAATTCATCTTTCTAGGTGAACCCTTGGAGAATGCATTAAGAACCTTGGTTGCTAATAAGAGTATCACATTACCTGAGTTAAGACCTTATGAGCCTCAAATTAAACCTAATTGGTGGAATGATTCTCACCATTGTGAGTATCATCGAAATAAGGGTCACAAAACCAATGAATGCATGAAGTTAAAACACTTAGTGCAAGACCTAATTGATGATGGAATGATCAAAATTGAAGGGCCCCAAAAAAATGAAGATCATACGGCCTTCAAGAACCCCTTTCTAAACCATGAAAAGGGTGAGTCATCTAATGCCAACCAAAATCATAAAAGAGGTAATGAGAAAGTGAACTTTTCTCATACCTATGATAGCATAATTAATGCTCTAAGTGAAGAGGACAATGCCATAAATGTTATCATGGTAAAGGAGAAACCAAGAGAAGCATCATCTAATGTTGTCACTAGGGGGAAAGCTTCTAAAATCACTCTACCTAGAAATGCTCCAAGAATTGTTCTACCCAACCAAAAAACATCATCATCTTTGAAGCAATATAACTTGGTTGATCAATTAAAAAGAACTCCCGCTCAAATCTCAATCCTAGAATTGCTCAAATTATCACCTATTCACAAGGAAATTCTAGAGAAAGGTTTAGTAGAAACCAACATACCTCTAAACCTAGATGCGGATAAGTTTCAAAATATTTTGGGACATCTCATTTCTCCTCATTGATTATCATTTTTTGAGCAAGATGACATGTCACTCAACCACCCATAGAATTTACCTTTGCATATAGAGGTCATCATTCACAAACATAGAGTGAAAAGAGTGCTTATCGATGGAGCAGCCGGCATAAATATTTGTACCCTAAACTTGGTAAAATCCCTAGGATTTTCCAAGGAGGCATATTGAACCAGAGAAGAAAATAAAAATCAAAGCCTACGATGATGAAGAATGAGCGTCTAAAGGGGTCATACTACTTCCCATCAGAGTTGGTCCTATGAAAAAGGAGACCATCTGCCAAGTGTTAGATTTAAAGTTGACCTATAATATTTTGTTAGGGAGGCTATGGATCCATGAAATGCAGACCATGCCTTCTACTTACCACCAATGTCTAAAGTTTCCTTATCTAGGGAAGGAAATAATGGTAAGTGGGGACTCAAACCCATTCCAATATTGTAACAACATCAAGCCTATTAATGAATCTCTAGTCCTGCATAATGCAGAGGGGTCTAATACCTAATCAAATAGAGCAAGGGAAAATTTCTAAGGACATTCCATCATCGAAGGAAAAGGAAAAGATAGAGAAAGAAATTGTTGTTGAAGACATCCCAAGACCCACTAACCTAGCTACATCGGCTAAGGGAAAAGAGAAGGTTAGTGAGGAAAATATTATTGAAAACTCAAAAGAAGATCAAACCAAATCTGTCCAAGTATACACCAAGGAGGCTCATTACTAGAAAATGGATGAAATGATGAGAAATTTTGATGAAAAATGTAAAATAAAGCAAAAAGGAGTAGGTAAATATTCACTATCCATGATGGAATTTCCATTATCTCCTAAGTCATATGGAAGACCATTCAATCTACCCCATAAATATAATGATCACTTTGTGAGAGAAAAAACCTCTTCATCTATGGATGAGGATGATAATGAAATTATAAATTGGCTTTATAAGGATGAAGAAACAAGTGCACATGAGAAACACATCTAGAATATCAACATTCCCACACATCAATATGGGAAAGGATTTCAAATCATGCAAAAGATGGGATAAAAAGGACAAGGACCTTTGGGCACAAGGAATGAAGGAATCATCGAACCCATCAAAATGACATGGATAGATAGCAAGGAGAAGACAAGATTAGGGTACCTCCAACAAGGGTACACCCAAAAGAACTATCCTAAAGTCTATGATTAAATCTTATAATTGGAATCACATAGTGATGAAGATTCTAAAAATTGGGAGTGGGACTCATTGTCAAGTGAGTCGTGCCATGATAAGGAGGTAGATGTCATTCATACCTACACTTCTAACAAAGAAAAGGAGCAAATAGTAGAACCAAATCAGAATCGAGCCTCTAGTTCAAATCAGGTGGTCTTAGAGAACCTTCAAATTCAATAAATTGCAATAAATCAATGGGTAGGAGAACCCTATGTACCTTCATGGAGACCTACTATGGAGGAATCTAATGTTAGGTTTAATCCATGAGACTTTTATCCAACGGAAACCTTAGAGGAATCTCGTGAGGAAGACTTTGACCCTAGTTCTTTAGAACATTTAGAAGAGGCACATGTCATAGAATTGAATGATAAAATGTTTGAATCATCAAATGAGGCCTTATCTCTGAATCCCATCGAACCAAACCAACGTATTTATCCCTTAACTCTTATATACCTAGAATTAATCGAATGGGATTCCATTGAACAAACTATCCTCCCAACCTTTTTGAATGAAAACGTGGTGTCCCAATACCTCAATGCGGTTGAACCTTCTTCTATCATGGAATATCAGGAAGAAGTGATAAAGGGAAGTATCCAAAATTTCAATTCCCCTAAAAATGAAAAAAACAAAAAAAACAAAAAAGGAAAAGAATCTAATGTTGAAAATGACATGGTGGCAACATTAGATCAAAAAGAGAAAGAAATAAAGAATGTTTCTGAAGGTGAAAACCCAATTGAGGTGCCTAAGGAAGGGAGATTGGATACATTTCCTGAACACTATGAAGAGAGATCTCCTATCTTGATCGAGCCTACAGAAAAGATAAACATTGGGTCAAAATCTGACCCGAAGATCACACACCTAGCGACATCCTTATCTAGTGAAGAGAGAGAAGAATTCATCAAATTCTTCAAGGAAAAACAAGTCAACTTCGCATGGTCATATGATGATATGTCAGGATTAGATCCAAACTTGATCATGCATGATTTGAACATAAAGGAAGGAGAAAAACCAGTCAAACAAAAGTTAAGAAAGATGCATTTGCATATAGCCTTGCTTGTAAAAGTGGAGTTGGAGAAATTTCTAAAAGTAGGATTTATCAGGGCCATTGATTATACCCAATGGATTTCAAATATCGTGCTAGTTTTAAAAGTAGATAAGTCCATCAGGATTTGCACAGACTTTAGAGACCTCAATTTGGCATGTCCTAAAGATGATTTTCCTCTTCCAAGCATAGACGCCATTGTAGATTTAACAATGGGACATTCCATGTTCTCACTTATGGATGGATTTGGCAGCTACAAATAGATCAAGATAGCACCCGAGGATCAAGATAAAACATCATTTACATGCACATGGGGAAAATTATATTGGAATGTTATGCCCTTTGGTCTAAAGAATGTTGGGGTAACATATCAAAGAGCCATGACAACAATATTCCATGATATGATGCATAAGTTCATGGAAGATTATGTAGATGATATATTAGAAAAATAACATTCAAGAGAGGAGCATCTACCAATTCTAGAGAAAATATTTGTCAGACTAGAGAAATTCAAAGTAAGGCTCAATCCAAAAAAGTGTGCATTTGGGGTCCAATCAGGAAAGCTACTAGGCTACACTATATCAGCAAAAGGAATAGAGGTAGATCCAGCTAAATTCAAAGCCATCATGGAGATGGAAGCACCTTGAAACATAAGTCAAATGAGGTCACTAAAAGGAAGAATTCAATCCATCAGAAGATTTATATCTCGACTAGTGGAAAAATGTCACAACTTCACCCAGCTTCTCCATAAAGATACAATTTTCAAATGGGATGAGAAGTGTGAAGAAGATTTCAACATGTTGAAGAAATATCTCATGAATCCTCCAACTTTGATGCCACCAATCAGAGGCAAAACCTTGATCCTATATATTTCAACAACTGAACATTCATTGGGGGAACTCTTGGCACAAGAAGATGAATTAGGCAAAGAAAATGCAATATATTACATAAGTAGAACTCTGGTGAAATATGAGTTGAACAATACCTTCATCGAAAGGGCATGCTTGGCTATGGTTTTTCTTCCCTAAAACTACATCACTATATGCTATCTCATAAGATAAGACTCATTGCAAAGATCAATCATTTGAAGTATCTACTTAGCAAAACAACATTAAATGGAAGGCTGGCCAAATGGGTCATGGTGTTGAGTGAATTTGACATCGAGTATGTAGACCGCAAATCTATCAAAGGGAAAGTCATTGTGAACCAAATAGCAGAATCACGATTAAAAGATGATCATCCGATTCAAGTAGAATTCCCAGATTCTAAGATTGTGAATGTTGAGGCAAAGACATGGCAACTATACTTTGATGGTTCCTACACACAACATGGATCAGAAGCATGCATACTTTTGATTATTCCTCAAGGGTCTAAAATTCCTAAATCATACAAATTGCTATTTGCATGCACAAATAACATGTAGTGCCTCTCTAACTCTAACTCATTGAGGAGCATCACTGGTAAGTATTCTAATGGGGAGAGATGCGAGTAAGTAACCCCTCTTTATTTTCCAATAGTGATAATGCACGTCTATGTAGAGTTTATGATAGTTAAATATATTGCTTAATTTTATATGTGTCATTGTCATTTTATTTTGATTTATTTATTTATTTTACATAATTAATAATTCATTAATAAATAAATAAAAATATACAAGACATCTTGTAATATTAAGTCATTAAATTATTATTTTTATTACATATTCTAATTAAGAAAGTTATCAAATATTATAAATATTTTAATTACAAAGTAAATATTTTTACTCATTTATATTTATTGATATATTTTAAAGATACATGTGTAAAGATTAAATTAATCATCAAGGTAGCAACAATCTAGTTTGTAAAGTAAAAATAAAGTAAGTATTATATGAAAGACCATCTCTGTTATTTTCTAATTGTCTCATAATTAAAGATATCTATTTGAAGCGTGGTGACTCTTTGGTTGGAAAGGGAAACGGTTGGTGGAGAAATGAGGGATAACTAATTTTCAAACATCTTTGCATATATTGAGAATGATGTAATGTGTAAAGGGGAGGGAGAGAAATAAATGCATAGGAGGGAGATTTACGTTTGTGTGAAAAGATGAAGAAAATAAGATTTCACGGAAGGGCATATAGAGGATCAAGAAAAGGGATGTAGCAACACATACATAATAGAGTTCAACATACTTTCAATAATGAACCTTGTGAACATCTCTAACAGAGAAAAGAGGTGAGTACCCTTAACCAGTTTTGTGATATTAATTTATTTCTATTCTATGCGAAACTGCTTTAAATTTTGTTCCATTGTTGATAAATATTTCCACTTATTTCTTCCTCATCCATTAATGTTTTTACCACTCTATTGCTTTAAATTTTTGAATATCTTATGCCGTTGTTTATATTTGTTTATGCTTTGTAGGAGACAAGTTAAGGTATCGAATAAAATATGTATTATGGGTTTAGAATCTAAATATTTTAACAATATTGATTTATCTTTTAATCTAGTTTTGTAAATTTGTAGATTATATTAAATTGATATTAATATTCCTTCATGGTGTCTTATTGTTAAATTGTGTAATTTAAATTTAATTTTTATGGAGAACTATTTCTTTATGTTTTAGATATTGTAATGAATTGCTTTTCAGATTAAATAAGTGAGTTTTGTTGCAGAAAAATCTGCTCGCACTTGGTTATGATATTCTAAAAAAATAATTTCATATTTCTCTTCTTCACATTCTCCCCTTTCCGAAACATATTTAAGTTTTTAATTTGGTTAACGTATGTGAAAGTTATAGCTATTTTAAGTCAGTATTATTTTACTAAAATGTATAAGCAGTTAGATATTTATCTAGTAGAGTTGCAAATGTGGTTGTTCATAAATTGCTTTATATTTTTGGAATCTCATAACTAGGGCATCTTATACACTTCCTTCCCCTCTAGAATCATATTGAAATCTTGAAGTTGGCTAAGGTTCGTAGAGATTATATGTAATTAACTTTGTTTGTTAGAAATTTATAAATATAACTGTTGCCCAAAATTTCCCTGTCATTCATTTTTAGCCATGGTTCCTGTTTTCCAAAAAGAAGTGCTCAATGTCGAAATTCCAGTGTGTTTTTGACCTCCTCCCTGCAAGCTCAGGATGTTTTCTGCCTTTTGGTCAAAAATCCAAGTGTGTTTTCGACCTCTTTGCTGTGGAAATTTGGTGTGTTTTCGACCCTGGCTTGAAAAACCTCTATGTTTTCGACACCCATCTGCATTTTTCCCTAAGTGTGCAACTCCAATGGGTGGGTCCCAGTGCCTAAAGTCGTGCCAGTGCAGAGAGAGATTCGACAACCATTGATGCAGTGTCAGCAAGGGATCTTCAGTGGTCAACTCCAAGCGGTAACCATCATCAGTTAGCATCACGCAGTCAGTCGCATGATCGCATGGGCCTTCCTGGCTGCATACGATCATGTGAAAAATGGTAAGCAAAGGACAGGCGGTCGACTCCAAGCACTGACGGTTATCGGGTAGCATCATGTGGTTAGTCGCATGATCGCATGGGCTCTTCTGAGCCCATGCGACCATGCGGAAAACTATTAGCGGTTTCAATGGGGGTGGCTCACGGTTTGACTGGCGGTTCAAGGGGCCCAGGATCTCTATATTGGCACAAGTGCGAGGAGATTCGATAGTTGTCATATGATCTCATGGGACCTTCCGATCCCATGAGATCATGCGACAACTATTAGATGAGAATCTTGCGGATGCGGTGGGTCCTGTGCCAGGGGTGCCGAGGTGTTGCTGTGGCTCCATGCTGGGGTGCTGAGGTATTCACTGATGTAGCAGTTGAGACGAGTGGGGGAGTGACATGTGGCATAAGTGGGCCTAGGGTTAGTAAAATGAGAGCGTGGTTGTGTGGTTGAAGGGTTTCACATGGTCGCCAAGTGAGCCTAAGGTTAAAAAAAAGATTGTGTGACTTTGCGATTACAGAAAGGATGAACCTGAGGTGGGCCCAGGGTTAGATATATCTAGCGACTCAGTGACTAAAGGGTATCTCACGGTCGCCAGACTTAACCGGGGTCAGGGAAGGAAATAAGCGGTTCAACGACAAGGGGAATTTGGAAGGGTGAACCCGAGGGTTAGGTTTTCTTGACCATCTAAAGCTTGTCACATGATCTCATACGGCCTCCTAGCCACATGCGATCATGCGAAAACCCCCAGCGGTCAACAAGGCTTCAGTGGGCTTGCGGTTTGGGGATGTGGCAAGCTTAGCAAGTGGCTAATCTTGCGGGCCCCATGTGTCTTGCACAAGCGGAGGCAGGTTTTCAAAGGGTGTCACGTGGTCGCATGAAGCCTTTCGGCCACATGGGATCATGCGACCATTACTGTGGCAAGGTGGTGGTAGTTTTAAAGGAGTTGTCACATGATCGCATGAAAGCCTTTCAGCTCATGCGATCATGCAACCATTGACATTTTCTGAGGGTGGAGGCAGTTTCTCAAGAGGTTGTCGCATGATCGCATGAAGGCCTTTTGGCTCATGCAATCATGCGACCAATGCTTTGTCAAAGTGGTGTGGCATATGAGCTTTCTTCTGAGGGAACTATTTGCAAGTGCGGCAGCTAAAAAATTGATGATATTTTCAAGGCGGTTGCAGTTGGATAGATGTGTGCAGAGATCTTTTAGGCTGCCATTTTTTAGTCCTTTTAAATATCTGATTGGATTTTTGAGCATTCATGGCAGTATGGGCTTGTAGGGAGGTTGTTGAATCCAGGTCTTTGGTCTACAGGTTGATTGCAGTACAGGGCATGGACACACAAAGGGTGATGTATCCGATCGGCTATGATTTTACAGAGTAGCATTTATGATCAGACGTGACCGATTTTAGGGCTAGATTATTATATTGCAGATTTATGTAGCCCTAAAAGATTTTTGATTCCTGCCTGTGTGCAGTAGAGGTGTACATATTGTTTTTTGGAGCTTCTGTAGCTCAGAATTGACATTTTGTAGAAAGAGAAAGTCTTTCCTTGGAGAACTATTTGTAGCATTTCTGCTCTTTGGTTTTTTATATCTTGTAAATTTCCATTGATAATACAAGCATTGCAAAGGCATTTTTGTGACAGTCTTTCATGTCCTTATGTCTTCCCTGCTTGCATTATCTCTTATTGGATGAAGGCTTATGGATGCATGTTTTCAATGGTATCTTAGTTTCTTGATTCCTCTTGCTTTCTGTAGCTGTGTGTGTTATTTTGTTCTGATCTGATTTAGATGTTTTGTGGGTATATTTCAGCCCCTAATAGTCTTGTCTCAATCTTGCACCGAGCTATAGGAGTGAATGTATGTTTGTAGGTTATGGATTGATGTCTAAATCCTGAGAGCCTTGTTGTTGTGGAAGAATCTTTCTCTTTCTGTGAACAACCTCTTTTGTTTGTAGACCCTTCCATGAAACACTCATGCAAGCCTATTCAGCAAGTTGTAATCTCCTAGACCTATTTTTGCCATTGGTTTCATCCCTCTATACTGAGATCCAAACCCTAGTTCGGTGCATCGCCTGGTAGGATAGATTTGCTTTCTATCATTTCCCTTTCCATGCACTCCTTCTATCCCTTTCCCTCAAAGAGTTTACATTCCATGTTAAGAGCAAATCTGGGTGACTATCCATGAGGAACCAGCCTAGAATCTGGAGGTCTCATCTCGGTTAGCAAAAGGTCCCACAACCTTGAGATGAGTCCCTTGTTATACTAAGTTATCAAGACTACGAGAGCTTGAACTAAGGGTGCAAATTCAGTGTATAACATTTTTGGCACGCCCAGTGGGACAGCAAAGAAGTTCATTTGTTGAAGATTGTGCTATCTCTGATATATAGATTGCATAATATAGACCTTTAGAGGTTGTTCTATCAAGTATATCTGGCGACTCCACTATTTTCAAAGATTCAGGCCAACCTTGTTTAAGGTTTATGAGAAAGATAGAGACTAGAAGCTCAAAGCCTGCTGAATTTTTAGAGTTGCCCTTGAAAAGAAGCTACAAAGGCAGGTCAACTCAGAGAGAATCTCCTACGAGAAGAGTCCAATCCACACCTCCTAATACTTCAAAAAGGAGACCTTTCCTTTTTCATTTCAGAAGAAGAGGCAGATCTCTGACCAGAGATCTAGAAGAAGAAGATCCAAATCTAGCAAATACAGCTCATATAGTTGTTGATCTTCAGGTTACACCTCCTACAATGGCTAGAAATTTCACCTTTGCACCTTTCAATCAGGGGAGGCCCTTAGATTTTGTAGTACATCATGATGTGCCCTTGGTGGCATTAAAGAGCATACCTGATTTCACAGGGGAGGGACAAACAATAGCCTTTGAGCACATGAGAGATGTGACCACCATTTGCAACATACACAACATTACTCAAGAGGATGTGGCCACCAAATTATTAGCAGCATCTCTGAAAGGTAAGGCTCTAGAGTGGTTTAGAACTTTAACTGTTGGTTGTATTACTTCATGGGATGAATTAGGGGATGCATTAAGCAAGCATTTTGAGGATAAATCAGATAATTTATCTCTAGTTGAGCAATTAACAACTATAAAGAGAGACCCTCAAGAGCAAATGATAGACTATAATAGTAGATTCCTTAAAACATGGAATAAAATCCCAGTCTCTGTAAGGCCATCAGCTGACCATGCCTTCCTGTACTACTTGCAAAGTCTAAATAAACAAATTTTTGTCATGATCTAGTCTATGGGTGGTACCACTTTACCCCAAGCCTTTGACACTGCTATCAGGGCTGAAAATTTTTTGATCCAAGTAGGCATGATAGAGAGAAGACCTCCCATGCCTATCTTCCCTAGTCTTTAGCCCATTGCACCTGCACAAGTACCCCCATTTACCCCTATTCCCATAATGTCAGCACCTCAAGCTAGTACCAGTGGTTAGGAACATGCTGCAACAAATTTCTCCCAAGGGTTGCAAGAGGTGATGAGTAGTTAGCAAACTAATATACAAGGAATGGAAAACTTGCTGTAGACTCTAACCAAAGAGGTCACAAACTTGAAGAAACAAAACCAAGGCATTAGGCCACCCTTCCAATCACAAGGCCAAGGTCCTAATCAACAATACCAAAATCAAGGACAACCTTATCAACAAAATAGACCACCATACCAAGGAGGCTATCAAGGGCAAAGACAAAATTTTAATCAAAGACCATTCCAACCATATAACCCTGCACCTCTTGATTCTGTAGATCTAGTTAGGGATATGGTTCCTAGTCAAAACAATATGGCCATGGATAATGAATGGTGTGTCCCTTGCAATCAGCCCCACAATCAGGCTATGTGTTCTAATGGATGGATGAACCAAGCACTAATGGTTCAAAATGCTTCACAAGCTCAAATAGAAGCTCCTTCTAGTGGGATAGCTCCTCAACAAGAGACACAAGAGAATGAAACTGCTCTTTTCAATTGGGAGCAACCAGATTTCAATGGAGTCAATGATGAAGCTACTTTTGTTGCCTACACAAGAGCAAAGAGAAGAGCCCAAGACATGGAGGAAGTAGATTCTGGTACTAAGGCCACTACATCTATAGAGCCACTGCAACAAGTTACCCCTTTCACATCCAAGGAGCCCCTTGTCGTCACAAGCAAAGAAGGCCAAGTTCCAAAGGAGGAAGAGCCCCTCATAATAAAAGAACAACAAAGAGTACACACTGTGGCACCTTATAATATTGTAGACAACATGAAGAAGGTGAATTTCACCATGTCTATGTGGAACTCTTTGTCTATTCCAGGACAACCTCAAATTTTGGAGAAGGCCATGAGAGAGGCAACAAATCCTCAACCTGCAAAAGAAACTACAAAAATAGTGTTGGTCAACACTGATCAAGAAAAGGAGACTCCAACTAGCAACTCCAAGGTCAATACCATGCAAGGTATGAATTTAAAGCCACCTCCCTTTTACATATCTTTAATTATTGGGAAATCTTTATTGCATAATTGTATGGTAGATAGTGGAGCTACTAGCACTGTAATGCCCAAGAAAGTGGTTGATCAATTAGGACTCAAATATGAACCCTTCCAAAAGAAGGTTACACAACTTGATGGATCCTCAGTCAGTACTATAGGTGCGGCCAAAGATACCAGTCTAATTCTCCATGCTAGTCCTAATTTTTCCATTCTCCTTGACATATATATCATAGATCTTGCTGCATTGTTTGCCATATGTCTCTCAAGAGACTTCACAGCCGAGATAGGAGGTTATCTTTCTTCTGACTAGTCTCACATGCTCTTTCATACAAGGTATGGTACCAAAGTCACCATTAAATCAGAAGCCTTAGCAATACATCATATAGAGCCATATGTGTCCAATTCCATCAATACTAATTGCCCTATATTTGATGACAATGATTTCCCAACCACTAGTGAAGCAAGCACCAAAATAGAAAATATCCCTGATATTCTCCTAGATGAAAGAACCTCAGTGATCCAAGAGAGTCTTGTTTAGGATTTTGGTTTGGGGAGTTATCTGATCCAAGAAAGTGGAGCCATAGAACCAAGCCTTCTCAAAGAATACACTAGTTTGGATGATCAGGATAGTCAAGTCTGGGAACTTTTCTTTGATGGAGCTAGAAGTAGACACGGTTCTGGTGGAGGTGCTATGATGGTATCCCCAAAAGGAGAAAGGTATTACACTGCCTTTAGATTCAGTTTTTCCTACACCAGCAACACTGCAGAGTATGAAAGTCTGGTAAATGGACTAGAATGGGCCAGAAAAAGAGGGCTTAAAGTGTTAAAGGTATATGGTGACTATGAACTTGTTGTCAGCCAGGTAAGAGGGATGAGTGCAACTAAAAATAATGTCATGAAAGCATACAAACATAGAGTTTGGGATGCAATTGAATATTTCCATGCTTTCAATATCGTTGCTATCCCTAGAAAATTAAATCAAAATGCCGATAGGTTAGCTGCCATTGGATCTCAGTTTGACATCCCCAACAACATTTCAAAGAGACAAATCAGCAACACATCAAGATTATTGTCAGACCTTCAATTCCAGATAACAATATCAATTGGCAAGTGTTTGACAGTGATGAACAAATTCTGCAGTTCTTGTTTGAAGATGTCTTTTCAAGGAACAATCAAAAGAGGTTATCACAGAGCTATGGTGACCAAGTGATACAACTTAAATCTAATAAGATGCCTAAAGGTCTTGTTACCTTAGAGACTATCTTCAACAAGGATGATGAAGTCAAGAAAAATAAAGTTGGCCTGGTAGTCCAACAGGAACACTGTGCTGAATTAGAGTTGGAACTAGGTAAGAGCCTACAATTTGGAAAAGCAAACACTAATTTAGAAAAGCAAGCTTACACTAAATTATTCAGGGAATTTAGTGATGTTTTTGCATGGGGGTATGGAGACCTCAAGGGTTTTGACCCTACTCTTGCTCAGCACACTATTGAATTGGAGCCCAATGCTAAACCAGGAAGGCAAAAGCAAAGGCCTATTAATCCCAAGCTCGAACCACTTATGCATAAGGAACTACTCAAACTAATAGAAAGTGGCATCATCTACCCCATCAAACATACTAGTTGGGTTTCCAACCTTGTTCCTATCAGGAAAAAGAATGGGGAGTTGAGGTTATGTGTTGATTTCAGGGATTTGAATAGAGCCTCATTAAAAGACCGCCATCCACTACCCTCTATGGAACAAATTCTGCAATGTGTCTCTGGATCCAAGAGATTCTCATTGTTGGATGGCTATTCAGGATACAATCAAATCTTAGTGAAAGAAGAGGATCAATATAAGATTGCATTTACAACCAAGTGGGGAACCATGACATATCAGAAGATGCCCTTTGGTTTGTCAAATACAGGTGCTACATTTCAAAAGGCAATGGATATGGCCTTTAAGGGCCTCATGGATATGTTTGTGCTGGTCTACCTAGATGACATAACTATCTACTCAAAGTATGCAGTAGACCACATCAGACATTTGAGGCAGATTTTTGAAAGATGCAAAGAGTTTGGGATATCCCTTAATCCCAAGAAATGTGTGTTTGCAGTTCATGAAGGAAAAGTATTGGGATATATAGTATCCACAAAGGGAATTACAGTGGATCCTAAGAGAATTGCAACAATCTTAGAACTACCATTACCACATCACAAGAAAGGTCTCCAATCTTTCATAGGAAAGATTAACTTTGTTAGGAGATTCTTGCCTAACATTGCAGAGTTACTCAAGCCTTTGACAACCATGTTGAGGAAGGGTTCAACCTTCAGTTGGACCAAAGAAGGAAAGGTTAACTTCCTGGCTATTAAAGAAGCCTTAACAAAAGCTCCTGCTCTCCTAAACCCAAATTTCAGTAAGGATTTTATCCTTTATGCTTATGGGGGTCATGATGCCATATCTGCAATGTTGACTCAAGAAAATGCTGAAGGATTGGAGCAGCCTATTGCTTTCTTCAGCAAAGGTTTAGAAGAGTATGAACAAAGATACTCTTTTGTAGAAAAGAATGTTCTTGCTATGGTAAAGAGCCTCAAAAAATTTAGACATTTGTTGACCCATAGCAAGGTGCATTTGATGGTTACTCATCCAAGTGTCAAAGAATTTTTGCTTTCTAAGGACCTAAATGAAAAAAGAGCTAGTTGGATCACTAAGGTGATGAAATATGACATAGATATTCAGATTACCAAGCTGGTTAGAGGAAGAGGTCTTTGTGAGCATCTGGCAGAGGATGGAAGTTCAAAGAAATTGGAATACATAGATGCATCTATGGTGGTGCATTCTATAGGAGAGCAATCTGGGGCAACTAGCTGGTTGCCTAATATGATCAATTATTTGAAGACAAGACAATGTCCTGCAGGCCTAGATTCAGAAAAAAGGAGGTATTATAGTTTACAGTCTATTCCTTTTGTGCTGATAGATGAAATTATTTTCAGAAAGGATCACAATGGTGTCCTTCTAAGATGCATAGATTCAGAAAGGGTTGCAGATGTCTTATTTGAGTTTCATGATGGAGCTTCTGGTGGCCATTTCTCTCCTAGGACTACAGCTTTTAAGATCATGAGGGCTGGATACTATTGGCCATCTATCTTCAAAGATAGTCATGAGTATGTTAGAAGATGCATCAAATGTGCTATTTTTGCAGGAAAAGAAAGATTTGCAACTTTGCTCCTGCAGCCAGTCAAAACAGAGCAGCCCTTGATAAAGTGGGGTATAGATTTCATTGGCATGATTAACCCTCCATCTAGTGCAGGACACAGGTGGATAATCACTGCAACCGATTATTTCACTAGGTGGATAGAGGTAGTTGATTTAAAAGAAGCCAATGAGAGTGCTGTTTTAAGTTTTTATGATGACATCATTCATAGATTTGGCATTCCAGATTCTATAGTTTCAGACAATGCATTAGCATTTACAGGCCTCAAAGTCTCAGAGTGGGCAGTCAAGAAGAGAATTTGTCTAAATACAAGTTCCAATTACTATCATCAGGGGAATGGTTTGGTAGAATCAACAAATAAGAATTTGATTAGAATAATCAAAAAGACCCTGCAAGACAGTCAGAGAGACTGGCATAGTAAAATGAAATCTGCCTTGTGGTTAGATAGAATTACTCCAAAGAAAATCATTGGTAATTCCCCATACATGTTGGTGTATGGTAGAGAGGCTAAGTTATCTATTTCAACTAAATTACCAGCTTTGGACTTGGCCACTGAGTATGCCTTGTTTGAAGAAAGTGATCCTATGCAAATCAGATATGCCCAGTTGATGGAGCTAGAAGAGATCAGAGATAAATCAATGCAAGATATGGCATTCCATCAGAGTCAAACAAAGAGAAGCTTTGATAAAAGAGCCAGGGTCAGAAACTTCAAAGTCGGAGATGTAGTTCTCAAATGGGATGAGTTCAGATCAAAACTTGGCAAGCACACAAAGTTTGATTCCTTTTGGGGTGGGCCATTTGTTATAACAGAGTGCAGAGGATCCAACGCTTTTCAGCTTTCAACCCTTGAAGGAGCTACCCTGCCAATCTCAGTGAACGGTTTCCACTTGAAGCCTTGCTTTGAGGTTAATCCCTCTCTGTAGGCCCTTCTTGTAAATCTTTGTAAATATTTTTCCTGCTTTCTTTCAGCTTTCTAGTTTAGTTTTTCCCTGGTTAGTTCCTATTTCCCAAGAAGTGCAGGTGCACAGGTTTGTCTTGCTAGTTAGTTTTTGTCCCTGCCAAGGTTTTTGTGTTCAAAGAGAATGACCCCATGCCCAATGGATATGTTAAGGCAACTGGTCCAATGTCTAGCAGGCTGACATCCCGCAGAGGTCATCAAAATGTTGCCCAAAATTTCCTTGTCATTCATTTTTGGCCACGGTTCCTGTTTTCCAAAAAGAAGTGCTCAATGTCGAAATCCCAGTGTGTTTTCGACATCCTCCCTGTAGTCTCAGGATGTTTTCTACCTTTTGGTCTGAAATCCCAATGTTTTTTCAACCTCTTTGCTCTGGAAATTCGGTGTGTTTTTGACCTTAGCTCGAAAACCCTCTATGTTTTTGACACCCATCTTCATTTTTCCCTAAGTGTACAACTCTAATGGGTGGGTCCCAGTGCCTAAAGCCATGCTAGTGCAGAGAAAGATCTGACAGCTATTGCATGATCGCATGGGATCTTCCGATCCCATGAGATCATATGATAACTGTTGATGTGGTGTCAGCAAGGGATCTTCAGTGATCAGTTTTCGGCGGTTAACTCCAAGCGGTAATGGTCATCAGTTAGCATCACACAGTTGGTCACATGGGCCTTCCTGGTTGCATACGATCATGCAACAAATGGTAAGCAAAGGATAGGTGGTCGACTCCAAGCACCGGTAGTTATCGGGTAGCATCATGCGGTTAGTCGCATGATCGCATGGGCTCTTTCGAGCCCATGTGACCATGTGGCAAACCATTAGTGGTTTCAATGGGGGTGGCTCATGGTTTGAATGGCAGTTTGAGGGGCCTGAGATCTTTGTATTGGCGCAAGTGTGAGGAGATCTGACAGTTGTCGTATGATCTCATGGGATCTTTCGATCCCATGAGATCATACGACAACCGTTAGATGAGAATCTTGCGGATGCGGTGGGTCCTGTGCTAGGGGTGCCGAGGTGTTGCTATGGGTTCATGCCGGGGTGCTGAGGTATTCACTGATGTAGCAGCTGGGACGAGTGGGGGAGTGACACATGGCGTAAGTGGGCCCAGGGTTGGTAAAACAAGAGCACGGTTCCGCAGTTGAAGGGTTTCGCATGGTCGCCAAGTGAGCCTGAGGTTAAGAAAAAGATTGCATGACTTTGCGATTGCAGAAAGGATGAACCCGAGGTGGGCCCAGGGTTAGATATATCTAGCGACTCAGTGACTAAAGGGTATCTCACGGTTGCCAGACTTAACCGGGGTCAGCGAAGGAAACAAGTGGTTCAGTGAAAAGGGGAATTTGGATGGGTCAACCTGGGGGTTAGGTTTTCTTGACCATCTAAAGCTTGTCACATGATCTCATGCGGCCTCCTAGCTGCATGTGATCATGTGACAACCCCCATCGGTCAACAAGGCTTCAGTGGGCTTTCGGTTTGGGGACGTGGCAAGCTTAGCAGGTGGTGAATCTTGCAGGCCCGATGTGTCTTGCGCAAGTAGAGGTAGGTTTTCTAAGGGTGTCGCGTGGTTTCCTGAAGCCTTTCGGCCTCATGCGATCATGCGACCATTGTTGTGGCAAGGCGGTGGCAGTTTTAAAGGAGTTGTCGTATGATCGCATGAAGGCCTTTCAGCTCATGCGATCATGCGACCATTGACATTTTCTATGGGTGGAGGCAGTTTCTCAAGAGGTTGTCGCATGATCGCATGAAGGCCTTTCAGCTCATGCGATCATGTGACCAATGCTTTGTCAAAGCGGTGCGACATATGAGCTTTCTTCTGAGGGAAATGTTTGCAAGTGCGGCAGCTAAAAAATTGATGATATTTTCAAGGTGGTTGCAATTGGATAGATGTGTGCAGAGATCTTTTAGGCTACCATTTTTGAGTCCTTTTAAATATCTAATCAGATTTTTGAGCATTCATGGCAGTATGGGCTTGCAGGGAGGTTGTTGAATCCAGGTCTTTGGTCTACAGGTTGATTGCAGTACAGGGCATGGACATGCAAAGGGCGATGTATCCGATCAGCTATGATTTTACAGAGCAGCATTTATGATCAGAGGTGACTGATTTTAGGGCCAGATTATTATATTGCAGATTTATGTAGCCCTAAAAGATTTTTGATTCCTGCCTGCGTGCAGTAGAGGTGTATATATTGTTTTTTGGAGCTTCTGTAGCTTAGAATTGACATTTTGTAGAAAGAGAAAGTCTTTCCTTGGAGAACTATCTGTAGCATTTCTGCTCTCTAGTTTTTCATATCTTGTAAATTCCCATTGATAATACAAGCATTGCAGAGGCATTTTTGTGACAGTCTTTCATGTCCTTGTGGCTTCCCTGCTTGCATTATCTCTTATTGGATTAAGGCTTATGAATGCATGTTTTCAATGGTATCTTAGTTTCTTGATTCCTCTTGCTTTCTGTAGCTGTGTGTGTTATTTTGTTCTGATCTGATTTAGATGTTTTGTGGGTATATTTCAGCCCCTAACAGTCTTGTCTCAATCTTGCACCGAGCTATAGGAGTGAATGTCTGTTTGCAGGTTATGGATTGATCTCTAAATCCTGAGAGCCTTGTTGTTGTGGAAGAATATTTCTCTTTCCGTGAACAACCTCTTTTGTTTGCAGACCCTTCCATGAAACACTCATGCAAGCCTATTCAGCAAGTTGTAATCTCCTAGACCTATTTCTTCCATTGGTTTCATCCCTCCATACTGAGATAAAAACCCTAGTTCAGTGCATCACCTGGTAGGATAGATTTGCTTTCTGTCATTTCCCTTTCCATGCACTCCTTCTATCCCTTTCCCTCAAAGAGTTTACATTCCATGTTAAGAGCAAATCTAGGTGACTATCCAAGAGGAACCAGCCTAGAATCTGGAGGTCTCATCTCGGTTAGCAAAAGGTCCCACAACCTTGAGATGAGTCCCTTGTTATACTGAGTTATCAAGACTACGAGAGCTTGAACTAAGGGTGCAAATTCAGTGTGTGTGTATATATATATATATATATATATATATATATATATATATATATATATATATATATATATATATATATATATATATATATATATATATATATATATATATATATATATATATATATATATATATATATATATATATATATGCAATAGCGGTATTGGTTGATTTTGATTTTGATTTCTTTAAGAGAAATAAATCATTTTCTATTAATAAGAACTATAGATATAAAATTATTATTTTGAATATATGGTCAATAATTTTCAAATCAAAACAATTAGGAAATCCAATGTCTTGAGGCTTTGCTTATCTCGTAAGTTATTGAAAGATAATCTCTTAGGTAATGACTTGTGCTAATAAATTAATTCCACGTTAAAACTATTAATTTTTAACTATGTTAATTTTGTAAATAATGTCCACATATTGGTTACTATATAGTTTAAAGAATATTCATTGCATGAATATGGTAAATAATCTATTTAGTACACTCACCTGTTATATTATAATGAAAATTTATTTGTCATTCATTTCTCAAGGCCTTATAGAATAGTCATATTTATTGAATTATTATTTTTATAGGTTGCTAAGTTCACACTATTATGAAAATAATAATAATTATTACCAGTGGTGCATCTTGTAAAGATATTGATTTTATTTTTAATTATATAAGAAATGGCTATTAGAATTATTAAAAAGGTTGGATAAACGTCCATTGTATATTTCTTGTTCATCGACCTATAAGTTATAATTTAGGATTGGTACTTTATAAACTAGATAACTAATAAAAGAAAATGATATATTATTTTATAATAGTATTATTTTAACTCTACCTTGAGTTATGGAAATGGTATCAAGTTATGGATTAAGTATCAGACTTTATTTAGATTCCACCTAAGTCGGTGGCAGCTGATGGAAAAAATGTCTATGGAATAGGGCCTAGAAAGGGTTGTATACGCACTTTCTTGATTTTATAAATAGATAGGCTAGAATGGGGAGAGTCGAACTACGAAGTCTCTGAGTGTGAACATAGGCAAGACAGTCGATGATGAGACGGCCTAGGTCCAGTCCCTTAGGGTTTGTCTTTAAGTTTCTAATGCAATGATTTCACTTCTTCTTAATAATGATTCTCATAGCTAAGCTATCAATAAAGAATTTATTTCTGATGGAATATATCTAATGTTTGTGTCTAGTTGTTTAGACATGTGTGCAGTTACAGGTGTTGGACATGGTGGTCATCGTGTAAAGGAATGTTAGCAATATTCAGGTATGCAAGAATAATAATTTGTTAATTGAGCATGACAAGTAGTACTTGATGTCTTTATTCTCTTGACTTCTAGTAACATTATATAAATCAAATTAGATTATGTTCTGCTACTTTATTAAAATACATACATACATACATACACACACACACACACACACACACACACACACACACACACACACACACACACACACACACACACACACACACACACACACACACACACACACACACACATATATATTGTGTATAAATTATTGAGTATAATGTCCTTGAGCCAAGGGTTCCTTGGCGGGGCATTACATCTGGTATCAGAGCCCTAGGTTGCCACACTGGGAACTCTGGGACTCATAGATCACTTATTGTTTAGTGTTTTACATAGCTTCCTTTTGATTTTATCATTGTATTAGTAAGAGAGGATTCTAAATATAATAACCACGTTCTTGGTATTCACGCTACATTATTTTACAAAAGTATGCATGTTCTTCTTTGATTAAGTTGTCTCAAATCAATTACTTATGTTTTCATTCTAGAATAGTTAATGAGTCTCCTAATTACTTTCTTAAATAGTGGATGTCTTTCTTAATAAGGGAATATTAATGAATCCCTCATACTTTGGTGTCACCTTCTTGTTGTGCTCCTAGAAAGACTCGAGGTATTATGGTAAGTTTTTATGTGCCTTAATTTTTGGTAGTAACTAACATTACCTCCTAGTCCCACCTCTCACAATTTTCATCATGAGTGCTTATTATAGTTATTTTAGGATTACTTGATTGGTTTGAAAAGGCTTAACACTCTATTTTCCTATAAATGCTAAATTTACATCATAATTTCTATGTCATCAATTATTCTAGTTAATGAGCTTTTATAAGTTGGAATTGAATTGCTTGCATTTATAGCAAGGAGTAAGATATTACCATGGTAGTAGTTATTCTTATAGAGTCAAAATGATGAAGTTAAGTTGCATATGTATTATAGGTTATTGAAAATGTTAAAGTATTGCATCTCATTTTCCTTTTTCCTTTTTAAAAGAGAATTGACAACCAAATTTTTTTGTATGGAAGGGGAATTTAGAACCTTATTAACTAGGTTGCAACACTAAAATTCCTGGGTAATCCTTTTGGCCATGTTGTTATTGAAGAATTACAAATAGTGGTGAACATTTGCTAAATTAACGTTGTGAGTATTTCTCTTGGGATTTATATGCAAATGATAATGTGACATGATGCATGATTAATTTTTATACCACATGAATGTTCACATGAATTATATTAGGGTTATTTGATAATAATCAGCACAAATTAAAAATAAATATCTCTTCTCTATTCGTATTAAATGACCATCAAATGATGTTATCTATGTAAAGTAAATATATGATTTAATTTGGAAATTATTGGTTAAAGGACCTAAGTTCCCAAGGTCCATTTGTGACTATAAGCCTATGTAGGGATTAACCATAGGGATGAAATTAGGATTTTTTCATAATGAAAGGAATATGTGTTCTTTTGGTACAATTATTGAAGGAAGAGCTAGGTTTGATGTAATATTTTCTTGACTATCTTTTTGAAATTGTTTGTTCTTGACTTGGTGAATAGGTAATATTTAGATGAAATATGAATGCTATGGTAAGTCTAGTAATGATGTGATTATCCTCCCCAAATTGCAATATTAGGCAATTGAGAATTTAATACATTTCCTTATTAGTATTGAAGTCATTATGTTAGTGAAAACTAGTGTCTTGAAATGTCTTTATTAGAGGGATTTATCATGTGTAATGAAAGTACCTAGCTAATTCATTTATTTGAAAAGATGATACTTGGTCCACTCTTGGTGCCCCTGATTGGGTGAAAAGTAAATGGTTTATAATGATTAGTTTTGAATTTATTATGTGACTAATAAATTTACGTAGTACAAGTTTATTGTTTCCTTTCCTTAATTAAAACAAATATGTGTTGATTCAATGACTCTTGAAGAAATATAATGTATCATTTTTCTTTGTGCCTTATTTTATATAAGTTAAAGTCATCTTGCAAATAGATGTTATTGTCTCATAATATGGGAATGGCAGAGATTGATTTGTGTACATTGGATATTGGCATATGCCCATGAGGAGGTGAAATGTGATTAAGTATGTCATTGGTATCATGTACTAGGTAGACAAAGTGAATTATGAAAATAAAATAAAATAAAAATTGGAATATATGGATACTATGTGATGTTATTGTGTACTTCCTTGTAAATGTGATAAAACCAGTGCTAGTGCTTATGTTGGGTGTTGTGTATAACTAGTAATTAATTGAGTTCCATGGAGAGGTGCAATATAAGTGCCATCCATAGAAGTTATGTTTTGGATAAGGGTATGGGAGAACCATACCACTCATGTGTTTCTTTCTTGTTTGTCACTCTACTGAGTGCCAACCCATGAGTGTTGGTAATTAAGTATGTGGAGGGGTAGTAGTGTCACCATTTCCTCAGGTAGTTATGTGGCGTATGTATAATGGTGGCATGAAGTGACCTTAACTTCCACTACTCGAGGGAAAAGAGTAATCAATGCTTCCCCTTATGATGAACCTATACATGTGGTTCATAAGTGTTTATCCTAATTTCCACAGTTCTTGAGCACAATACCAGTACTTGATATGAGCCTCTAAGAGGAGATATATGATTTATGGATAAGTACATTTCTATGTGGTCCAACATGTGGAGGGAGATTCTGTTAGCCCATGCTGTGATGGATACCGTATTCGCACATGTTTCGATATGATGCAATGAATATGATGCGACACCCCACTATTGTTCTGACATAGTGTGAGGTAATGATGTCATGTTGCTAATGGTAGCGAGATGAGCTTGAGAACACAATGCCACGTACATGATTACGTGAAGGCATAGTATATGTATGCATTTTGTTTCCTACTTGATGCAGAGTATATTAGTGATGCTTGCATGCTTGTAGAGCGGCACCCATGGATGCTCAGTTTGTAGATGCGATAGGCATATGGGTGGGCCCAAGCCATGTATACCTTTGGCTATGACAATGATCTATGAGAGACATCATTATGCAGGGTGTGTCCTGTGTGTGCCTACTCCACAAGGAACATTGCCATGTGACATACGACCAGAGTGTGTGTTGGTGCTCAAAAATGCTGGACTATTTTGAGACCAACTGACAGGCAAAATAGATGCCTCTGCAATTTTGGTTCAATTGAACCAAGGCTGGTAGGCCTAAATTGAGTACACTATCTAACTGCACAAACAACGTGCGTAAACAAGAAAATTTATTCCAAAGGGGTTATTGATCCTTGGAAGATATATTAACCTAATGTCCTAATTGTCAGATAGCTAGATATTTAGGCTAATGCTATGAATTAACGCTAAACCTAATCTAATGTTTTGTAGATAAAGTAGTAGATTTGAAATATATCCCACAGAAAGAAATAAATGACAATTTCAAAAGAACAGATAGACCAGTGTCTGATACAAATTTGAAAATAGAGTCAGATACATTCAATACCATAAGTAACTAGAGACGGTTTTAAGATAACTCGTTTCTACAAAACGAGACCATCACCCTACAAGCTACTATTAAAACAAAATTTACAACAATTTATACAATAGGTCCTAAGATTTTTAACTCAACTTAAGAGCCCAAAGGAAACAGTAACAGGTTCCTAGACCATGCTACTATTATTCAAATTGTAAAAATTGATCATAAATAAATGTATAAAATAGAAAGCATAATAGGATACCCTAGTCAGAGAGTAATCCAAGAAACTGACTGAACATAAAAAATTGTAAAATCAATAGGTATAAGTACTTATAAGATATATGTCCTTGAGATCTTGAGACATTAAGTTTCAATCCATGAGAAAGTACCTTTTTACTGTGATAGAATTGTTTCTTATGTTTACAATTGATTGATTATAAATATCAATCTTAATAGTCTCTTGTGAAAGGACATGCCCTTTCACAAGATCTAATCACACAACTAACCATAAAATGTGCATAATAAACTATTCAATGATTGTTCAAAATATTTCCCGTACAAATTAATTTTGTCTGATGTTCCGCATATAACAACATTGACATTTCCTGCACACATAAAAATGCTTATTATTAGTTTATCTTAAAGAAATAAAATAAATAATATATGTAAGATGTTGATCTTATAAGAACCACTTATTATGTATTAATAATTAATTTAAATTAAGTATCATAAAATAAAATATAATTATATTTAAGTCCCAAAAATTATCAAATTATGAAGGATCATAATAGGACAAATAAACCATTATGCTCGTAATTACAATTTTATTTTGAAAATAAAAGTAATGATCTTACTTAAGAGTAAAACCTAATCAATGCAAAATAGATTTAGCCCTAAAATAAAATCTATACACTTAAGGGCTAACACATAAAGATAAAATAATTACCTTAATAAATATTTCAAATATAAAATGACAATATAATTATAAAAATGTGTATGATTAGGGAAACCTAAAACTTTAACCTTATAAAAGGAACCCTAAAAACATACCTATAAAAGATTAACTAAAAAAGGTAAAATGAAACTATTAAAACCCTAAAATTAAAGTAACATAAAAAGTGAGAAATTACATTAAGGGATTTGAGATTAAAAAGAAAAAACAATTAATCATTACTCAAACCCTAAGAATACATACAAAAATTAATTTATAAATTATACATAATTAAAGTTCATTAATAATAAAAAAAATTTCACCCTAAAAATATTAATGTTAACTATATGTGAAAACATGAAAATGAGGAGGTGATAAGAAATTAGGTCACAAAGTAAATAAATTAGTACATATCAAATAATGAACTCACTATGTCATATAATTTAAAATTTTTAGGGTAAAACACAAATCAAGAATAAGTGATTACAACATGCAAAAAATCTCCCTAATAAACAATATTAATTTTAATGATTTATTTTGAAGGAAAAATGATTATCTTATATTTATATATTTATTCACACATATACTCTCGAAGAATAACGTAGAGTAGTTGGTAAGGGGGGTAGATCTGGGTAGTTAGGTAGGAAAGAAGGAATGGGTCGAGAGGTTGAGTGTTCAACTCCCTCTCCCCATTCTTTTTCCTTTTAACATTAAAAATAGACAATATATAAATAGATAATAATCACATTATTACAAAAGGTGATTGAGAAATAGATAACTCCCTGTGTGAAAAGTTTGTAAATACTTTCTCCTAATCCTCTCGAAGAATAATGTAGACTAACTGGTTAGGGGGTGAGAGATTAGATAGGTAGGTAAAAAGGTCGGTTCGAGAGGTTGAGTGTTCAACTCCCTCTCGCCGCCTTTTTAACCCAATATTATACATATTTTATTTTTTAAAAATCATTAATATCTAAAAAACAAATATGCATAAAATAAAACATTTACAACCTAGTACATGAGAGTGGAAAACAATAAATGCATACACCTTTTATCTATTTTAATCTTTTTATCAAAGGACATTTATAAAACATAACCAATATGTATTATACTTCCCTGACATCCTATTCCTTTAGGAGCTAAAATTTTTGGTGTCAACAGTGGCTCTAATTGGGGACGTGTGTCCATATCTGGACACAGCGAGAATCCAACGTTCTCTGGAGGAAGCAAACCACTAAACATAAAGGATTAACGATATAAAATAATAATAAATAAATAAGCCAAAATATAAGGAATTAAATCGAAAGGAAGACAAACTCGGTTATCTATCCAACAATAATAATTCTCATGCTGGAAATATCAAAAATAAAAGTTTATAGAGAAAAATAAAAAGAATTGATTTCTAAAAGAAATACTTACCTGAGCATGAGGCAGACTTGGTGAGTGTATACGAGGAAGTAGATGCAGGGAACCCTTGAGGATGGGGGTATGTGAGGCTGTTTATATGCAGCTAGTATCCACTACCTTCCTATGTGTGGTGTCTATTCTTTGGAGGCTAACCACCTTACACAAACAAGGGATATGACCATGCACTTGTATGGAGTCCTTCGTGTCAATGGCCCAAGATACCATCAAGCCACTATGTGAGGTATTGACTATGGATTTTGGATTCTGGATATAGATGAGACTGGTATTGTATCCTGGAGTGAGAGCTTGTCTAGAGAGGCATATCCACTCTTGATCCATGTAATGTGTAAGCCCTGTGATGTGGACTGATATGATTGTTTATAATGCACATTTGGATATGCTCAATGTTTCATTTTAGATCAAAATGTATCATTATGTGTTGAAAAGAGAAGGAAATTGTAACATTTTGATATATTTTAAGGAAAATTGTGTGGTTCAAGCTATTTACCTTGGTTCTTACTTTCTAAGTAAAGGGAAAATTATATTCATACTAATGTTTGATCAAGTTGAAGTTATCCTTGTTGGTGATAATAAAATTGATTGGGATATATATTTTATGCTTAACCATATTATGAGGATTATTCTCTATATAGTGCATCGATTCAAATATTAGTTATACATGTGATATCGATTAAAATGTGTTTAGGATCTAATGTGTGATGTATTTCTATTTTTAACATTTTTGACTTCCAGGAGTAAGTCTCATCTTAGGGGGGGAGGATGTAGTGCCTCTCTAACTCTAACTCATTGAGGAGCATCACTGGTAAGTATTCTAATGGGGAGAGATGCGAGTAAGTAACCCCTCTTTATTTTCCAATAGTGATAATGCACATCTATGTAGAGTTTATGATAGTTAAATATATTGCTTAATTTTATATGTGTCATTGTCATTTTATTTTGATTTATTTATTTATTTTACAGAATTAATAATTCATTAATAAATAAATAAAAATATACAAGACATCTTGTAATATTAATTTAGTCATTAAATTATTATTTTTATTACATATTCTAATTAAGAAAGTTATCAAATATTATAAATATTTTAATTACAAAGTAAATATTTTTACTCATTTATATTTATTGATATATTTTAAAGATACATGTGTAAAGATTAAATTAACCATCAAGGTAGCAACAATCTAGTTTGTAAAGTAAAAACAAAGTAAGTATTATATGAAAGACCATCTCTATTATTTTCTAATTGTCTCATAATTAAAGATATCTATTTGAAGCGTGGTGACTTTTTGGTTGGAAAGGGAAATGGTTGGTGGAGAAATGAGGGATAACTAATTTTCAAATAGCTTTGCATATATTGAGAATGATGTAATGTGTAAAGGGGAGGGAGAGAAATAAATGCACATGAGGGAGATTTACGTTTGTGTGAAAAGATGAAGAAAAGAAGATTTCACGGAAGGGCATATTGAGGATCAAGAAAAGGGATGTACCAGCACATACATAATAGAGTTCAACATACATTCAATAATGAACCCTGTGAACATCTCTAATAGAGAAAAGAGGTGAGTACCCTTAACCAGTTTTGTGATATTAATTTATTTGTATGCTATGCGAAACTGCTTTAAATTTTGTTCCATTGTTGATAAATATTTCCACTTATTTCTTCCTCATCCATTAATGTTTTTACCACTCTATTGCTTTAAATTTTTGAATATCTTATGCTGCTGTTTATATTTGTTTATGCTTTGTAGGAGACAAGTTAAGGTATCGAATACAATATGTATTATGGGTTTAGAATCTGAATATTTTAACAATATTGATTTATCTTTTAATCTAGTTTTGTAAATTTGTAGATTATATTAAATTGATATTAATATTCCTTCATGGTGTCTTATTGTTAAATTGTGTAATTTAAATTTAATTTTTATGGAGAACTATTTCTTTATGTTTTAGATATTGTAATGAATTGCTTTTCGAATTAAATAAGTGAGTTTTGTTGTAGAAAAATCTGCTCCCACTTGGTTATGATATTCTAAAAAAATAATTTCATATTTCTCTTCTTCACATTCTCCCCTTTCCAAAACATATTTAAGTTTTTAATTTGGTTAACGTATGTGAAAGTTATAGCTATTTTAAGTCAGTATTATTTTACTGAAATGTATAAGCAGTTAGATATTTATCTAGTAGAGTTGCAAATGTGGTTGTTCATAAATTGCTTTATATTTTTGGAATCTCATAACTAGGGCATCTTATACACTTCCTTCCCCTCTAGAATCATATTGAAATCTTGAAGTTGGCTAAGGTTCGTAGAGATTATACGTAATTAACTTTGTCTGTTAGAAATTTCTAAATGTAACATGTACCACAAATTTTAATAGAGTATGAATATTTAAAAACATGATTATTTTGTTTAAAATAAATTAACATTAGATAAAAAGAAATATTATCTTTTAGATAGTTACAAATGACTTGGTATAATAAGAAGGTACTAGAATATATATATATATATATATATATATATATATATGCAATAGCGGTATTGGTTGATTTTGAGTTTTATTTCTTTAAGGGAAATAAATCATTTTCTATTAATAAGAACTATAGATATAAAATTATTATTTTGAATATATGGTCAATAATTTTCAAATCAAAACAATGAGGAAATCCTATGTCTTGAGGCTTTGCTTATCTCATAAGTTATTGAAAGATAATCTCTTAGGTAATGACTTGTGCTAATAAATTAATTCCACATTAAAACTATTAATTTTTAACTATTTTAATTTTGTAAATAATGTCCACATATTG
This sequence comes from Chamaecyparis obtusa, assembly GCA_027943335.1. Taxonomy (NCBI): domain Eukaryota; kingdom Viridiplantae; phylum Streptophyta; class Pinopsida; order Cupressales; family Cupressaceae; genus Chamaecyparis; species Chamaecyparis obtusa. The sequence goes on along the minus strand of BSBK01000176.1, from coordinate 1,631,973 downwards.
GTTACTATATAGTTTAAAGAATATTCATTGCATGAATATGGTAAATAATCTATTTAGTACACTCACGTGTTATATTATAATGAAAATTTATTTGTCATTCATTTCTCAAGGCCTTATAGAATAGTCATATTTATTGAATTATTATTTTGATAGGTTGCTAAGTTCACACTATTATGAAAAAAATAATAATTATTACTAGTGGTGAATCTTGTAAAGATATAGATTTTATTTTTAATTATATAAGAAATGGCTATTAGAATTATTAAAAAGGTTGGATAAACCTCCATTGTATCTTTCTTGTTCATTGACCTATAAGTTATAATTTAGGATTGGTACTTTATAAACTAGATAACTAATAAAAGAAAATGATATATTATTTTAACTCTACCTTGAGTTATGGAAATGGTATCAAGTTATGGATTAAGTATAGGACTTTATTTAGATTCCACCTAAGTGGGTGGTAGCCGATGGAAAAATTGTCTAGGGAATAGGCCCTAGAAAGGGTTGCGTACCCGCTTTCTTGATTTTATAAATAGATAGTCTAGAATGGGGAGAGTCGAACTACGAAGTCTCTAAGCATGAACATAGGCAAGGCCATCGATGATGAGCCCCTAAGGCCTAGGTCTAGTCCCTTAGGGTTTGTCTTTAAGTTTCTAATGCAATGATTTCACTTCTTCTTAATAATGATTCTCATAGCTAAGCTATCAATAAAGAATTTATTTCTGATGGAATATATCTAATGTTTGCATCTAGTTGTTTAGACATGTGTGTAGTTACATGTGTTGGACATGGTGGTCATCATCTAAAGGAATGTTAGCGATATTCAGGTATGCAAGAATAATAATTTGTTAATTGAGCAAGACAATTAGTACTTGATGTCTTTATTCTCTTGACTTCTAGTAACATTAAATAAATCAAATTAGATTATGTTCTGCTACTTTATTAAAATATATATATATATATTGTGTATGACTTAATGAGTATAATGTCCTTGAGCCAAGGGTTCCTTGGCGGGGCATTACATAACATACCTGAGTATGAAGCATTGGTCATTGGAATCAAGCTAGAATTGGAGTGGAAAGTGACAGAACTACAAGTCTATGGAGATTCACAACTAGTTATCAATCAAATTAATGATGAATATCAAGCTAAAGATGATGAGATGATACCTTACAAGAATATGGTTGAGAATCTCAAGAAATAATTCACTCTTATCACATTTGAGAAAGTACCAAGAGAGAAGAATAAAGTAGCAGAGGCAATGGAAACTTTGGCATCACTTCTCCAAATACCAGATCAAAGCACTAGATATGAATTCCTGGTAGAAGAAGTTGAGAAACCCGCATTTGACCCTACCCATCCTCATACCATTTGTTTGCTAACAACACATGAATCACCTTGGTATGGAGACATTTACACTTATCTAAAAGACCAAATCCTACCCATTGACCAAACCAATAACCAAAAGAAAAGCTTTATCCAACAAGCCTCTCGATATACCTTAATATTTGACACATTGTATTGTAAGAGTCTAGACGGAATGCTTCTTAGATGTCTATAGAAAGAGGAATCATATATAGCCTTATGAGAAATCCACAAGGGAATCTGTGGGTCACATTTGAATGGTTTAACCCTAGCTAAGAAACTTTTTAGGATAGGATATTTTTGGCCTACGATGGAGAAAGACGGTTGTCATTTTGCTAAAACTTGTAGAAAGTGTCAATATCATGGAAACTTGATACATGTGCTTGCACAAGAGCTTCATCCTATGATGACACCTTGGACGTTTTATCAATGGGGTCTAGATTTAATAGGAATGATTTATCCACCATCTTCAAATGGTCATAAATTCATTATCATGACAATAGAGTACTTTACCAAATGGGTGGAAGTTGTACCCTTATCAACTGCAACAGGAAAGAAGATATCATTTTTTATCCTAAATCACATAATATGTAGATATGGTGTACCTCATGTCATCATAATGGATAATGCAAAGCACTTAGTAAACAAGGACTTAAAGGAGTTATGCACAAAATTTCAAATGATTCATCACTCTTCATCAATATATTACCCCCAAGGTAATGGACAAGCCGGAGCCACAAATAAAAACATCCTAAAGATATTGAAGAGAACTGTGGACAATTCAGGTAGAGATTGGCATATAAAAATAAACCCAACCTTATGGGCTTATAGGACAAGTATCAGAACATGAGATCAAATAAACCCAACCTTATGGGCTTATGTGAAAAGTATCAGAACTTATAATAAGCACATCAAGTCAAGAACATTCCAAATAGGTGACTTAGTTTTGCGAGAGAATCCCAAGAATCAAGAAGAAAGAGAAAAGAAAGGAAAATGGGAAGCAAAATGGTTACGACCTTTTGTGATCACTTCATCTTTTGGGACTGACACCTATAAGTTAGCTATTTGTGATGGAGAGGAACTACAAGAACCTATCAATAGCATTCATCTCAAAAGGTTCTACACGTGAAGCAGATGAAAGAGGATAACAAAAAAGAATATCATAAAATCATATGGAAATCCTATTTATTGTATATAGTCAAAAGAGATCTTGAAAATACCAAAAACATTGAAAAATAGAAAAGAGAAAACAAATAAAAAATGTAGAAAAGATAAAAAATAGTGGAAAATTGAGCATGAAGAAAGCCAAAAACATTCATATATGATCCTCAAAAAGATGTTGTCTTGGTGAAAACCTAGAAAATAGGTGCCTTGATGACATGAAATGAAAAAAAATTGAAAAAAGAGAAAAAGTGCCTTGGTGAAAACCTAGCAAATAGGTGCCTTGGTAGCAAAAAAAGGAAAAAGCTTTAAAAATAGAAAATGAAAGCAAGATCCATTCAATCGGTGAAAACTTGGTAAACAGGTACCATTGAAAGTCCAAGTCAGTTGCATACCTAGCAGTCATCCTTGTAAATATTGCATTCACCAACATTTGTATATATTGCATAATAAAACCCCACAGTTGCATTTGCAAGTACCTCAAGATTTTGGTCACCTAATTTGCAAATTGTCCTAAGTCCCAAAAACATAATCATATCAAACTAGGGGAAATCTACTCTAAAGGAGGAAGGATTCATCAAAAGCAAACTGCAATCAATCATCAAATCAATTCATCAAAAACACAAGTGAAGCACTTAATCAAATCTTCATCCCAATCCAATTTGAACCAAATGCCAAATTTTATTCGAGATCTTACATGACCTTATCTTTATCAGGATTAAAAGTACGAGATGGATGGAAATACACTTGAAATATGGATTTGAAAAACATTGCAAAATTTTTCTAAGTGTTGACTTGATTGATGAAATCATGTCTTTCTAGCAAATCAATGAAAGTTTTTAAACTAGACAAGCTATGATGAAGGTATGATATTTTAGTTGATTTCTGAATGAATGTCTTAAGATCAAAGTTCTAAAGCATGTATTATTTGTCTAAGGATGTGATCATCAAAGAATCATTGAGGACTTGTACATAGGATAAAATTGAGATCTTTGTTTGTTTACGCAAAAGGATACCTTGGATATTTTGATCTTCAATATCATAATACTAAAATCCACTTGCAACATAGGATCTGAAAAAATTGGTATTCACACTCTCATGATTGTCTTCAATTAGTGATAGTCGTACCAAAGGATGGGAAAGAAACAAAAGAGGTGCAAAAAGTATTCATATCATCATGGTTGAAAGTAGTGATGGTTGTACTAAAATGGGGATTCCAAAAAAATGCTCAATGATGAATATAAGCTCCAAATTTTTGAATGATGATAGTTAGTTGCATACATCTTAGACTAGCAGTTGCATGCTTTTGTGCATGCAACATTACGCCGATAGGAAATTAGATTTCCCAAGATGTGAAATGATTTTAACAATAGTTTCATTGTTTTAAAGATATCATTATTCTTGAATACTTATTTGTTCCTCGTGCTCCAAAACTGATATCCTACTCTTCAACAAAGAAATCATATTTTAGATTTTTCTATAAATTTACAAGATAAAAGAATTATATTACTCATAAGTGTGTTTTCATAACTAAGACATCATTATCTACAATAGCTTATACAGATTTTATTATATATATAATCTATTTTTTTTTATCATATTCATCCTGAGATGTAATAAATGTTTCAATATTTTATATATATTATAAAATTAAAATTATTCTAGAATAATGCTTTAAATTATTGTTAGGATTTAATTATAATTAGTATTAGTTTTTTTCACACAAAAAATATTTTTAATTAAAAAAAAATTAAATTCAAAACTTTATATCAACTTATGTACTTTCTTCAAATATTTCAACTTAAATTAGTTTTGAAAAAGCACACTTTCTAATTTTTAAACAAAATTCTATTAATATATATTAGTATTTTATTTTTCTATTTTAGTTATATTTTTATCAAGATAATAGAATGATCTAAATTTTTCAAAAGTTGAGATTAGCAGCTTTTTACAAGGGTTTTGCTCATGTGGTCACAGAGATTGAAATGTGTTCCAAATGCATTTCCCAAATGAAAGACTTCTCACTTACATATAATACAATCTCTCTATTATGCTTCTAAGATAAAAGAAGAGATCTTCATTAAACCATAGCCCATGATAACTAATTCTGTATCCCCACCCCCACCCTAATTTTTTTAAATTTTTTTTTATTAAATTTATACTCTATTTTAACCTTAGCCAGTATTATCTTAAGAGTGAAGTAAGATAAAAAAAAAATGAAAGAAAAAAGAAAAAAGAGGATAAAACTCTATTTCATTTTCATCACTTCATCTTTCCCTTGCCTGCAAATAGATAAGAGGTAGGTAAGAAATTCTAGACACAAATCTAAAAGAAAAAAATTGAAATTACAAGGATGACAATCCTTATCCTCTTAAATTTCTGCATAGAAGAAGACCATCACAGAAGAATGTCGCCATACCTAATAGAAGAAAAAAGCATAGATCCTAAATGAAACTAAAAATACATACATAATCAAAACCAAAAGATATCAACTTTTAAAAGTATAAAACTCAATATATAATCAAAGCCAAAAGCTATAGAATTATAAGAAATATAGAACTCAATATATAATCTTTTGTAACTATTTCTAAAAGTTTCCATAATTTTAACGAAAAAATATGGTAAGTTTCTATTTTCCATTGTTGGAAAAGAAAAACTATCCAGGAGGGCTGACAACTATTCGATAAAAAAAGAGTTATTTCCAAGAGCAAAGCTCCCACACAAAGCCTATCGGCTTAATTAAATGCATTTAATGTGTTTTTCCTTTCTTGGGTAAAAGCACAATCAAGTGTCACCTTTTAGGCTAACTTATCAGCACAACTAAATTTTAGTATTTCTAACTAAAAATTAATTTTGGTCAAACATATGGTCTAGCTAGATTCATTCTAACTAAGTTAGATAAGTTCTTTAACTTTTCCAATTGGAAATATCTATTAAATGCATGTTTTATATCACTTTGGGTCCAATTACCATAAAAATAAAATTATTTCAAAAAAGTGGCATTTCAATAACTCCTTATCTTTTTAATGATATTTTTAAAAAAATTAAAAAAATTCTTTTCTAAAGATCAGAGTCAAGAATATCCTCATATAGATTTCATAGTGTTTTAATTAGACATAGTTTATTGTAATTAAAAAATATTGCAAGTAGGTATTTTAACAGTCAAGGAGATGTTGATTCGGAGAAAGAAAAAAATAGTAAATCATATTAAATAAATTTGAAAAACATATAGTGCACTAGAGGAGAGAGTCCTCTTCAAGAATATATATTTCTTTTTTTGATTGGGATAGATTTGTTATGAAAAATATGTTGCGAGATAAAAATTGTCGATTTCAGTGAGTTAGAATTTGAATTGTTATAAAAGAGAAAATATAGGTCACAAACCAATTTTTATTTCTTCCCACACTATCTATATATGTCATTTATGACATATTTTGAAATTAGGTTCATTTTAACATCATTGCATTACGTTGCATTAAATCATTAAAATCATTTTCATTAGATTCATGTTATCTTACATACATCATTTTCATCATTTAAATCATTAGGTTCATTACATTAAGTTGTATTAATCATTATCATTAGAAACTTTTACATTAGCATTAATTGCATTAGGTTGCATTCATTCATACATTTTCCAATCATTAAGTGCATTAGATTGCATCATTCTTTTACAAAATAAATCATTCATGTCAATCCATTAAGTGCATTGCATTAGTTAACGTTCATTACATCCATTAAAATTCATAAGATGCATATCATTTAGTTAAAACATTGCATATTACATTATCCATTTAAGCTCATTAGATATCATCGCATTGCAATATCATTCATCTATATCACATATAACATTAATCATTAAGTACCCATGATCATTATACATTACATCAATATAGGTTCATCACATTTGCATAAACATAAAATTCATTGCATCCATATACCAAAATAAATACATCCATTATCGATTAAATCATCACATCGCATTAACCATTCCATTATCCATCTAACACATCTATATATCAATTGCATCCATAATATCATTAATCATTAAAATCCACATCATTTCATCCATTCATCTATTCTATGTCATACATAAGATAATCATTTAAGCATCATTAGAACATGTGCATACATATAAAAAACTGTATTTGAAAAACATAAATCAAAACATAGAGGAGATAGAACCATCTAGATCTACATATCATGCTACAACACTTGAAAAGGAGATCCAACACATCATGACATCATATATAGTGAAAGCTATCAAACTGAGTATCAGAGTCTATGACATCATCATGAAATAAGTAGAATATCAGAGTCTATCAAACGATCATAAATGCGAATATCCAGACATCAAAGTCTATCAAAGTACCAATGTATCAGCATGAACAACATCAACAAATAAAAAATGATACAATAGAGTCCAATGTCTCAATATCAACAAAAGAATGAGATCATGTATATGATCAAATGAAAGAATCTAATGTATCTCAAATCATAGAATCAACTGGCCAAACCGCCAGTGTCATCTCCACCATCAGGACCAGGAGCACTATCTAGAGGATGACTAGAGCTCGGCTGTAACCCATACTGACTCATCTCTACCATAAAGGCTTGCATCATAGAACTCAGCTACCTAACCTCTTGTCTAACCTTTGACATCTTTGATTGTAAGGCTCGAACCTCTGGTACAACTATGCTAGGAGCTTGTGTAGCAGAAGTCTATAGTGGAGGCATAGAAGAAGAAGGCATGGACGAAGATGGATTTGATAAAGATGGAACAGAATTGGAAGAGGATGGATGTGAAGAAGAAGATGTCATTGAAGCATAAGCAGGTGCCTGAGAAGAGGAAGCCTGTGGAATGATAGAAGGTATACCCTGTTGAGGAGGAGGACCCTATGCCTGATCCAATAAAACCTGAGCAACCTGTGCCTCAACTTCTCTATGTTGTCTAGCTCTAGGCCGGCCATGTCTCACAACTGGATCAACAACAACTTGATGAAGTGCTTTATCTGCACCACCTCTAGCTTGACTACCACTAACCCTAGGAGGAATAGGAGCAGCAACAATAACTGGAATATGAACTCTGCCTACTTTGGCTACTTGACGACCCCATCATCCACGCTGTGATCTAACTCTACTCCCACCCCTCCCACCAACTCCATCATCTGCATCATCTCCTACATCATCACTACCATACCATCAGACAACTCATCTATACCAGGTACCCTCTCAGTAGGATCTGTAAACCTCGAAAATGAGTTTCGAGTGAACCAATCTGCATACTCATCTGTAACACTAGCATTAATAGCATGATCTCTCATCGACCATGGTGAATTCCCAAGGTCTTGTACCTCCCAATAAGCTATCCTAAGATCCACACATAGGCCCCATAGAGATCTCTTAGCCTAAACCTGAGCATACATCACAACACCCTGGGTCATACCTTATGTGCACCCATACTAATGTAATACCCTCCTGAAGCAAAATATCTCAATGATATATGGGGTACGCCCAATCATCCACCATGGATAGAACATGAAGGGAAACTCAGTTCCACCCTCAGGCCAAACCTCACATCCCAGATATAGCTGCCAGATCACTACATCCATATCATTGATAACATGACGCTAGTAATCTAATTTACCCATATGAGTCTATATCACCATACCCTTGTACATCCAAGTGAATGGCCAACTCGGATCTCACTGTCATGTTGTAATGGGCCGTGTCACTGGGGTATGCTCCCAAGTACAAAGTTGTAAGAGAATCTCTCCTACAGTGAGCGTAGAAGATCGTCGATATACAACTGTATGTAGCTCATGATATAACTAAGCTAACACACATGATCCCTAATTAAATTGTCAAGGATGAGCCATCAAGTCCTCTAGAATAGGACCCCATCTGACTGCAAACCCATGTCCTCATCTATCAGGAACAAGGAACCCACCGATCAAAGCACCTAATACTTCTGGCAACACCAAAAAAGAATGAAACTATGCCCACTGGATATGATCATTTCCAATGGTCAGATCTTGGAAGACCCACTGACACGTTGATCCATCATAAACAAAATCATAGTATAATAGCTCTCCTCTAGTAGGAAGGTGAAGGATATGATATACATCCTCCGAGGTGATCATCATCTCACCCATAGGCAAATGAAAGGTATTATGGTCTGAGTGCCATCTCTCGACCATAGCTATAATCAAACCCTGATTTACTTAGAATCACGGTAAAGCAAGTAGGAAAGACAACCCACAAAGGATGACATTTCTCCAATCAAATGCACTCAAGTCATCGATCATACTCATAGGTAGAGGATACAAACCACAGACGGCTAATGACTTAAGCACCGCCTACAAAAAGCAAGTTCAATTACATGAGTTTTGAAATCAGTTATCATTTGGATTATCCTAAGTCAATCAAACATTTACAAATATCAAACAACAATTAATTTTCCTGATTCTACTAAGAGAGGATGGAAAATTCATCATCATCCATCATCTAAATCTAGATTGATGATCAAACATTCAAATTATGACTGACTCATATTGACATCTTATGACTCATTATAACATCAAGTTTGTTACCTAAACCAATCATCTAATCGATGACATTGAACACTTTGAAAAATTAACTAAGGCAATTAAAAAAATTCTATTAGGGTGAAAGCGCTATTTCAAGGTTTAAAAGTGTTATTTAAAAGTTTAAACATGCTACTTAAAATTTCAAAAGCACAACATCAACGCAAAAGATCTAAAATTTTCTAAAAGCGCCATTTAAAAAATCATATGCGCTATTTTATGACTCATAAGAAAAATTCAAATTAAAAGCGCTATTTGAAAAATCAAAAGTGGTTTATGCCCTAGAACAGGCATGTAAACGCGCAATTCCGCTTCGTGGAAGCTCTAATTAAAAGCACGGAAGCGCTGAAAAAAATTCAAACGTGCTATTAAAAGTGGTAAAAGTGCTATTTCAATTTGAAAAAAATAAAAAGAGAGGGTTTTTCCTAGAAAAATTCATTTTTTTAAAATCAAATGCATAAATTGAAAAACTGAGAGGTTTAGGCACTTACCGAAGGTCCGTAGGCAAGTGGCCACTGATACCGTCACCCATGCTCAAACCTATGCTCATGTATCGAAATAAACATCGTGGAAAAGTCAGAGGAAGTCAGAGCAAAAGTCGACAAGTGAAAGTGAAAATGAATAGTGAAAGTGACTTTTTACCCCTTTATATAGGCCCTTTTGACCTAAAAAGGGTATCTTTGACCTAAAAAAGGAATCTTTGACCAGAGAAGGCCCAGAAACCTGAATTTTTCACCAATTCTACCAAATTAGAGGCATCTATCATCAAACAAATGCAAAAACATTATCAAAAATAAAATCAAAATTCATTATAAATTGACCTAATCAACGCAAATTGACCTAAATTGTCAAAATTTTCAAAACATCCATCAAATTTCATTTCATTTCCGAGTGGGCATATACTCAAATAATTAGAACGACAACAACATCATTAAATCAAGGGCATGACCATCAAATCAGAATGCAATCTTTTATCAGGAAATTTTTTGCTAATCAATCGAAAGGGGCATCAAACATCAAATCAAATCAAATCAGGTACCATATTAGGCAATCTATCATCGAATCGACCATCAAAGATATCAAATCAATCAGAACTTCATCAATCCTATCATCAGAATCTGCATCTCGTATCGAACATCAAGATCGACCATCAACATAATCAAGACCTTTTATCAAAATCAAGACATTCTTTGAATCGACACGGTTCACATGTCAACTCAAAGAGGGACATTTGTAATCACCAAAAAATGGACAAGATCATTCATGTGAATAACCAAGGTGAATCAAGGAAAATCAAGACAATTGAATCTAAACAAGCATTTAGCCAATCAAAATTAAAATCGAGCTTTAATTCAATTTAATTAAAAATCAAAGCCATAAAGATCAATTAAAACATGTATTAAATCATGATAAATCAAATAAATGTGCAATTAATCTAATTAATTGTATAGTTTGAATTAAATCAAATCAACCCACTCAAGGGGTACACATGGCTAAACAAATTAATTAAATTCAAATAATTAAGTCCTATTTTCTCTCAACACCACATGGGAGGAAAAAGCCTCAACCAATAGGATTTAAGGAAAGAGCTCACATGGATCAAGCCAAATTCAATCTCAATCACTCAATTTGAGAGAGCATCTTGTCCACTCATCTTGTCTTCTTGTCCCAAGCTTTGAGGACAATCTATTTAAATTGTCTCCAAAGGGTGGAACCAAGGACTTAACCCCAACTCAATCTTGATCAAATCCAACTACACCCCCTACCCTTGCCAAATCCTATAAAAGCAAGGGATAATTCACTCATAATTCATCCACAAATCTAAGAATTGCATCTAACCTCTTGAGATTTTGAGCTAGGAAGGCAAATTTAGAAGTTAATTAAGCATTTCAATTTGGAATTGAACTATTTTAGCTTGCTTTATCATATATTCTCATTCTAGGATTGTCATTAATGGAGGCTTCCTGAGAGCTTCACCATTAACATCCCTAGTTAGAGATCCATAAAGTGCTTAATTGTCATTATTTGTTAAAATAGCTCTTCCTTTGTGTTAATTTAATTATTTTATTGAATTATTGTCAATACTAACCTTATGAAGGTACAAATTCTAGTACACACATATATATACACATGATATATATATATATATATATATATATATCTTTGTGTGTGTATGTACATGACATATTATATATATATATATAGATATATAGTATGTCGTGTATATATATATATACATGACATGTTATATATCTATATATATAGATATATAATATGTCATGTACATATATATATATACATGACATATTTTATATATATATAGATATGTAATATGTCATGTATATATATATATATATATATATATATATATACACATGACATATATATCTCTTTATATATATGCATGTGACATATATATATATATATATATATATATATATATATATATATATGACATGTATACATGTCATACATATGTACACATATGTGTGTATATATATATATATACATGACATATTATATATATATATATATATCAATATATAATATGTCATGTATATATATATATATATATATATATATATATATATATATATATATATATATATATATATATATATATATATATATATATATATATATATATATGTCATGTATATAATATATATATACATGACATATATATCTCTCTATATATATGCATGTGACATATATATATATATGACATATACATATGGTGCACATATACATACATACATACATACATACATATATATATATATATATACACATGTTTATATATGGTATATGTATATGACATATATACATATGGCATATATATATATATATATGTATACATATGTAGCATATATGGCATATATGTGTACATATGTACATGTATATATATACATTATACACATGTACACATATATACATGTATATGTGTACACATATATGTACACACACACATGTGTGTGTGTACATATATATACACATATATACATATATATACACATATATATGCACATATATATGTATATATATATGCACATATATATGCATATATACATATATATATATGCACATATACATATATATATATACACATATACATACATATATACACATATACATACATATATACACATATATATACATATATATATGCACATATACATAAATATATACACATATACATGCACATATACATATATATATGCACATATACATGTATATATACATATATACATGCATATGTACATGTATATATATGCACATATACAAATATATGCATATATACTCATATATGTATGCATATATATGGATATATACATATATACATGCATATATACATACATACATATATATATATGCATATATACACATATTCATGCATATATACATAGATATACATATATACATGCATATATGCATATATACATGCATATATGCATATATATGCATATATACATGCATATATACATATATACATGCATATATATGCATACATGCATACATACATATATATATACATATATACATACATACATATATATACACATATACATGCATATATACATGTATATATACTAAAAATATATATCAAAAACTCTAAATAATGAAAAATGAAAAATAAAAAAACTTGATAAACTGGACAGTTGAAAACTCGGAAGCCAAGAATCCATGAAAGTGACAGTCGAAAGTGATGTTGAAAGTCACTTTCGGTGGGTTAAAAACCCCGCTGAAACCCTATTTTTTAACTTTCAATCATAAGTGCCTAATAAAGAACTTTCAAATGAAAGTGAGGAACAAACTTTCGATCGAAAGTAAGGCAGTTTGTCACTTTCGATTGGAAGTTAGTCACTTCCGATCAAAACTTGGGAAGACTTTCTATTGAAAGTTCGATGATGTTTTTTACCCGATCGCATTTTTTGGGACATTTTCCTTCCTCCGAAAAAGTATAACCCACTATTGTGGGTTCACCCACAATGTGGTAAATATTAGTAAGATGAAGAAAGTTAGAGGTTTACCAAGATTTAAGAAACCTGATAATGTGATGTGTAAACAATGTCAATTGGGAAAAATGACAAAGTCTAGTTTCAAGAGCAAGACATATACTTCTGATAAAATATTGGAATTAGTTCATATTGGCCTTTGTAGACTTATTGGTGTACAAAGCTACTATGGTGATAAATATTTCATTTTTTTTGTTGATGACTATTCTAGAATGATGATTGTGATGTTTCTGAAAGACAAATCTGATGCCTTTCATTTGTTTAAGTGGTATTTGGAAAAAGTTGAGAAAGAAATAGGTAAAAGCTTGAAATTTCTGAGATCTGACAGAGGAGAGTTCATATTAAAAAATTTCAACATATTCTGCAACGATAGAGGAATAAAGAGACAAATGTCTGCACCAAGGACACCTCCACATAATGGTATAGTAGAGAGAAGAAACATATCAATTATGGATTGTGCTAGAACACTAATGATAGAGAAGAATGTTACATAAAAATACTGGAGAGAATCTGTAACTACAACCATTTATACCTTGAACTGAGTACAAATAAAAAAAGGTACAAATGCTACACCTTTTGAATTATAGTATGGTCATGCACCTAATGTGAAATACTTTAAAGTCTTTGGAAGTAAATGTTATATACTGAAAGACAATAGAAATGGAAAACTTGATGCTAAAAGTGATGAAGGCATATTCCTAGGATATTCCACTAAAAGAAAAGATTACAAGTATTTCAATTCTAACACTAACAAAGTTGTGGAAAGTGAAAATGTTAGAGTTGATGAATATGCAGAAAAGAATGAAGTTGAGTTCAAGAAAGAACTTGAAGATTACAGATCTTTTGTATACATGGAAGAAGGAGAGGCTAGTAATATACCTGAACAAGAAAAAAAAGATGTCGAGCAACAACATGAACCTACCAAGTCACAACAAGAAAAAAACAAGAATCAGGAGGATGTTGTCAAAAATCACTAGGTGAGGAGGTAGAGAATCTACAAGATGAACTTGAAGATCAAGAAAAAGAATAAAGGAGATCTGAGCCTACATTAGCACAATATTTGAGAAGACATCATCAGCCAGAACAAATTATTGGAGATAAAGAATCTATCCAAAGTCATGACAAGAAGTAAGTTGAAATATCAAACATGTTTTTTATGTGAATTTGAGCCTAAGATAGCAAAAGATTTTTTAGAGAATGAAGATTAGATTCAAGCCATGAATGAAGAAATAGAGCATATAGAAAAGAACAAAACTTGGGCACTAGTGCTGAGACCAGAGGATAAGAATATTATTGGAACAAAGTGGGTGTTCAGAAATAAGCTAAATGAACATGGAGAAGCCACTAGGAATAAAGATAGATTGGTATGCAAGGGATATGGACACAAAGAAGGCATTGACAATGGGGAGACATTTTCCCCTATTGCAAGATTGGAAGGAGTGAGAACTCTACTTGCATATGCATCTTTTAAAGGATTCAATGTGTATCAAATAGATGCCAAATCTACATTTTTGAATGGAATATTGGAAGAAGTATACATTGAATAGCCAGAAGGATTTTTTGATCCAAACAATAAGAACATGGTTTGTGAACTACATAAGGAAATGTATGGAGTTAAACAAGCCCCCAGAGCATGGTATGAGAGATTGCACAATTAATTGATAAAGATTGGATTTGTAAGAATAAATGACAACAACAATCTATATTTGAAGACTGAAAAAGGTAAAAGGGATATTGTTAGTTGAAATCTTTGTTGATGATATTATATTTGGAGGACAAGATGCCTTATGTCAAACATTTTCAAATGAAATGCAAACTGAATTTGAAATGTCTATGTTTGGTGAGATCAAATTCTTTGTTGGTTTGCAAGTTTATCAGATGAAGAAAGTTATCTATCTTACACAATCTAAGTATGTCAAGGAGATACTGAAAATTTTTGGTATGCAATATTCTAGACCAGTAAGTACACCCATGGCTACTAGAAAAAAACTATCAAAGACTGATGACATAGCTAAAGTAAATCAAACCTTGTATAGGTCTATGATTGGAAAGTTGCAATATGTTGTCCATAGCAGACTAGATATTGCCTTAGTAGTTGGGATTGTTGTAAGATTTTCCGCAAATCCTAAGGAGAGTCACATGATGGCAGTGAAAAGGATATTGAGATATCTAAAAGGAACAATGGACTATGGATTATATTACAAGAAGAATGACAAGTTTGAACTGAAAGTTTACACTGATGCAGATTTGGAAGGAAATGTGGATGACAGGAAGAGTACAAGTGGTGGTGCATTCTTTCTAGGAAAGATATTAGTCTCTTAGACAAGCAAGAAATAAAACTGCATTTCCCAATCTATAGAAGAAGTTGAATATGTAACAACAACAGTGAATTATTCAAATTTAGTGTGGATCAAGAAATTGTTAAAAGGTATGAAGGAAGAAATTACTGAGCCAATTGTTATTTTCTGTGATAACACAAGTGCTATGAATATATCAAAGAATCTTGTAATGAACACTAAGACTAAGCATATTACTATCAAGTATCATTACTTGAGAGAGATAGTTCAAGACAAAGAAGTGAGATTGGAGTATGTGAATACAAAGGAACAATTAGTAGATATATTCACCAAGGCATTACCTAAGGATACTCATGAATATATGAGAGGTAAAAATGGGGTGATTCCCCTAAGTGAGGCTACCTAGTAACATATAAGAGCATTTCATCAAATGGAATAAATTAGAATATTTGACAAATTGTTGCAAATGACATCACACTTTAGGAGTTGCCTAAAGTTGTGAAGAGTAAATCACAAGATGTTGATCAGTCATAAGCAAGATGATAGAGGGAGTAATAAAATTTAGAGAATTGACATGAAGATATCTACATGGTGAAGATGAATGTCTTTGGCATTGTTGTCAAAGAGGGAGAGATTTAGTAAACCTGAGAGAAAAGAAAAAGTGATCCTAAGAAAAGAGGGAGAGATTGAATAAGATTAGGGAGAGATTTAAATTGTTGACCAAAACTTTTTTTTGGATTGTATGGTGACTATGCATATGGAGTTCATGGTTGAACATGTGGTATTGCCATCAATTCCAAAGAGGGAGATTGTTGGAAACTATAATTGAAATAATTTTTATATTGTCATTGATGTCAAACCTTAACTGGTAAGATAGTTGCTATCTAGTAGAGTACCATATATTTTGATTGACGAAGAGGATTTGAAAAGAGGAGATAACAAGAGCGCCTAGGGAAAAGTTAAGTTATGTGATACTACAATGGTTACTTGATTAGTTGGCACATTGACAAGGTAATGTGTTGTTTATCTTTAACACTAAGTGAAGAAGTCAATAGATTTGAAGCATAGGCTTAACTGAGCAAAAGAGAAGAAATTTAGTTTAAGACAAGTGATGCTAGTGTCGACCGAGAGTCAGTATAAGTTGAGTAATTTTTAGTGTCGACTGAGCATCATTAATTGTTGAGTATCAGATAATTAACCGAGCAAAGACAATGTTTGACGAGTAGAACAGTTTTAGTGATGACCGAGTTATTCAATGATGACCGAGTAGATGAACAAAGTATTGACCGAGTGTTAGTAATTTATAGTTTGTGAAGGAATTGTGAATCCTAGTTGACATAGTTGAATTCTTGGGATATGCAAAATGTGTTGACATTAATAATGAATGATCTAGAGCATTTAAATGCATGGTAAACCATTTTCTTATGGATTCAAGTAGAAGTTTGGATAATTATCTATAAGGATAAGGAGAACAAAATGATGGAAGGATTTGATGAATTTGACCTAAACCTAAGATCTACCAAAGAGATTAAGCAGGAAAAGATTAATCTACCTGATCAAGGAGGTATAAGGATGACCTAATTGTGAGGCTATGAGGAAGAAGAAAAGAGGTTGATGTTATTGAATGATGAAACTAAGAAAAATGCGAAGAAAAGATGAACAGAGTTGAGGTGATTTCTTGAAGGGATTTCCGAGAAGATCAGAGATGGAGATGGTAATGAAGGTCAATCAATAAATCAACATATGAGTGTATTGGATCTATATTTTCAAAGTGAGTTGTATATTTTAGATCAGAACATACTATTACTTTCTAACCATTGTATCAGTTAAAATGCTTTAATCAAGGTTGACCTAACAGTCATTTTGTAAACCCTTTAATCAAGGTGACTTTCTAATGGAATGTTCTTAAGCCCTCTAACCAGGCCACTCTTAACAAGGTGATTAAATCCTTTAACAAGGTCACACCTAAAAATGTGTATTGTAAACCTTTAATAGGGTTGGCTTCTCACATAGCTCACTGCAGAAGAGTGAAAATTTAATAGCATGTTACTGGTAGTTTTTCCCATATTGGGTTTCCACATTAAATCCTAGTGTTATACTTGTATGAATGTTATTTGATGTGTTATGTTGATGAAATTTTTATATTTTGCAAGTTGATTACTTTAGGATAGTGGACTACAAGTTTTATGTTACTAATATATTATATAGAGACCGAGTGAATTGTTGAATAGATCTAAGTTTGTTGAAGACTTTAAAAGTTGAGTTGGTACATATGGACCTAAGGATAATTGATTCAGCCCCCCCCCTCAGATCCTCTTAGCTATTCTAAAATCATTCTAACAAGTCAAACCTGCCAAGCACGAAAAACTTTTCCTAATTTTTTTTTAGAAAAAACATAACATAGTTGTTTCTGTGCTCTTCACAAATTATATAGTTAGATTTTATTATTTTGCAAAACCTTTGGTAAAATTATAGGTAAGAGTGAGATCTAGAAGTTGTGTATTTTTTTGTAATTTTCTATTAATTATTTTTTTATTTATGATTTTTTGAAGTGACCGCATCCTGAAAATCTGGTACCTGTTCATGCGTTGGGTATAACTTTCATCAAAATAATCCAAATTGTAATTTTTTTTTTAAAAGTGTATAGAATCTAGTGTAGAATAGTAATATGTAATTTTTTTTTAATTTGTTCAAGTAGATCAAAAGTTATTAAAAAAATGGTAGCCATATGTTTGTGAGGATTGTGAAGACATTGGTAAAGAAAATTAAAGTTTAGTATACTAATGTTGTCCAAAAGTAGAAAACTTTATATGGTCAGAAAGCTTAGAAGACGTGTGAGATGATGGTAGTAATTTTAGAGATACCCACTTGATCATTTGTAAAGATGATGATGATGAAGTCGAGAAATCATGTTGAAAGAAGAAAAAAAATGTGTAAATGGACAAAATTGGAGGGAAAATGAGATTTCAAGACTTAGGGTCGTATTACAAACCTTTTACCAAGCCATAACCCATATGGGTTATGGTGTACAAAATAACCCACTCAAGTTTTGAAAATAAAAAAAATCATAATTTCAAGTTCTACAAGAGGAATATCCTTTCATGATTATCTATATCCTTATCTCATAAGTGTCAACACTCTTAGATAACTTTATGGTATACATTCTTGTTTTAAGGATATCTTCTTGTTGTTGAAAGTAGGTATCCTTGATTCTCTTCCTTATGATGTCTCCTATGGTGACATCATAAGGAGGGAGGCATACATATAGCCTCCCTTGTACATTATGCATGACATTTCCAAATCTCTAACAAAGAGAAAACTAGCATTTCCAAATCTAGAACAATGACAAAGCCAGTACTTCCAAAGCCACTTTCAAGCTGCCCTGTACACAAAACACCTTCAATCCTCCCTATGCACAAATTTCTCAAGGTATAATTGACTAGCATAACATAATTTACTAGGTCATCAATTCTTCTCTCTCTCTCTCTCTCTCTCTCTCTCTCTCTCTCTCTCTCTCTCTCTCTCTCTCTTCTCTCCCCATGGATCACCTAGCATAGCACAATTTTATATGTATGTTGGGTTCATGGTCTCTCTCTCTCTCTTCTCTCTCATGGTTGTGCTAGTAGGTTAGACCGTGGATTTTGTATCATCTTTGATGATGCTCTTGTTCTTCCAGTGTGATCTCTTGTTCTCTTACAATAGCTTTTCAAACATGACATAAGTGTATGGGACATTTATGTTGAAGTCACTTTCACTAGTTGATTTGGAGTTTTGTTTTAATACTAACCCCTTTTTATGTTGTGCATCTTTTGTCTTTCTTTTCCTTTTTCCTTTTTTCTTTGTTGTCGTGCCCTTGTGCATGGATATGGAGTTAGTATCTTTGGTTTGGGGGCTTACATCCTTAAACTAAGTGACATCTTACCTCTTTCTGACATAAGGCAAGTAGGGATGAGGGGCCAAAGGCACACCCTAATCCAAATCCACCTTGCAGAGATCACACACAGAATAAATTACACAAAAAGTGAGAGAGAGAATGTAGAACAAATCCTTAATATTCATCAAATTGTTTTATACATGTCAGGTTGTAAGGCCTTCCCGGTTAGGGCTAGACATAAAAATTCAATTACAATAGTCCTCCAACATGTGAGGATTCAGAAACTATCTTCAACTCCTAATCTGATACCATTAATCTTTCATCTCTAAGACTACCCCTAAAACTACAACCAACAACTACATTATATACAAGAGGCTACCGAAACAAATCATCCTTCAGATCCACCATTAGCGGAAGGAATGACCAAATCTAGGTCCACATGCTTCCCAATGATCGATACCAACATTAAATTTGTGACCACAGTTAAATGCACAAGTCAAACTCAATAGAAAACTAAAACAAACAACTCGATAAACAAGGATAACCAAGCACCAGTGAATTAACCGACCAACTCGGTTAAAGAAGGAACTGAGCAAATACCGAGACAACTCAGTCAAAGAAGGAACTAAGCAACATAGAAAAACTCAAACTTGTTTTTGGTGACACAGGATTGCCAAGGACCTGAGATGCTCCTACATCAAACACCTCGGGTTGTTTAAAATGATTCTTTGAATAATGTAGTAGGTACAACCTAAGCTGAATCCAACTCAGATTGTGAAATCCATGAACTATCTTCAATTGGTTTGTTCTTCCAATTTACCAGATATTCCATATACTATCTTCCTCTTGTGCTTTTTCCAACTCTATGTTCCAAAATCTACACAACTTCTTCTGTCTATCTCTTAGGATAATCATTTAGTACTGTCAGTTCTTCATCTTATTCATGGTACTCATACAAATCTGCAATGTTGAATATAGGTGATATATCCATGTCATTAGGTAATTCAATCTCATAAGAATTTCCACTATCAAATCTCCTCAATATCTTACAAGGACCAAATTTCTTCATTTTCAGCTTCCCATATGTTCCAACAAGAAATCTACCTTTCTTCAAGTGTACCATTACTTCATCTTCAATTGCAAGAGTCTTATGTCTTCTTGATCTATCTACTCTATCTTTTTATTTCTGATTACTTTTCTCTAATTTATGTTTCACTTCTTCATGAAATGTCTTCATGAACTTAGAAAACTTCACTCCTTCAACACTTCTCTTTTCTTCACCAGCAATATCCTTCAAATTTGATATACCTCTTGGTTGTATTCCATTTACAATCTCAAAAGGTATTTTTCTAGCACTCCTATTCACTACATTATTATATGCAAACTCTGCTTGTGCCAACATAGAATCCCAATTACTCAATGTATCTCCAACTAAACATCTCAAAAGATTACCCAAACTTCTATTCACAACCTTTGTTTGTCCATCAGTCTATGGGTGAAATGTAGAACTATACCTCAACTCGATGCCCAACTTTCTCCAAAGAGTCTTCCAAAAGTATGCAACAAATTTACTGTCTCGGTCAGAGATGATACTCCTCGATAATCCATGCAATTTGACAATTTCCTTAAAGAAAAGATCTGTTATATACACTTCATCTGATGTCTTTCTACAGGGTATAAAATGTGCCATCTTATAAATTATATCCACAACAACAAATATAGAATAATTACCTCTTACTGTCTTCAATAAGCCAAGAACAAAATCCATACTGATATCAATCCAAGGTTTCTTAGAAATAGAAATTGGTATATACAATCCAGTATTCTGACTTACTCCTTTTGCAACTTGACAAATTCCATAACTTTTCACAAATTTATGAACATCCTTATACAACTACGGCCAAAAGTATTTCTCTTTAAGAAAATTCAATGTTTTGTCAATGCCAAAATGTCCAGCCAAACCACTACTATGTTTCTCCTTTATCAAATTAGTTCTCATTGATCCTCTCAATATACACAATTGAATACTTTTAAACAACATACCTTCTTGAATGAAATAGTCTTCCCATTTAGTACTTGGTTGATCTTGAATAGGTGCTCTACACTTTCTCCACGGCTCAGAAAAATCAGGATCAGTTTCATACAATACTTTCATATCATCAAAACCAAGAACTTCAATTCTTATCTCATTTATCAAAGATCTTCTTCTACTCAATGCATTAGCAACTCAGTTAGTGACTCCACTCTTATATTTTATCACAAATGTATAACTCTACAAATATTCAATCCATTTCATATGTCTCTGATTCAACTTATTCTAACTACCCAAATACTGTAAAGCCTTATGATCAATATACAACACAAATTCACTCTGTATCAAATAATGTCTCCATTTCTTTAGGGCTTGAACAATAGCATAGAACTCTTGATCATACACAGAATATTTCCTTTTTGCATCATTCAAATATTCACTAAAGAAAGTAACATGTTTACCACCTAACACAAGGTAGGTAAGGATGAGGGACCAAAGGTACACCCTAATCCAAATCCACCTTGCAGAGATCACACACAGAAGAAATTACACAAGTGAGAGAGAGAATGATGAGCAGATCCTTAATATTCATCAAATTGATTCATACATGCCAAGCTATAAGGCCTTCCCGATTAGGGCCATATATAATAATTCAATTACAACAGTCCTCCAACATGTGAGGATTCAGAAACTATCTTTAACTCCTAATCTGATACCATTAATATTCCATCTCTAATACTACCCCTAAAACTACAACCAACAACTACATTATATACAAGAGGCTACTTAAACAAGTCGGCCTTCAGATCTACCTTTAGCAAAAGGAATGACCAGATCTAGGTCCACACACTTCCTAATGATTGATACCAACATTAAATCCATGACCACAATTAAATACAGAAGTCAGCCTCAACAAAAAACTAAAACAAACAACTTGGTAAACAAGGATAACCGAGCGCTAGGGAATTAACCGACCAACTCAGTTAAAGAAGGAACTGAGAAACTACCAAGCCAACTCGGTCAAAGAAGGAACCAAGCAACATAGAAAAACTCAAACTTGTTTTTGGTGACACAGGATTGCCAAGGACCTGAGATGCTCCTGCATCACTTTGCAATTTCCCATGATCATTTCTCTCATCATTATTCTTTCTCTTCCTTTACTGTGAGCACGAGTTTGTCTCATACTCTTGCTAGAGTGGGGGCTAAATGTACCATCCTAAAAAGTAAGCACTTAATTTGTGTATATTTTGGGACCATTTTTAGCCCACTTTGGTGTGTTTCTTATGGTATGACCTCATATTTCACTTAAATGCATAATTAATTCAAATATAAGTAATCCTCCTTAAAACTTGAGGTTGGCTCTAATTTCTATGCATATTTTTAATTTTCCATCCATTCATAATTCATTTTATTCTTAGGTCATTTTCATGTATTTTTGGGTTTTTGGATTTTCCTTAATTTCCTAATAGATTGAGGCTTTCAAATCCCCTTCTTAGTACACAACCCTAGGTCGCAAGAAAACTTTAAAAAATTCTTCTTGCAGAAGGCTGAATTAGGTTAGCCTTGTTCTGGACTAGGCCTACCCAAGTCAACCTTGTCCTAGGGATTTTTCTTTTAGTGGGCTCTGGGCCCGATGCTAGGTTGTTTCTAGGTTCTTAATTGGGGTCATCTATGTGAAATCTAAGCCCCAAAATGTGTATAAAAGGAGACCTCTTCCTCTCATTTTTACATCCATTGTCATCCATTATTATGCAAGATATCAATACTTCATGCGAGTATTATCAAGAAAGTTATTGTGTATACAAGACATTTAAGTGTAAGAAAGAATTCATTGAAGGCATTCAATCATTCAATTCCACTCATGTATGCAAGGCATTTCCTTCCATAGATTTAGCTCTTTTCCCCATTGGAGGCCAAGAAAAGGAGTTTTACATCAAGGAAGGAGATCTGCATTCATCCATCATGTCTTCATCTTCTCTCTCTTTGTTAATCCAACATTGTGGTGAATCACAACATCTACTACTTGATATTTTATCTTACATGATTTCTTTTTTATTTTTGTGTTGAGTCAAAGATATTGCATCAACATACTTGATCACATTCTAATGGCAATTGCATCTACAAGGTATGATATATTTCATTGTTTAGATCTAATCTCTGCTACATGATAACATTTGTTTCAATTACATCTATTTCATCTCAAGGTTAATTCCTGTACATAGGCTTAACCAAGCCAAGCCCCTTCCCACAATAATTTCCCCTTCTTTTCTATGTGCAGGAACAGGTGGAAAAGTTTAGGATCTAGATTTTTAGAGTTACATAGCCAATGACTGATCTTCTATAGAATTTACCAGATTTCAAGTCTCTAGGACAAGGATGACTTGATTTGGCATATTCCTGGGAGTTTGCAATTTTCACAATTAGAAGATATAGGTGTCAGAGTACCAAATTCAGAATCATTCTTGTTTGTGACAACTCCATGATAGTAAGACCCAACTCTAAAATTCACTTATTCTCTCTTGATTTTTAAGTAAGTTCATTCTTCTTATTTCATTTACTTTTCTTATATATTTATTCAAATTAAATATAATTGTCATCTCTATCATAAGGAATCACAAATTTGCACCAATACTCCCTTGGTTGTATAAATCAAATTCACTTCATTGGGAATTTTGTATTCTAATGTATGTAGCATTTGGTGATCAACCATTGATCACCATTTTTTGCATTACACATTGATGAGAATAAAGATTATTTTTGTCCATATTTTCTCTCTTTTTATTGTGTTATTCAATGGCCTCTAGATCTTGGGTTATTTGTATAGGAAAATTCTTACAAGATCTTATATGAGGATTTATAGTATCTTGTGTTCATTTTTTATTCCAGACTGTCTTGGTATCCATGCTCTTGGTGACGAGGCCAATAAAATGTTCTTGTGCACTACTTTATTACCTTATTTATTGGCTTTATTAATGCTTGATTTGAGACTGCATTTAATAATTTTATGTTGGTGCTTGAGATTGTGTCCTTAGCATAGTTAAGTTATGCATATTGACAAGATCTTAGACAAACCTATACTCCTGGTTTGAGACCAATTGAGTATACCATTCTTCATGATGATAAAAGTTTGAGTCTTTATTTACTTTGTGCTTCCTTGATACATTGTTATACATTATGTATCATTTTTTAAAATTGGATGAGCTTTATTATGTTTGAGTAATGGAGTGGAGTGGATCTCTATGATGGGCTAGGAGAAAAAGTGGTTTCTAGGGTAACCCATGGACAAGTTATTAATAAAAGTGATAACCAAATAAATGAATGGGGAGGCTTATGGGTATTGATTCAAGGCATAATATCTAGTCATTTAGAGGACATATATTTAATATATACTCTTAACTTGACCATTTTTAGGATTCAGAATGAAGGTATGATTTACCCTATTTATCTGAGGATATATATTGAGGGCATGGTGTATATCTAGATGTCTTGAGGATGTTGATCAAAGATAATAATATCTAGTCATTTGAAGATTTTAATCAATGATATATTTTATCCTACCCATCTATGGACATGATAGATGGCTCAATAGGGAATCATTAATGAGAGAAAGGTTTCCTGAAGCCACATGGGCCATTATGTGCCATGTGGTGACACTCCCACTCTTGACTCTACATAAAATAGCATTTAGGTCTGAGTAGTGACCTTGTGTTTAAAGGACTTGGTACCTTTTGTTTGAGAGAATGCATTGGGTTATATTATGTCATCCCCTAGCTATTGCACTATATGGCATGAGTGTTATCCTTATTTCCTTATGTGCATTCTTCTTTTCTGGTCTATGTGACTATCTTCACGATCATGGTGGGGTGGGCCTGAGGCTGCCACATGGTTGGGTGGTGTGACATGACATTGTTGGGGACTGACGTATAGGTGGTGGACCAAATTCGGTTGCTTCAATATTGAGCATGTTGTGCTCAATTATATCATTATGCATTTTCTTTCAATTCTCGTATCTTATTTTATCATATTTTGTCAGATAATGTAATGATAATTAGATTGATTATATTGAGTGAATTTAGCCTTGATTATTTGTATTTGACATTCCTTGATGTGGGGCTAGATGTATTTTAGCTATACATTAGAGTTTACATAGAGTTATGTCAAATTTTCTTAAGAGTTTAGGATACCCTTCTAGATCAACACATGTGCCTGCATTTTGGCATCTATGCTAATCAACATTTCCATTTGTAGATTGGCATCTCAATGCCACTAGTTTAAGACTTTTATGTCTTACAAAAAATTACTAGATTTTAATCGGTGTTTGTGTTTAGTGAACTATCATTTGTATTATTTAGTGTCTATGTCCTATGGTTTGGTGCCTTTGTACTACTACACCAAGACTTTATAGCTAGAAGGTACTTTTTGTAAATCAACATCTATGTTTGTAAATGTTAGGAATCGGAACACTGAGAGGGAGGGGGGTGAATCAGTGTTCACTATATCTTTATATTTTCTTAACTCTTGAATCTTAACTTGATTGCTTAAGTAATGATATGAACATCAAAGTAAACAAGATAAAAAATCACAACACATAACATTAATATGGTTACGGGGAAACCCAAATAGGTAAAAACCCTGGTGGGAATTGACACCTACTAAGAACTGCACTAGTGTTTTATGATCCTTGTTAGAAGATCTCCAACCATGTTAGGAGTTTTTCTTTACAATGCCCTGGTCAAAGGTCAGACCCTGTTAGGAGTCTTTTACAATAACCTTGTTAGGGGTGGGGACACACTATCCTAAAGCTTACTACTCAAGTGGTGAAGGCTACAACCTTCTGATCTCAGATACACACTATATCTATTGGATGAACTGGTGTTGTGACACTACTTGTTTAATTAGTTCCTTTTGTGCACTGATGCTTTAGCCCTTTGTAAAGCTCTAAATTATTCTATCTTCACTTCTCATGTCTTTGCTCTACTTATCTTATCTCTATATCCACTTCCATACTTTATTACAAAGGGGCATCTTATATTTATATGTGCTAACAAAACAATTAACTAGGTCGGCCTATAACTGATTGCATACAATGCTTCCAAGTGAATTGGCTCAAGTGTGTTTACAAAAAAAGATGTTTAAATGTCTACAACCTAATTAAAATAGGTGCAAAGCCTTTACAAAACATTATTATAACCCCTAATCAAAATACTAACAATCAGTTGCATACTCTGTTATGTTCTAGCATTCACTATCTATACCACTTCAACTGACTATAACTTTGTCATACTATCTCATCTGATCACGCACTCTTATAATTAGCATGAATACACACTTACCAACTTAACTTCAAGGGCACATACCATAACTTGATCATACGCACGTGCACTGATGCTTTGATCTTCTGGTGCTCTACTAACTGTCTAGTCTTCTATACTTAGCCATATTCTGACCTTATGATAATGTGCGCTAACTCCAAAACTCTATATGACTTTGTTGCCATAATGAAAACACTATATCTAGTCATATACAAAATTATAGTCAACTTTCCAAAAATCTCCCCCTTTTTAATTAATTGTAGCAAAGGAATATGACGAAGTTACTAACTGTACCCTTATACAAAATTCTTTAACGTATACTCTAACTTATATCTCCCTGATACTCTGTACTATACTTCTTCTTTATATCATATATAATACTCCATATTCTATATACAATACTCCCCCTTTGACATTAATGACAAAGTTGCTAAAAAAATGTATCTACAAGTACTTCCAAAGAAAGTACATCCGGATAAGAAATCTACAAGTTCTGGATCTCTTGTTTCCAAAATGCTATTAGTGCATTGACAGTCTGTAGATGGGTGCATAAGGCATATGTCATCTTCACCATCTTTTCCAAGTCTGTACTCAAACCTTGATCATATGTCACCATAGTGTCATCGATCTCCTTGAGGTTCTGATTAAGTACATCTAGAGAGGGCACAAGAGCATTCTTGAGTTGTGTTTTCCTTGCCCTTATCTTAGACATCTCTTTCTTAGCCTTTTATATTTTGTCTCTTTTCCCCTAGTATACATTTTTTCACATGTTCACATCGATGGAGGGATCTTCTGTTGATTTTCTTACATTATCAATCATTGCTTCTGCCTCCTGGATTTTCTTGTATAGATCTGTAGTTAGTCTATCTTGGTTCATGCAGTCTACAATGATCTTCCTTCCCTTAGCTGTGAAATCTTTCAAGGATGCTTGAACTACCTTCAATGAACTAAGGTCAAGTGAAAAGTTTCCAAATAGTTCACTCAATCTCTTCTTCATATATTTCTCTTCTGCAACTTGGGATACAGATTCTTCCAAGCTAGAAAAGTTTGTCTTGAAGTTTGTAAGAATGGAGCTAACAGCATCAACTGAATGAACCTTAGATACTTTATTGTTTGAAGGTAACAAGCTATTCAGAATGTTGATTGATTCAAAAAACAGAGGGTTCCTCATCACCTTCTTCTCTTTTTCTTTTTCCATAGCAAGGACACTGATCTTAATTAGGTCTTCTTCTCCCCAAGAGTCCAAGCTTGTGGTGTTTGGTGCCAAACTTGACAACAATGATGCTGAGGGTATGGGAGTGATAAGAGTGTTGTCCATCACTTATTGCTTTATTCTGATTGGTATTTCAACAAATGGCTCATCTTTTGGTTCACTTAACATTACCTCTTCTTCTCCTTTCTCCTTTTCTTCACCTGTTAGATCCTCTATTAACACTTCTTGTATCTTAGGTGAATTATCACCGCATAGAATTTCAACCTCTTGTGTACTTACAAAAGCTTCCTCAAATTTATCCAAGTCATTTTCTGTGGCCACCATTTCTATCTCTACATTATCAATAAATATTGTGTCATCTTTTTGTGTCTCAATCATGGGTGCAGACTTCACTACCTCTGTAGGTGTTACCACTATAGGCTCTGAATCTTGAGGACCTATTACTGGTACATTAGTGGTCTCTAAATCCTTGTCTTCTTTAGGGGGCACTTGAGTTGTGGGCACATTAGGTGGGTAAATGTGCCTATTCAAAAAAAATTTCTCAAAAGATTTCTCAGTTTCTTTAGCTACCAGCTCATAATTCTTATCCATTATGTGCAGAGTTCTTGACTTAGTTCTTAGGTGCGGCTTCACTAGATCTAACAATAATTTTTTCTCTTCTAGGGAGCATACAGGGAGGATTTCATCTAGAATCTTTTCTCTTATTCTTAGATCCTCCTCAATAGCCTATCTTTTCAAGAATTCCAAGATGTTCCACACATTGTCTGGAATTACTGTCTTAAGTTCTAAGACTGTCTTCTTGAACTTGATCATTTTTTTAATTATCATTCCATGAATTTATGATTTATCAATCTCACTATATTTCTCATATAATTTCCCTATTTGATCAATTTTGCCTTCCTTAATAATCCTTGTTTTCAACACTTGAAGACTAGGTCTAAAAACTACCTGCGAAGGTGCTTGAGTGTTCTTTTTCTAACTTCTGGTTGTCCATGAGGATGGGTGGCTTGCACCAGTCTCCTTCCTCTTGTTCATTGTCTTATACTCAAGAGGTGATGTTAGATCAATTGTACCTTTAGGTGCAGGAGAGATAATATCTATTTTACCTTGTTTATCCTTTGGATCATCAGTCTTCTAAATCTTGACTTTTTTCATTTTAGGATCATCAGTTTTAGCTTCCAATGTGGATGCGCTCTCAATCTCCAAGGCTATCTTTGATTATCTTGCTTTTTCAAGATCTTCCTGTGTTACACCATAAATTCTAAGTATCTCAGATGTAATCTTAGAGGCTTTCCTCTTAGTTGTTGCACTATTCAGAACTACATCAACTTCCCTTGTCTTTTCTTCACAAGTTCCTCATCTAGGTTCATTAGGGTCCCTATGTGCTGAAATTAGTACTTGTGCACAAGCTTCCAAGATTGGTTCTTCTACCTCATAACCAAGTGGATGGATCCACGTTGTTCTAGGCTCAACTACTTCCATACGTGTTATGTCAGTTTCTACCATAAAACAAATGTTGTCTTTGTATTTCTCAACAATACTTTCTGGTATCCTGTACCTCATCTGCATTTTGATCCTGAATGTCTTCAATTCTAGTTCCATGTAATCCTTCAATGTTCTCTTAGTAGATGCCTTAAGAGATATTTGAGGCATTGTAGGCATACTTTTTTCCAAGTACAAATCTGAGATCTTTCCAAGTATATGGAAGTACATGTAAATGATTAGAGACCCAAACCTGAATATTTTGGTCTTATCATGCTTGATGGGTCTAATATTATCAATCAATTATGTGCGCAAGATCTCACATAGATTAAACTCTCCATTTTCTCTAACAAGTCTGATTGCTGCAAGAATAGTGGTTACGGACACACTATTCACCATGTTGGTCTGCTGAAACCTATAACCTAGTATCATAGACATCAATTTGATGTCTTTCTCTTCAATAGGCTCAATTGTCATACCACACCTATCACTTCTGGACTTACATGCATGTTCAACTAATTTCCTCACATCCTTTCCCACTGGAAGAATGGTACATGTCTTAGAGAGGCCTATCATTTCATGAATGAGTTCTCCTGTGATTCTAATTGGCACTTCACCTATCTAGAATAGGTCATCATGAATCTTGCTAAGTAATATCTTGATCCATTCAGATTCATAAAACTCATATTCCATAGCATACTTAATAATGGGATGGTTTTCCAAATGTGCAAACTCATCTAGGAATGCTTTGTATGGTTTCATCATGGACTCAAGGTGCGACCTTATCCTATCAAGTCCAACTAGTTCCTTCTTATAGTATATATATGCATGAATGTCTTCAACATGCATGACACCCACAGGGGTTCTTAAAAATAAACCTTCTAGGTCATCTAAGCTAGACTTAAAAGGGTGCCTTTTAAAAACATATATTTTTCCTTTCTGCAACATCAAATACAACAAGTGTAGCCATGAATTACATGGTTAACACTTCAAATTGGTTTTCAAAGACTTCTAAATTTTCATGTCAGACTAGGGCTTCACAACTGATCAATCACACTTCTTCACTGGTAAATCAAGATCCAACACTTCACAATCCAACTAGTAGGGCTTTTGTGGTCTCCAATCGCTCTATCTCAAATGCAATGAGTGATTTGTAAGTCTCCATATACTATAAAGTGAAATTTTTTCCATTAATACTTGTCACATAAACTAGAATTCGACTGAGAATTTCCAACTTCCATCTTGCAATCGATCAGGCAGTGCGCTCTTGCAGATAGCAACAAATAGTATCCAAAATGTTAAATCCAAAGGCGCATACTCTGAGGGTGAGTATACTGGCCGTACAAGGGTCTAGAGCTAAATTAGTTCCCCCTATGACCTTGAGGGTCATTCATCTAGATGTAGAGGGTGCATCCATTGTGGATGCATCCAATACATTCTTATCAACTTTATCCTTCTTTTCCTCTGACCAAATCAAGCTCGCATCCTCTGTAGCTTTCACAAACTTGAATTCTCCTTCTTCATTCAATATTGATATTGTTGGCTTTTTAGGGCTTTCCGACTTTGTGTTCTTGATCTACAAAACTTTGAGATGTGTCCAGCCTTGTTACAGGAGTGACAAATAACTGGAGGCCTTAAATTACTCGGCGCATTGATATGGGTTACCATTTTACACTGTCTAGCTAAGTGACCATTATAATTACATAGCTGACATGTAATACTCTGAGAACTTCTTGCATTTGGTTGATTTTGATTTCTCTAATTATGCTTTGTCTTGTTCTTCTGACTTGTTCTACAATTCATAGCTTTATGACCAAATTTATTGCATGAATAACAATAACCATTGAAAGGTCTTACCTCTTTACAATCCCTTGCTATATGTCCATGCTTGTTACATCCATAATAAGTTTGGTCTACTAGCTTGCACTCATCCTTAGATGGTTCGACATTGTCTTTAGTCTAATTTCAAATTTCCTTAGCATCTGTAGTGTCTTATGGTGTTTTCATCTTTGCTCACATGTCATCAATCTGATTTTGTGCTTCATTGAATCCAATAACACTGGTATCTCCTTTAAGCTTTTGTGCATATAACTGTGACTCTATCAAATCAGAACTGGTGTGTAATTTCTCAATGTGATTCTTTGCCTCTTTCAACTTAGATTCCAAATTTTCTTTTTTGTTTCTTAGCTCCAAGATTTCCATGTTTTCTTTCCTCAATTCTTCATTCAGTTGAAGGTTCTCTTTGATCTGTTCATCATAAACTTCTTGATTGTTAGTTAGCTTCTCATCCAACTCTTCAATCTAATCTTTTAGAGATGTGTTCTCCTCATTCAACTTCTTAACCATTTTTCCCAAATCATTGTTTGTACAATTTTTCAAATCTTGTCTCAGTTTCTTGATGAATACTTGTGCGCCACTGACTTTCAATTTTAGTTCTTCAACTTCTTTCTCAGATCTGTCAAGGTCTTCAAGAGCTGCCATAAAATTCTTCTTTAGATTCTTGGCTTCTTCTAAACCCATTGATCTCCTTAAGTGGTTAAAACTTTCTTCAGAGGACTAGAGCTCTAATACCAATTGTTAGGAATGGGAACACTGAGAAGGGGGGGGGGGGTGAATTAGTGTTCAATATATCTTTATATTTTCTTAACTCTTGAATCTTAACTTGATTTCTTAAGTACTAATATGAACATCAAAGTAAACAAGATAAACAATCACAACACATAACACCAATATGGTCATGGGGAAACCCAAATAGGTAAAAACCCTAGTGGGAATTGACACCCACTAAGAACTACACTAGTGTTTTATGATCCTTGTTAGAATATCTCCAACCTTGTTAGGAGTTGTTCTTTACAATGCTTTTAGTACAATGACCTGGTCAAAGGTTGGACCTTGTTAGGAGTCTTTTACAATAACCTTGTTAAGGGTGGGGACACACTATCCTAGAGCTCACTTCTCAAGTGGTGAAGACTACAACCTTCTGATCTCAGAAGATACACACTATATATGCTGGATGAACTAGTGTTGTGATACTACTTGTCTGATCAGTTCCTTTTGTGCACTAATGCTTTAGCCCCTTGTAAAGCTCTAACTTATTCTATCTTCACTTCACATGTCTCTACTCTACTTATCTTATCTCTATATCCACTTCCATACTTTATTACAAAGGCACATCTTATATTTATATGTGCTAACAAAACAATTAAATAGGTCAACCTATAATTGATTAAATACAATGCTTCCAAGTGAATTGGCTCAAGTGTGTGTACAAACAAATATTTTTACATGTCTACAACCTAATTACAATAGGCACATAGCCTTTACAAAACATTATTATAACTGCTAATCAAAATACTAACAATAGTTTGTATACTCTGTTCTATTCTGGCGTTCACTATCCATACCACTTCAACTGACTGTAACTTCATCATACTTTCTCATCTAATCATGCACTCTTAGAATTAGCATGAATACACACTTACCATCTTAACTTCAAGGGCGCATACCATATCTTGGTCATACACATGTGCGTTGATGCTCTGATCTTCTGGTGCTCTGCTAACAGTCTAGTCTTCTATACTTAGCCATATTACGACCTTATGATAATGTGCATTGACTCCACAAATCTATATGACTTTGTTTCCATAATGACAACACTATATCTAGTCATATACAATAGTATAGTCAACTTGCCAACACTAGATTTATGTCTACATGTTTTGACATCTCTTCCTACCTCAACGTCTACACTATATTTGATTGTTTAGCTTAGTTTTGAATGCCAAATAACTTATTCTTGATTCATTCATGTTTATTAGATAATTTTTATAACTTGGTAAATGAACATTGTATGTGTTAAAACTACCTGTTGTTGTTGCACCAAAATATCAACCTACTAATGTCTAATACAACCACTGGACTTATAGAAGACACAAGTGGATGTTAAACCATGTCACAAATCCCAAAGGTAGATGTTGGCAGTTAGTCTAGTAATCCCCCCCTTAGCGTCACTCAAGGGGATTTGAACCTATGAACAAGCTCTGATACCACTTGTTACAACTAGTGGTTGTCATTGCACCAAAAGATCAACTTGTTAATGCCTGATACAACCACTAGATTTATAGAAGACATAGGAGGTTGTTAAACGATGTCATGAATCTTGAAGGGGACATTGGCCATTAGTCCAATAGTATGCTCAATCATTCTAGGAACACAATTCTATTAGTTCTTAAAGTGAATATTTTTTAGATGGATTCAAAGGATTGACCTTGTCTTTTCTATTGGAAGCTATGAGTGATTTTCCAACTTAGTATCTTGTGGCTCATTTGATGTCAGTTAAGCCCTTGTGAGGTATCTCTTTGAATGTGTGTATTCTATTATGGTTGCATATTTGGGTTGTCTTTGATCCCTTGGGAGTATGTGAAGACTTATACTTATGTAGGTTTGTGAAATGATTTTTTTTGTATTTTTTCTTATGCATTTGTATCTATGTTATGCAATTTTAATTGTAACTTTTGCAAATAATTATTTATTTATTTATTACAAGTGCATGTTTTTCCCTATGTTCTGAGGGTTCCTTGGTGGGAAAATACATCTAGTATCAAAGACCATGTTGCAACACCGAGATCTATAATTATGTTGTACCCATGAATTTGATGTTGTTAGTTCATAAGTGTATATGTGTTGTATAGTGAGTTAGTATTGGTTTTTTGCTTGGGTGCTTAGGTGTGGCATTTTTAAGAGTTCAGGAGGAACTAATCTAGGTATCATGTGGTGGAGGAAGAGTACCTCCTAGATATCTACACATATTAGGGATGGATAATACCCCTTTAAGAATCTCTCACAATGGCTATATATTTATTTTTGGTGCACTGGTCTTGGTTTGTGAGTGTTTGGAGGCCCATGTGTGGTTTGGGTGTTTAGGTGTCTAGCAAACATGCTTGTGTTGCCATTTGATATAGAATGATAACTAATATGTATATATTGGTTCCTACTTATATTGGATACCTAGTAGCCCTTGATTGACTTGTTTGCTTGTGTAACCCCTTTTAAATAGGCTGACTGATCAGTGTCTATGTATTATCATAAATGCCTATTGTTTAGCTTGCTATGGAGCACAGTGCACTGCATTATGTGATTGTTACATTAAATGTGGAAGAAATCTAATTAATTCATGTCTATTATATGCTATCACTTATGTGCATAACACGTATAGCTATAATTCTTAATTATAATGATGGTGCAACCAACATGTAGGGACTTTAAAAATATCAAAATAAATTTTGTGCAAACCTATCAATCTACTTCAAATTAAAAAGAAATTAGTGTCAATTAAGAAAGAATAAAAGAAGGATGAGATAATCAGAAAATAGTGTCATCTTCTTGGCAAGTGCTTGTAAACAAAATATGCTTGGTGCTTAGAAAAACTAGGATTTATACAAAAGTTCATATTCACATTAATTATCTCTCTATTTTCAATTTCTAACATGTTTATTGTAAATGTAAAATAATAAGGACACAAAAGGACAGTGCATGCACGCCTCTAAAAAATCAAGAAGGGGATATATCTTTCAACATCCTTGTTATTGCCTAATGTACCAACTGGTCTACATTTTCTACATATATACAATCACATGTTTTCAAGATTTGAATATGTACATAGAAACCTATGCTTGTTAGTTTTCATAAAACACATCATAAGCTTCATATCATGACACCTTGCTACTTAAAGTATGATTATCACATTGTGGTTGTCCATATAACTATGAGAGTTTGGCATTTAAGATCAAACTAATTGACTTTGATTAGGCAATCAATATCATCCAAAAGATTACACATATCCATAAAGAATTATGTTCAAGGGAAATCCTCCATTTACTTAAGAACCTGTGCAATCCTTCATATACTTAAAGATCTAACAATTTACCTTCAGTACATTTTTGACATGTTCATTATGCACTAAAGTGTGATCATTTTTTATAATTGAAATAATTTGTATAAAAATAAGTCACAGGCATAAAAAAAGATATGAGTATTTCCTACCACTTACTAAAAAAAACCTATATCTTGTCTATTGGAAGCTATGAATGATTTTCCAACTTAGTCTCTTGTGGCTCATTTGATTTTGGTTGAGCCCTTGTGAGGTATCTCTTGGAATGTGTGTCATATATTATGGTTGCATATTTCGGTTGTCTTTGATCCCTTGGGAGTATGTGAAGAATTATACTTATGTAGGTTTGTGAAATTATTGTTGTTGTATTATTTATTATGCATTTGTATCTATGTTATGCAATTTTAATTGTAACTATTGCAAACAATTTTTTATTTATTTATTACGAGTGCATGTTTTTCCCTATGTTCTAAGGTTTCCTTGGTGGGACATTACATCTAGTATCAAATACCATGTTGCAACATCAAGATATCTAATTATGTTGTACCCATGAATTTGATTTTTTTAGTGGATGAGTGTACATGTTTTGCATAGTGAGTTAGTATTGGATTTTTGCTTGGGTGCTTAGGTGTGGCATTTTTTATGGAAGTGCTCCAAGGTGTGCTCACACAAGTTGCCAAGGACTTCTCGTATCCAATATACTTAGGATCCTAATCTCTCTTCTAGGATCTCAATAGCCTCAAGAATCCAAGCTGAAGACCCTAACTCCACTTCAAGAGTTAGTCTTCTTGTGTTTAACCTTGAAGGAAAAAAATCACTATTTTTGTCTCAATGCTTCATTACTCCTTGGGTGACTCGAAGTGCTCTTTTACCACAACTTGTCACAAGTGTTGGAGGGAGTCCATTCTTCATAAAAAAAATCATTTTGTGCTCCCATTGATCTTATTTGAGTAGATCTCAAAGATATTTTCCATCGGGTTCACAAACTAGCTTGCCTTAGGCTTATTAGGCCTAGTGATTTCTAGTAGCCCTAGACAAGGTACTTTTCTCAATTATTGCTAAAAAATTCCAAATGACCTCCAAACCTAATTTGACATTTGGATACCCTTTTGGGAGACCTTAGATATTTTTTAGGTTTTAGGGTTCTAGGGCCTCCGTACAGTGCTTCCTAGATTATAGGGCTAATAGGGCTATTCTTAAGCTAGTTATTGATTTCTTGCTAGAAATCTAGGTTAGAGGATTGGATAATAGATAATCTCACTACCACATATCAATATTTTCATGGTCTATCTAAAAACACACTCTATCTATGCTTCCATTCTTTCCCCTGCATGTGCACACTCTTTCTTCTCTTTCACACACCTAGCTGGGTATACCAGTCTCTCCTAGGGCATGACCTTATAAATGGCCATCTGGTTCTTCAAGCTTCTTCCCTACATATATACACTATAAAATTTCTCCCCTACCATATTTATCCAAACCCTTATAGTTTCCCATGGTTGGAATCTATGGGGGAGCCATGAAATCAAAACTCACCTAAACTAGACCAGTAAACACTCTAAATCCTAAACAATTTCAAAAGCCTAACAAATCAACTCTAAAATACTTGCTCACTGAATGAAAATGTCTTTTTTCTACCTCTACTTCACAAATCCAACACTTTATTAAACCTTTCAATCCATTAACACACTATCACCATTCAAATAAGCCGACTATACATAGAAAACCAAAATACTTTCTTCTATTCACCTTCAAAAGCTTACACACAAAAAATTCTACCTCTGGAAATGAACCATTCAGTATCTTAAGATGCCTCTCCCACAATTTTAGGCCACTAGAATTTATTTCCCACTCCAAGAATGAAGGGAATCCAAGGTTGTCGAATTGCATGCAACATTTACAAAAGTTGCTAATGTTGTCATGACAACTTTTTAGCATCTTTTACATTTATGATGACAACTAATTTTTAGGACCTCTATCCCATATAAATTGATGAACTAACATCATTAAGGCATTTTTAGGCATCTTCCACACTTTTGTGAGGTCTAGGACACATTTAGACCACATTTCCCAATTTTAGGCCTAATCCAAGGACTAACAACTTGAAATCAAACTAAGCTAAACTAGATTGGATTTAGTACTAACTACTAATCCATCTAGTCACACACACAACAAGACCTTCTAAGGTCAAAGAAAAGAAAATACTAATTTGGCTAGATTCAATTACAAGCCAAAATTGTCTAAGGCTTTAGGGATAGCCTAGGTGCTCCTGCACCATCCTCCCCAAATAGAAAGACTTCAATCCATCCTTGGATTTAGTAGATTGGGATTAATGCACAAATTTTTTAACTCTGACTCCTTTATCCAAGTTGCATCTGCATCCATTTTTCCATGCCACTTTACCAAGTGTTCTTTGTATTCCTTCTTCCTTGTCTTCTTATAAATTCTGGAATTGAGTATGTGTTCTACCTATTTAATTGGTGCAAATGGAAAATTGAGTTCCTCCACCTCCTGTATGACTTCAGTCAAACTCTGATCTAGATCTGGTATTGTTCCTTTGTACAAGACCAATTTTTCTACATTAAAGATAGGAGATAAACCACTGTCCTCTGAAAATTCCACTTTGTATGCATTGATGCCATACTTTGCTAGAATGGTACATGGACCAATTCTTCTCATTTGAAGTTTATGAGGCACTCCTTTTTGTAGTCTTGCCTTACTGAGATGGACCATCACTAGATCCCCAACCTTGAATTGGACATCCCTCTTTCTTTCATCCATCTTATGTTTGAGTTTCTCTTTATTTTCAGTGAGTGTTTTCTTCACTGTCTCATGGATCTCTTGCATAGGCACTTCCATTGGCTCCATCCTTTAGATCTCTAAGCTCATATATGCCTCTAGGATGAAGTCCATAAACTATTTCAAAAGGACTCTTACTAATAGTCCTATTTATTGTGTCATTATAGGCATACTCTGCCCATCTAATGAGTTGGTCCCAAGCTTGACCATACTCCTTAGTTAAATACCTTAGGAGGTTACCAAGACTCCTATTTACTACCTCAATTTGACCATCAGTCTGAGGATGGTATGCAGATCCAAAAGCTAAGTTGGTGCCTAGCTTTTGCCATAGTGTCTTCCAAAAATGACTCATGAACTTTGTGTCTCTATCTGACACTATGCTTAGTGGTAAAACATGTATTCTAACTACCTCCTTGAAGAATAGGGAAGCTATTTTCCTGGCATCATGAGTTGGTTTGCATGGTATAAAGTGTGCCATCTTGCTAAATCTATCCAAAATAACATAAATGCTATCCATTCCCTATTTAGTCTTAGGTAAGCCTACCAAAAAATCCATGCTTAAACACTCCCATGGTCTACTAGGAATAGGAAGGGTTTGGTAAAGGCCTACATTGGTAGATGTACCTTTTTCCTTTTAACACACAACACATCCTTCTACATACTTTCTAATTTTGAGATTCATCTTAGGCCAAAAGTAGAACCTTTGAACTAGCTCTTGGGTCTTGTTAACACCAAAATAGCCACTAAGTGCACCATTGTATTTCTCTTAGATTATATTCTCTCTTATAGACCCTCTAGGGACACACAATTGACCTTCCTTAAAAAATAGACCACTCTGTAAGGTATATTCAAAGAATTGACTATGAAAATAATTTCTATACTCTTGGTATACCTTGTAGATTTCTAAAAAATCTTCACCTTCACCATACAAGTCCTTGAAGTTGTGAACACCCATGCTTTAGAATTGTATCTCTTGAACAGTTAGAGCTCTTCTACTCAAGGCATCTGCTACCTTGTTCTACAATCCCTTCTTGTCTTTGATGTTGAAGTTGTAGGCATGTAGATATTACACCAATTCACATGCTTATGACTGAGCTTATCTTGTGAATTCAGGAAGCTTAGTGCTTGGTTGTCAGAAAAGACCACAAACTCCTTTGGAAGAAAGTAGTGCCTCCACTCTCTTAGTGCTTGGACTAGAGCATACATCTCTAAGTCATAAGAAGAATACTTCTTTTTAGCATCACTTAATTTCTCATAATGGAAAGCCACTGGTCTTCCCTCTTGGCTCAAGATAGCACCTATGGTCACATTACTATCTTCACACTCAACTATGAATAATTTCTCAAAAATTGGCAAGGTTAAGATTGGTTGAGTAGAAATATTCTTCTTTAGCAATTCAAAACCATGGTTAGCTTTCTTATTCCATATAAACTTAGTTTTCATTCCTCCTTTTATGGTGTCTAGCATGGAGCACAAATTGCACTAAATTTCTTTATAAACTTGCTATAATACTGAGCCAAACCATGAAAGCTTCTTACCTCTATTGTTGTCTTTGGAGTAGGACAATTGAGAATGGCTTCCACTTTTCTAGGGTCCATTTTTAGATTTCTTTGAGACAATAAAAACCCAAGGTACACTAGCTCTTGCCTCATGAACTCACATTTCTCCAAATTTATCATTAATTTCTCCCCATGTAGCTGCTTGCAAACAATCTCCAAATGCCTGAGATGTTCATCATTGGTTTTACTATAGATTAGTATATCATCTAGATACACTACCACAAATTTACCAATATAGTCTTTGAGGACTTCATTCATGAGCCTCATGAATGTGGAGGGGGCATTGGAGAGACCAAATGGCATGCCAAGCCATTCATACAAACCCTCAATGGTTTTGAAGGCTGTCTTCCACTCATCTCCCTCATGGATTCTAATTTGGTGGCAACCACTCTTTAGATCAATCTTAGTGAAGTACTTAGCTTCTCTTAGGTATTTCATTAGGTCTTCTATCCTAGGGATAGGGATCTTATACCTAATGGTTATCCTATTTATGGCTCTTGAGTCAGTACATAGCCTCCAAGTTCCTCCCTTTTTAGGTGCTAAGATAGTGGGTACGACACAAGGGATAATACTCTTCCTAATGAGACCTTGGATTAGGAGCTCTTGGATTTGCCTAGCTATCTCCTCATTTTGTTGAGGGGTCATCTTATAGGCTGCCTTATTAGGAAGGGTAGCTACAAGTATGAAGTCTATCCAATGACTTACATCTCTCTTAGGGGATAGGGTTGATGACTATCCATCACTGGAAATGCCTTCATATCTCTGCAACATGTCTTGTATCTCCTTTGGTAATTTTGGTTTCTTGACTATCTTGTCACCACTTACCTCCTGTTATACACTGAATTTGCACCCTTAGTTCAAGCTCTCGTAGTCTTGATAACTCAGTATAACAAGGGAATCATCTCAAGGTTGTGGGACCTTTTGCTAACCAAGATGAGACCTCTAGATTCTAGGCTGGTTCCTCTTGGATAATCACCCTGGTTTGCTCTTAACAGGAAAGTAAACTTTGAGGGGAAAGGGTTAGAAGGAATGCATGAAAGGGAAATGACATAAATCAAATCTACCTACTAGGTGATGCACCGAAACTAGGTTTTCAATTTCAGTATAGAGGGATGAGACCAATGGAGGAATCAAGTCTAATAGGTCACCACTCACTGGATAGGTTTGCATAAGTATATCATAGGAAGGCTTGAACAGAAAAACTCAACCTATGACCTGCAAACAAACATCCTTTTCTACAACTAGGTGTAGGAATGAGACAAGGCTGCTAGGGGCTGTAATATACCCACAAAACACCTAAATCAGATCAGACACAGTAACATATAGAATCATAGAAAGTGAGAGGGACTAGGAACCCCAATTTCTATTGACAACATTCATAACTTCAATCCAATAAGAGACAAACTCAGACAAGAAGGCATGAGGACAACAAGAGTGCCACAGAATGCTTTGCAATATTTGAATTCATCAATGAAAACTTACAAGATGTGGAAAACCAGAGAGCAAGAAGAAATGCTACAGATAGTTTTCCAAGAAAAGAGTCTCTCTTTTCTTCAAAATGTGAATTCTAATCTCAAAAGCTCCAAAAAATATATATATACAACTCTGCACGCAGGCAGGAATAAAAAATATCCCAAATAGGGCTACATAAATCTGCAATACAATAATCATCCCTAAAACAATCACTTCTGATCATAAATGCTTCTCTGAAAATATCTCAATAGATCAGATATATTTTGTTTGCATGTTCACTTCATGTTTATTCCTCCAAAAATCTGGCCGCCATGATCCATCTACCTTCCTGCAACTCAGGCTCACCATAATTGCAAAAATTTGATACTGTGAGATATTTGAATTTAAAAATTGATATAACGGTCAGAGGTGGTGCATAAATTTCCCATTGACGGTTAGTATTCAAAAATTGATCTTACTTTAAAACATGACTATCAAATCCTTCCTCTTTACCCAGGCTTGGCACTTGATTGCAAAACTAACTCGATATTCACCCCAAGTTTCAATTTTCCCTTTGTCGTTGAATCACTTAACCTTTTAACTAACCCCAGCTCTTCCTAGTGATTACATGACTAAAGCCACAAAAACTAGGTCCACCTTGCCACTTGTCATTCTCTTATTCATTCTTGACTGCTCTATAAGCATACACCTCGGCGAGCTTGACACGGTCCCACCGCAACTTAGATTTTGATCCAACGGTGGTCACATGATCGCAAAGGCAAGGAATGTTCCTTGCGAACACATGACCACTGTAGATCTCTTTTCCTTTGGTACCCCACTAAAACGTCTAAGAAATCTAGCCCCACTAAAAGATAATCCAACTTAGCACATGGACCAATGAGGAATGAGCATGTCAGCAAATGAGGACCCACCTGACATAGGTGTGACAGCGGAATAAAATCAATGGCGGGCACATGATCGCAAAGGCAAGGAATGTTCCTTGTGATCATGCGATAACCAAGAGATCTCATTTTGGGAAGTCTGGTGGGCCCTCTCTGACAAATTGGAATAAGTCATTACCTCTGGCCAATGAGAAACTTCCACATCAGAATATGTGGCACTAAACCCACCAAAGCTTTGAAGCGCTGCAGAGAAGGAAAGATCAACGGTTGTCATGATTTCGCAAGGCTCTGACAGATCATTTGTGAAATCATGGTAGTCATTGATCATCCCAAATAGGACCCCACAAACTACCTATCGCATGATGTTAACCGATGCCTGCAAACCGCCACCACCGAAACCATTGACGGTTTGTCGCATGATCGCATGCGGCCAGGAAGGCCCATGCGATCATGCGACCAACTGTAAGGGGTTAGTCACCGACTGCCACCTAATTGTTCACCTGATTTCTTACCATTTGTCGCATGATCGCATGCGGCCAAGAAGGCCCATGTGATAATGCGACCAACTGTGTGATGCTAACTGATGACCCCTTACCACTTGTCTTGACTGCCGAAAAAGAATGACAGGGAATTTTTAGGCAACATTTTGGTGACCTCTGCGGGATGTCAGCCTGCTAGACATGGAAAACCAGTGGCCCTAAAGAAATCCATTAGGCATGGAGTCATTACTGAACACAAAACTTTGACAAAGGGATGAAACTGGACCAGAATGACAACTATGCCTGAGCACTTCTTGGAAAGTAGGAAAGACTAAACTAGAAAGCTAGAAGAAAGTAGGAAGAATATTTACAAGGATTTACAAGAAGGACCTACAGAGATGGATTAACCTCAAAGAAAGGCCTCAAGTGGAAACCATTCACTAAGATTGGAAGAAAATCTCCTTCAAGGGTTGAAAGCTAAAAAGCGTTAGATCCTCTACACTCTGTTATAACAAATGGTCCACCGTAAAAGAAATCAAACTTTGTGTGCTTGCCAGGTTTTGACCTGAACTCATCCCATTTGAGAACTACATCTCCAACCTTGAAGTTTCTGACCCTGACTCTTTTATCAAAGCTTCTCTTTGTTTGACTCTGATGAAATGCCATATCTTGCATTGATTTATCTCTGATCTCTTCTAGCTCCATCAACTGGGCATATCTGATTTGCATAGGATCACTCTCTTCAAACAAGGCATACTGAGTGGCCAAGTCCAAAGCTGGTAATTTAGTTGAAATAGATAACTTAGCCTCTCTACCATACACCAACATGTATGGGGAATTACCAATGATTTTCTTTGGAGTAATTCTATCTAGCCATAAGGCAGATCTCAATTTGGTATGCCAGTCCCTTTGACTGTCTTGCAGGGTCTTTTTGATTATTCTAATCAGATTATTATTTGTTGATTCTACCAAACCATTCCCCTGAGGATAGTAATTGGAACTTGTATTTAGATAAATGCCCTTCTTGACTACCCACTCTGAGACTTTGAGGCCTGTAAATGCCAATGCATTGTCTGAAACTATCGAGTCTAGAATGCCAAATCTATGAATGATGTCATCATAAAAACTTAAAACAACACTCTCATTAGCTTCTTTTAAAGCAACTGCTTCTGTCCACCTAGTGAAATAATTGGTTGCAGTGATTATCCACTTGTGTCCTACACTAGATGGAGGGTTAATCATGCCAATGAAATCTATACCCCACTTCATGAAGGGCTGCTCTGTTTTGACTGGCTGTAGGGGCAGAGTTGCAAATCTTTCTTTCCCTACAAAAATAGCACATTTGACGCATCTTCTAACATAATCATGACTATCTTTGAAGATAGATGGCCAATAGTACCCAGTCCTCATGATCTTAAAAGCTGTAGTCCTAGGAGAGAAATGGCCACCAGAAGCTCCATCATGAAACTCAAATAAGACATCTGCAACCCTTTTTGAATCTATGCATCTTAGAAGGACACCATTGTGATCCTTTCTGAAAAGAATTTCATCTATCAGCACAAAAGGAACAGATTGTAGCCTGTAATACCTCTTTTTTGCTAAATCTAGGCCTACAGGACATTGTCCTATCTTCAAATAATTTATCATATTAGGCAACCAGCTAGTTGCCTTGGCTTGCTCTCCTGTAGAATGCACCACCAGAGATGCATCTATATATTCAAATTTCTTTGAACTTCCATCTTCTGCCAGATGCTCACAAAGACCTCTTCCTCTAACCAACTTGGTAATCTGAATATCTATGTCATATTCCATCACCTTAGTGATCCAACCAACTCTTTTTTCATTTAAGTCCTTAGAAAGAAAAAATTCCTTGACACTTGGGTGAGTAACCATCAAATGCACCTTGCTATGAGTCAACAAATGTCTGAAGTTTTTGAGGCTCTTTACCACAGCAAGAACATGCTTTTCTACAAAAGAGTATCTTTGTTCATACTCTTCTAAACCTTTGCTAAAGAAAGCAATAGGCTGCTCCAATCTTTCAGCATTTTCTTGAGTCAATATTGCAGATATAGCATCATGACCCCCATAAGTATAAAGGATAAAATCCTTACTAAAATTTGGGTTTAGGAGAGTAGGAGCTTCTGTTAAGGCTTCCTTAATAGCTTGGAATTTAACTTTTCCTTCTTTGGTCGAATCAAAGACAGAACCTTTCCTCAACATGGCTGTCAAAGGCTTGAGTAACTCTGCAATGTTAGGCAAGAATCTCCTAACAAAGTTAATCTTTCCTATGAAATATTGGAGACCTTTCTTGTGATGTG
The DNA here is from genome assembly GCA_027943335.1 of Chamaecyparis obtusa. Lineage (NCBI taxonomy): Eukaryota > Viridiplantae > Streptophyta > Pinopsida > Cupressales > Cupressaceae > Chamaecyparis > Chamaecyparis obtusa. The sequence goes on along the minus strand of BSBK01000176.1, from coordinate 1,587,235 downwards.
GTAATGGTAGTTCTAGGATGGCTACAATTCTCTCAGGATCCACTATAATTCCTTCTTTGGATACTACATATCCCAATAGTTTTCCTTCATGAACTGCAAACACACATTTCTTGGGATTAAGGGATATCCCAAATTCTCTGCATCTTTCAAAAATCTGCCTCAAATGCTTGATGTGGTCTACTGCATGCTTTGAGTAGACAGTTATGTCATCCAGGTAGACCAGCATAAACTTGTACATGAGGCCCTTAAAGACCATGTCCATTGCCTTTTGAAATGTAGCACCTACATTTGACAAACCGAAGGGCATCTTCTGATATGCCATGGTTCCCCACTTGGTTGTAAATGCAATCTTATATTGATCCTCTTCTTTCACTAAGATTTGATTGTATCCTGAATAGCCATCCAACAATGAGAATCTCTCAGATCCAGAGACACATTGTACAATTTGTTCCATAGAGGGTAGTGGATGGCGGTCTTTTAATGAGGCTCTGTTCAAATCCCTGAAATCAACACATAACCTCAGCTCCCCATTCTTCTTCCTGATAGGAACAAGGTTGGAAACCCAACTAGTATGTTTGATGGGGTAGATGATGCCACTTTCTATTAGTTTGAGTACTTCCTTATGCATAAGTGGTTCAAGCTTGGGATTAACAGGCCTTTGCTTTTGCCTTACTGGTTTAGCATTAGGCTCCAATTCAATAGTGTGCTGAGCAAGGGTAGGATCAAAACCCTTGAGGTCTCCATACCCCCATGCAAAAACATCACTGAATTCTTTGAATAATTTAGTGTAAGCTTGCTTTTCTAAATTAGTGTTTACTTTTCCAAACTGTAGGCTCTTACCTGGTTCCAACTCTAATTCAGTACAATGTTCCTATTGGACTACCAGGCTAGCTTTATTTTTCTTGACTTCATCATCCTTGTTGAAGATAGTCTCTAAGGTGACAAGACCTTTAGGCATCTTATTAGATCTAAGTTGTATCACTTGATCACCATAGCTCTGTGATAATCTCTTTTGATTGTGCCTTGAAAAGACATCTTCTTCAAACAAGAACTATAGAATTTGTTCATCATTGTCAAACACTTGCCAACTAATATTATTATCTGGAATTGAAGGTTTGACAATAATCTTGACATGCTGCTAATCTGCCTCTTTTGAAATGCTATCGGGGATGTCAAATTGAGATCCAATAGCAGCTAACCTATCAGCATTTTGATTTAATTTTGTAGAGATAGCAATGATATTGAAAGCATGGAAATCTTCAATTGCATCCCAAACTCTATGTTTGTATGCTTTCATGACATCATTTTTGGTTGCACTCATCCCTCTTACTTGGCTAACAATAAGTCCACTATCACCATATACTTTTAACGCTTTAAGCCCTCTTTTTCTAGCCCATTCTTGTCCATTAACCAGACTTTCATACTCTGCAGTGTTACTGGTGCAGGAAAAGATGAATCTAAAGGTAGCATAATACCTTTCTCCTTTTGGGGATACTAGCATAGCACCTCCACCAGAACCATGTCTACTTCTAGCTCCATCAAAAAATAGCTCCCAGACCTGACTATCCTGATCATCTGAATCAGTGTGATTGGAAGGGTGGCCTGATGCCTAGGTTTTATTTCTTCAAGTTTGTGACCTCTTTGATTAGAGTCTATAGAAAATTTGTCATTTCTTGTATACTAGTTTGCTGACTACTCTTCACCTCTTGCAACTCTTGGGAGAAATTTGTTGCAGCATGTTCCTGACCACTGGTACTAGCTTGAGGTGCTAAAATTATGGGAATAGGGGTAAATGGGGGTACTTGTGCAGGTGCAATGGGCTGAAGACTAGGAAAGATAGGCATGGGAGGTCTTCTTTGCATCATTCCTGCTTGGATCAAACAATTTTCAGCCCTGACAGCAGTGTCAAAGGCTTGGGGTAAAGTGGTACCACCCATAGACTAGATCATGACAGAAATTTGGTTATTTAGATTTTGCAAGTAATACAGGAAGGCATGGTCAGCTGATGGCCTTACAGAGATTGGGATTCTATTCCATGTTTTAAGGAATCTACTATTATAATCTGTCATTTGCTCTTGAGAGTCTCTCTTTATAGTTGTCAATTGCTCAACCAGAGACAAATTATCTGATTTATCCTCAAAATGTTTGCTTAATGCATCCCCTAATTCATCCCATGAAGTAATATAACCAATAGTTAAAGTTCTAAACTACTCTAGAGCCTTACCTTTCAGAGATGCTGCTAATAATTTGGTGGCCACATCCTCTTGAGTAATGTTGTGTATGCTGCAGATAGTGGTCACATCTCTTATGTGTTCAAAGGCTATTGTCTGTCCCTCTCCTGTGAAATTAGGTATACTCTTTAATGCCACCAAGGGCACATCATGATGCACTACAAAATTTAATGGGCTCCCCTGATTGAAAGGTGCAAAGGCAAAATTTCTAGCCATTGTAGGAGGTGTAACCTAAAGATTAACAACTATATGAGCTGTATTTGCTAGATTTGGATCTTCTTCTTCTAGATCTCTGGTCAGAGATCTGCCTCTTCTTCTGAAATGAAAGAGGAGAGGTTTCCTCTTTAAAGTATCAGGAGGTGTAGATTGGACTCTTCTTGAAGCAGATTCTCTCTAAGTTGTCTTGCCTTTGTAGCTTCTTTTCAAGGGCAACTCTAAAAATTCAGCAGGCTTTGAGCTTCTAGTCTCGATCTTTCTCATAAACCTTAAACAAGGTTGGCCTGAATCTTTGAAACTAGTGGAGTCGCCAGATATACTTGATAGAACAACCTCTAAAGGTCTGTATCATGCAATCTACATATCAGAGATGACACAATCTTCAACAAATGAACTTCTTTACTATCCCACCGGGCGTGCCAAAAATGTTATACACTGAATTTGCACCCTTAGTTCAAGCTCTCGTAGTCTTGATAACTCAGTATAACAAGGGAATCATCTCAAGGTTGTGGGACTTTTTGCTAACTGAGATGAGACCTCTAGATTCTAGGCTAGTTCCTCTTGGATAATCACCCTGATTTGCTCTTAACAGGAAAGTAAACTTTGAGGGGAAAGGGTTAGAAGGAATGCATGAAAGGGAAATGACATAAATCAAATCTACCTACTAGGTGATGCGCCGAAACTGGGTTTTGGATTTCAGTATAGAGGGATGAGACCAATGGAGGAATCAGGTCTAATAGGTCACCACTCACTGGATAGGTTTGCATAAGTATTTCATAGGAAGGCTTGAACAGAAAAACTCAACCTATGACCTGCAAACAAACATCCTTTTCTGCAACTAGGTGTAGGAATGAGACAAGGCTGCTAGGGGCTGTAATATACCCACAAAACACCTAAATCAGATCAGACACAGTAACATATAGAATCATAGAAAGTGAGAGGGACTAGGAACCCCAATTTCTATTGACAACATTCATAACTTCAATTCAATAAGAGACAAACTCAGACAAGAAGGCATGACGACAACAAGAGTGCCACAAAATGCTTTGCAATATTTGAATTCATCAATGAAAACTTACAAGATGTGGAAAACCAAAGAGTAGGAAGAAATGCTACAGATAGTTTTCCAAGAAAAGAGTCTCTCTTTTCTACAAAATGTGAATTCTAAGCTCAAAAGCTCCAAAAAAACAATATATACAACTCTGCACGCAAGCGGGAATCAAAAATATCCCAAATAGGGCTACATAAATCTTCAATATAATAATCATCCCTAAAACAGTCACTTTTGATCATAAATGCTTCTCTAAAAATATCTCAACAGATTAGATATTTTTTTTTTGCGTGTTCACTTCATGTTTATTCCTGCAAAAATCTAGCCGCCATGATCCATCTACCTTCCTGCAACTCAGGCTTGCCATAACTGCAAAAATCTGATACTGTGAGATATTTGAATTTAAAAATTGATATAATAGTCAGAGGTGGTACATAAATTTCCCATCGATGGTCAATATTCAAAAATTGATCTTACTTTAAAACATGACTGTCAGATCCTTCCTCTTTACTCGGGCTCGACACTTGACTACAAAACTAACTCGGTATTCACCCCAAGTTTTAATTTTCCCTTTATTGCTGAATCACTTAACCTTTTAAATAACCCTGGCTCTTCCCAGTGATTACATGACTAAAGCCACAAAAACTGGGTCCACCTTGCCACCTATCATTCTCTTATTCATTCTTGACTGCTCTGTAAGCATACACCTCGGTGAGCTTGACACGGTCCCACCACAACTTAGATTCTGATCCAACGGTGGTTGCATGATCACAAAGGCAAGGAATGTTCCTTGTGAACATGCGACCACCATAGATCTCTTTTCCTTTGGTACCCCACTAACACGTCTAAGAAATCTGGCCCCACTGAAAGATAATCCAACTCAACACGTGGACCAATAAGGAACGAGCATGTCAGCGAATGAGGACCCACCCGACACAGGTGTGACAGTGGAATAAAATCAATGGTGGGTGCATGATCAAAAATGCAAGGAATGTTCCTTGCGATCATGTGACAACCGTTAGATCTCATTTTGGGAAGTCTGCTGGGCTCGCTCTGACAGATTGGAACAAGTCATTACCTCTGGCCAATGAGAAACTTCCACATGAAAATATGTGGCACTGAACCCACCAAAGCTTTGAAGCACTGCAGAGAAGGAAAGATCAATGGTTGTCGCAATTTTGCAAGGCTCTGACAGATCCTTTGCAAAATCATGACAGTCGTTGATCATCCCAAACGGGACCCCACAAACTGCCTATCGCATGATGTTAGCCGATGCCTGCAAACCACCACCACCGAAACTGTTGATGGTTTGTTGCATGATCGCATGCAGCCAGGAAGGCCCATGCGATCATGCGACCAACCATAAGGGGTTAGTCACCGACCGCCACCTCACTGTTCACCTGATTGCTTACCATTTGTCGCATGATTGCATATGGCCAGGAAGGCCCATGCGATCATGCGACCAACTACGTGATGCTAACTGATGACTGCTTACCACTTGTCTTGACTGCAGAAAAAGAATCACAGGGAATTTTTAGGCAACACCTCCTTTGGCTTCAATACTAGTGGAAAGCCAACTCCTTCTCCTTATTTTAGGACTTCTAAGAACTTCTTTTCACTCACCATAAGGACATTGGGACCAGATGACTTCACCTCTGCATCTTCTACTAGTGACTAGATTTTAAATGTCACATTTTCCTTCTTAAAAGAGTATGAGTTCTTCACTCCATCATGCATGGCCTATCTGTCAAATTACCATGGTCTACCTAGGATAAAATGACAAGCATCCATAGGTAAGACATCACATAGTACTTTGTCCTTATACCTCCCAATTGAAATATCCACCCAAGCTTGTTCATTAACAAGGACATGTTGTCCCTTGTTTAACCAAGTAACTTTATAGGGATTGCACATAGCCTTTACAACATTACATTATATCCGCAAACTAAAATACTAACTGTCGGCTGCTTGCTTTGTTCTTCACTGGCACACACTGGCTGTGTAACTTCAACTGACTATAACTTTCTCATACTTGCACATCTGATCATGCGCTCATAGAATAAGAAAGAATATAGTCTAACAAACTTAACTCCAGGGCACATACCATAATTCTTCCATATGCATGTGCACTGATGCTTTGAGTTGGAGGAACTCTGTACACTGTCCAATCTTCAACACTTAACCAATTTATGATCTTCTCATGAAGTGCGCTGACTCCAAACTGCTATATGACTTTTTTTCCATAATGAAAACACTATATTAAGTCATATATATTAGTATAGCCAACTTTCCAACAATCTCCCCCTTTGTCATTGATGGCAACAAAGGAATATGGCCAAGTTGCTAACTGTCCTTAATACAAAAAAAAAAAATTGTCATCTATACATATACTTATATCTCCCTATATATATTATGATCCATATTCTTATTCTATACACAACTCCCCCTTTGACATTAATGACAAAGGTATTAAAAAAAACTATATCTATAAATACTCACTGAGGGAAAACATCCGGATATGCTATCTTAAGGTTTTGGATCTCCTTCTTCCAAAAAGTTATCAAAGAGTTAACTATTTGGAGATGGGTGCATAATGCATATTGAAGCTTCTCCATCTTCTTAAAGTATGTGGTGGGACCTTGATCATATGTTACCATTGTGGCATCAATCTCCTTGATGTTCTGATTGAGGATGTCTAATGAGGGCGCAAGAGCATTCCTCAACTGAGTTTGTCTAGCACTTAACTTTGTCATCTCCTTTTTTGCCTTCTCAATTTTGTCTATCTAAATTTGGTAGACATTATTGCACATGTTCACATCAGTGGATGGGTCTTTCACTAAACTCTTCACTTTGTCAATCATAGCTTCAGCCTCTTTTATTTTTTTCAAATGAGCATCGGTGAGCTTATCTTGATCCATGCATTCTGTAATGATTTTTCTTCCTTGATCTGCAAATTCTTTGAAGGATACTTGACTAGTCTTGAGGGAACTGAGGTCAAGTGAAAAGTTGTTCACCAATTCAGTCAATCTTTTCTTTAGATACTTTTCTTCTACAACTAGGGATGTAGATTCTTCAAGGCTTGAGAAATTGCTTTTGAAGTGTGAGATGATTGTACTCATATCATCAACCAAGTGTATCTTTGACACTTTCTTATCTTCTGGAAATAGATTGTTCAAAATGTTTACTGATTCTACCAGGAGGGGATTCCTCATTACTTGATTTTCTTTGGCTTTCTCCATAGCTAAGACACTGAACTTAATCAGGTCTTCTTCTTTCCATGAGTCCAAACTAGATGTATCAGGTGTCAAACTTGACAATAATGTTGTTGAAGGAGTGATGGGAGTGTTGTCCAACACTGCTTGATTTAATGATATTTCATCCTTTTTCTCACTTTCTTTTATCTTTTCTTCTTCTTTCTCATCACCAGTCAATACTTCTTCTTGATGGGTGGGCGGTGTGTTGTTGCATAACATTTCAACCTCTTGTGTACTCACAAAAGCTTCTTCAAACTTATCCAAGTCAGTGTTAGTGGCCACCATGGCTATCTCAACATTATCAATGAACATTGTATCATCTTTTTGTGTATCTGTTATGGGCACAGACTTATCTGGCTTTGTTTATGCTTCCACTGTAGGCATTGAATCTTGAGGACCTATGGATTATATCTTGATGGTCTATGTTGCTTTGACTTGCTCACTAGGTTCTTGAGTGATGGGCATAGACTTAGGTTTCATGTGCTACTCTAAGAATACCTTCTCAAAGGCCTTCTCTATTTCCTTAGATATCAGCTCATAATCTTTGTTCATGAGGTGTAGTGTTCTCATCTTTTTCCTTAAGTATGGCTTCACACAATTCAACAATAGTGACTTTTCTTCAATAGAACATACTGGAAGAGTGGAATCAAGTGTTTGTTCCCTTATTCTGAAGTCTTCTTCAGTGGCTTGTCTCTTCAAGGTATCCATAATCTCCCATACCTTGTCTGGGATTTCTATCTTCAATTCAAGAACTATTTTCTTGAACTTTATCATGTGTTTGATAAGCATCTCATGAATCTCTGACTTATCAATTATATGATATTTGTCATAGAACTTGGCTATCTAATCTAGCCTGCCTTCTTCTACTACTCTAGTCCTTAACACTTGAAGACTAGGTATGAATCCTACTTCTGGAGGTGATTGCACATTATTCAATTTTCTCCTTGTTGCTGCACTTATAGCTGAAGGGTGATTTGTGGTAGTTTGTTTTCTCCTCTTGGGAATCTTAGGAGATGCATCTGTGGGCTCAATATCAATTGTAGTAGTGCACATGACTAATATCATTAGTTTTACCTTGTTTATCATTTGGTTCATTAGTCTTCTCAATCTTTACCTTTTTCATCTTAGGATCATCAGACTTAGGTTCCTCTGTGGATGCACTCTCAATTTCCAAAGCAATCTTTTCTTCCCTTGCTTTATCTAGGTCTTCTTGTGTTACTCCATGAATTTTGAGTATCTCAAATGTAATCTTAGAGGCTTTCCTCTTAGTTGATGTGCTGTTTAGCTTGGCATCTACTTCTTTTGTCTTCTCCTCATAAGCTCCCCACCTAGGTTCATTGGGATATTTGGGGGCTGATAGTAGAACCTTTGCATATGTTTCAAGGACCTGTTCCTCTACCTCATAACCAAGTGGATGAATCCACTTAGTTCTTGGCTCAACAACTTCCATACAAGTTGTGTCTGTCTCTACCATAAAGCAAATATTATCCTTATACTTTTCCATAATGCTCTCTGGAATTCTATACCTCATTTGCATCTTGACCCTGAAGGTCTTCAATTCCAGTGTTACATAATCTCTCAATGTACTCTCTATGGATGCTTTGTTAGATATATGTGGCATGGCTGGAATAGACTTATCCAAATACAAATTTGATACCCTCCCAACTATATGACGGTACATGTAAATGATCAATGAACCAAACCTGAATATCTTTGTCTTGTCATGCTTGATTTCCTTGATGTTATCAATCAACTATGTGTGCAAGATCTCACACAAGTTGAACTCTGCATCTTCCTTCACAAGTCTAATGGTTGCTAGAATAGTGCCCGCAGACACACTATTCACCCTACTGGTGTGATGAAACTTGTATCCAAGTATCATAGACATCAATTTGATGTCAGCTTGCTCAATAGGCTCAATTTTCATTCTGCGCCTATCACTCCTTGACTTACAAGTTTGCTCAATAATCTTTCTGATATCCTTGCCCATAGGAAGGACAGTGCCTGTCCTAGAAAGGCCTGTCATCTCATGTATCAATTCACTGGTGATTCTGACCAATACATCACCTATCCAAAATAGGTCATCATGAATTCTACTCAATAGTATCTTAATCCATTCGGTCTCATAGAATTCATGGGTATGTGCAAGATCATGAGGGGCCAAAAAGTGGCGATGTGAAAAATATTCACTTTTCACTCGTCCAAAAGTGCATGAAAATGCTTGTTGACTTTTGAGTAGGCCTGGGTGTTAGTACACCTGGGCAAACTTGACACCAAAGCACATGCCTAATCAGGTACCCGATACCATATCGGGTACCCAATAAAATATGAGGTACCCGATATGATATTGGGTACCCGATACCTGTGGCATAAATTCAAAACTTGCGAGCCCTTTTCCTCATTTCTTTTCATGTTTTTGCTTGGGAAAATGGCTTGATATATCAAATACATGATATATTTTTGAGTATCTAATTTTGGCAACAACAAATTTGACTCCCCAGCGTATTCGGTAAGTAAATTTTTTGTTTATTTTGATATTTTATTTAATTTTCATGCCAAATGTCATTTTTTTTTGTTGAAATAGGGTTTTGTATTTATATTTGTAATAATATATGAAATTAGATTGAAATTTAGATTTGTTTTTTATTTAATCAAGCATGGCTAACAACAATGAAGAAAATAACCCTCTCGCACCAAATAACGATCCCGAAAATAATCCCCTGTGACAAAACCCTCGATCTTTAGAAGATTTGATACAAGATAATTTGAACATAATACGAGGTTTCCAAAACACATATCAAAATATACCTACATTAGGTCCCATGCTTGCCACACTAAATACAATTGTTGAAAATATTGACACACTCACACAACAACATAATGCTGCTCTTCATTGGCGTGATGATATGCATGCCCAATTTTATGATAGGCTTGACCATGATGGGATTGCGGCCCTTAATATAAGGAAGATATAGCCGCCCTTTTTTTCAATCCTAAAATCGGAATACCAATTGAACCCAAAAAGCCCAAATTATTAATAAAATGGTGCACAAATGAAGCAATGCACACAAACTTTTGGGATCACTGGACTATGGTTTTTGATAAACCACCCCATAGCAATTTGGAGGTCCCATTTTATTTCATAAAAAAATTGTATGCTGAGTTTGTGCTTGGTCACCATGTTGATTATTGGAGTATGAGGCCCAACATGGGCATAGGTGGAGGAGCTCCTCAAACTAGGCCATTTGCCCAACGCAAAAAGGTCACTACCTTTGTCCCCCCCACTGATGTCACACCCCCTCCTCGAGTGCAACATCCTAATATCATTGCAGAGGCTGCCTCATAGACTATTAGGGCCATTCATTTACTGAGTGATCAGTTGATCACGCAGACCAGGTCAGTGTTGCCTCCTAGTGTGGATGATGCTGGCACATCGACATCTCGTTGGAGTTCACATGTATGTGAGCCCCATATTTGCATTATATGCAAGAATATGTGCCTCGGACCACTTACTGATGCTGATACATATCAATATGTTATTGATGAGGAGGATATAGGAGACACAACTGCAGAGGCTGCAACACCTCATGGAGCATCTACATCTCATGAGAGTGCTCAGGAGGTGTACATAGAGCCATTGACTCTTGTTGATACGGTAAGAGTAAACATTATAAATAAATTTGTCACATGACTTATTTAATTTAAAAATCATTTATTTATTTAGATTAGTTTTAATGATTGCATGCACTTATGTATATATTTTTTTCATTTATGTTCAGTTGATGACATAGGAGGTGGTGAGATAGGTGGACGAGTCCACACTTTTGGCCATTTCATTTGGCCTTGATGACTATACGGTATATTATAAATTATGTACCCATTAGTTATTTTTTATATCATTTGGTGAACATGCTTAAATCTCTATCAATTAGAGCAATAAAATTCATACATTTACTTATATATTGTCATCTTATTGTGTTCTTGCATGCTACAGCCGATGTCAGTGGGGGGTACAAGGGGGTTCCTTCATTAGGTGTCGACAAAGGAAAGGTAGTTAATTGTTTAAGATTAATTATGCATGCATATGTATGCCACTTGTGTGTAGTAATAAATATTTTACTTGCACTTTATTGTATAGGGTGTGGCTATTGATGATGTCCCGACAATAGTTCGGTAGCATAGGGTTATAGGCATCTCGATTCAGAGTGATAGCCCGATTGTACGTAGACTTTTACATATTGTTATTTGTATTTTGTAACCAGGGTTGCTATGATGAAGTACATTTATATATAATCGACAATCTTTTTACTCTCATAGGTTACTCCGAGTGTGAGGGAGGGCCCACGAGAATCTTTCGTATCTTTGTTGACCCAGCCCACTATTCCAGAGGAGGGATCACCAAATGTAAGTTTTAATTTTAGTTCAATCAATTTGTAATTTTATTATGCTATCATCTTATTTTGTAGATTTATTACTCTATGTTGCACCATTCTACTAATCTCATTATTGCAAATATATATTTATAGGTCATAGTTGGTATTGTTGGCATGGTCCCTTTGCTACCCAGGACTTATGCTAGGACACCTGATCGTGGTAGGCAACCGAGAGACCAGGTACAAATATTTGTATTTAGTTATAATGCTAATTAAATTAGTGTTTGAATTATGAACTATATATATAGATATGTACAAATCATATAAAGTAAGCAATCTAACTTGGGTTTGAACTCATTTTTTATGCAGGATCAATCAGAGCCCAACACTTCTTCAAAGAGGCTACATTTTGATGATCCCCCTATGACATAGGATGTAGTTTTAGTTTTTTGGTCATTTAGAGATGCCACTTGGCACATTTTGAGATGGCATATATGCCACATTGTACACCTTAAAATATTGATTTTGTAGACATTTTGAAATGGCATGTGCCATATTTGTATATGGAGATACTTTTGATACATTTGATACTTTGTATATATAGAACATGTTCATTTATATGTTATATTTGCATCATCTTTTGTAGATACATATTTATTATTCATGTTTATGGAATTGAATGGTGAAGTTATATCTTGACTATGATTATCATTATGATTTAAATTATATCTTGTTGAAGTTACATTTGTTTTTCTTTACTCTGGAATACCCTATTCATGAAGCTTATTATGTTTGAGGTTTAAATTCTATAGATTTCCTATGCTCTTATGTTTCATACCATTATATATACTCACTTGAGCCACTTAGTACTACATTGTTTTAATACTATGTATATACTCACTATGTATATAACTCATCATATTGGGGTCACTTGAGCCGAGCATGGTCGCGAGTGTTCCGATGACTCCGTGGGTGGAACAAGGTTGTCATTGGCATTTACCCGGCCAACCGGAGCTGATGGAGCAGATGGTTTGATGTCAGGTTGGATGGTTTGAAAGATATGCTACTGATCCACTTTCAACTGACCCTCACTACAAGTTTTGGCATCGACTGAGATCGCCTTGCCAAATGCAAATGAAGTTGAATCGCCCAAAACTAAGAGAGGTTATTGTAGACCTCAGAAATTTTTTTTTGTAGCACCTAATAGTTTTTCGATATCTCTCACAAGCTCTGAGATACGATCCATGGAAGATCGCTACCCAATCATGCTTAGTGCACCTTGGGGTCACTTGGGTCAAGCATGGTCATGAGCGTTCCAGTGACTCCGTGGTTAGAATGGGGTTTTCACTGGCATTTACCTAGCCAACCAGAGCTGATGGAGTAGATAGTTCGATGCTAGGTCAGACGGTTTGAAAGATATGTTGCTAAGCCACTTTCAACTAACCCTCACTACAAGTTTTGGCATCGATTGAGATCGCCTTGCCAAATGCAAATGAAGTCGAATCACCCAAAACCAAGAGAAGTTATTGTAGACCTCAAAAAAACAATTTTGTAGCACCTGATGGTTTATCAATACCTCTCACGAGCTCTGAGATATGAGCCATGGAAGATCGCTGCCCAATTGTGCTTAGTGCACCTTGGGGTCACTTGGGTTAAGCGTGGTCGCGACTGTTCTGTTGATTTCGTGGGTGGGATGGGGTTGTCATTTGTGTTTACCCAGTCAACCAGAGCTGATGGAGTAGACGGTTTGATGCAATGTCAGATGGTTTGAAAGATACGCTGCTAAGCAGCTTTCAATTGACCCTCATTGCAAGTTTTGGCATCAACTAAGATCGCCTTGCCAAATGCAAACGAAGTCAAATCATCCAAAATTGAGAGAGGTTATTTTAGACCTCAAAAACATGATCTTGTAGCACCTAATAGTTTGTCAATACCTCTCACAAGCTCTAAGATACGGGCCATGAAAGATCACTGCCCAATCGTGCTTAGTGCACCTTGGGGTCACTTGGGTCAAGCGTGGTCGCAAGCGTTCTGGTGACTCCATGGGTGGAATGGGGTTTTCACTAGTGTTTACTTGGCCAAGAGAAGCTGATGGAGTAGATGGTTTGATGCAATGTTAGACGGTTTGAAAGATACGCTACTGAGCCACTCTCAACTGACCCTCACTGCAAGTTTTGGCATCGACTAAGATCGCCTTGCCAAATGCAAATGAAGTCGAATCACCCCAAACTAAGAGAGGTTATTGTAGACCTCAGAAACAAAATCCTATAGCACCTAATAGTTTGTCGATACCTCTCTTGATCTCTGAGATATGAGCCATGAAAGATCACTACCCAATCATGCTTAGTGCACCTTGGGGTCACTTGAGTCAAGCGTGGTCGAGAGTGTTCCAGTGACTCTGTGGGTGGAACGAAGTTGTCACTGGTGTTTACTCAGCCAACCAAAGCTGATGGAGTAGATGGTTTGATGCCAAGTTAGATGGTTTGAAAGATATGCTGCTGAGCCACTTTCAACTGACCCTCACTGTAAGTTTTGGCATCGACTGAGATCGCCTTGCCAAATGAAAATAAAATTGAATAGCCCAAAACTGAGAGAGGTTATTGTAGACCTTAGAAACATGATCCCATAGCCCTTAAAGGTTTATTGATACCTCTCACAAGCTCTGAGATACAAGCCACAGAAGATCACTGCCCAATCATGCTTAGTGCACCTTGGGGTCACTTGGGTCAAGCGTGGTCATGAGTGTTCCGGTGACTCTGTGGGTGGAGCGGGGTTGTCACTAGCATTTACCTAGCCAACCAAAGCCAATGGAGTAGATAGTTCGATGCAATGTCAGATGGTTTGAAAGATACGATGTTGAGCCTCTTTCAACTGACCCTCACTGCAAGTTTTGGCATCGACTAAGATCGCCTTTCCAAATGCAAACGAAGTCGAATCACCCAAAATAGAGAGAGGTTATTGTAGACCTTGGAAACATGATCCCTTAGCACTTGAAAATTTTTTGATACCTCTCACGAGCTTTGACATACAAGCCATGAAAGATAGCTACCCAATCGTGCTTAGTGCACCTTGGGGTCACTTGGGTCAAGCATGGCCGTGAGCGTTCCGGTGACTCCATGGGCGGAATGGGGTTGTCACTAGAATTTACCCAGCCAACTAGAGCCAATGGAGTAGATGGTTTGATGCCAGGTCAGACGGTTTGAAAGATATGTTGCTGAGCCGCTTTCAATTGACCCTCACTGCAAGTTTTGGTATCGACTGAGATCGCCTTGCCAAATACAAACGAAGTTGAATCACCCAAAACTGAGAGAGGTTATTGTAGACCTCAAAAACACAATCCCTTAGCCCTTGATAGTTTTTTGATACCTCTCATGAGGTCTAAGATATGAGCCCTAGAAGATCACTGCCCAATCATGCTTAGTGCACCTTGGGGTCACTTGGGTCGAGTGTGGTCGCGAGCGTTCCAGTGACTCCATGGGTGGAACAGAGTTGTCACTATTGTTTACCTGGCCAATCGGAGCTGATGGAGTAGACGGTTTGATGCCAATTCGGATGGTTTGAAAGATATGTTGCTGAGCCGCTTTCAACTGACAATCACTACAAGTTTTGGCATCGACTGAGATCGTCTTGCCAAATGCAAATGAAGTTGAATCACCCAAAATAGAGAGAGGTTATTGTAGACCTTGGAAAAATGATCCCATAGCCCGTAATGGTTTTTTGATACCTCTCATGAGGTCCAAGATACCAACCACGGAAGATCACTACCCAATCGTGCTTAGTGCACCTTGGGGTCACTTGGGTCGAGCATGGTCACGAATGTTCTAGTGACTCCGTGGGCGGAACAGGGTTGTCACTAGCATTTACCCAACCAATCGGAGCTGATGGAGCAAACGGTTTGATGCTAGGTCAGATGGTTTGAAAGATACACTGTTGAGCCACTTTCAACTAACTGTTAGTGGTATGTTTGAAATTTGAACTATGAAACTAATCATGATTAAGCTTGTGAAATTTGAACTGTGAAGCTTATTATGTTTGAGGTTTAACTTTTATAGATTGTTTGAAATGATAAAAAATAATATCCTTAAAGCATTAGAAACAACAATCAAACATGTAAGAATTCAAACCATGCAAATGACATAAGTAAATGACATGTAAGATCCCTTCTCGGCACTATTGGCCACCCATACATGATTTTGGTCATAAGTCCTTATCAAGAGTTCTAGGACATTTAACTTTTAAATCAAATTGATTTTTACAAATTGCCATTATAGGCTTCAAAAGATCTCAATTAACCATTAAGGATCCTTTTGTCCTTCTATCTCTGATTGGATCCATGGTGACCGTAGGTGTCTTCATAGGTGCTCCTGCACAAGTTACAATCCACATACAAAACCAAGTTTATTGACTCAAAATACAATCTAAGAAAGGTGAAATTATTAATGTATTGAAATTAATCTTAACAAACTTAGAAAACAATGCACTAAGTTAACTTATTACCTAGTCAAGTGTTCGTGAAGGGTCATCTCTTTGCTTCAGGGTCTCCAATAGTGCTTCATGACCAACAGTACTAATAGTCCAAAGTTCTTTTGTCTTTGGTCTTCCTCGATGCTTTGACAACTTGACATTTGTTGCTATAACAACGTGTGAATACATGAGAATAGTTTTATGCTTCTCATAGTCTTCAAATACGAGAATTCCATTCTTTCTAATCATGTATGTTCACAGCCATTTTCCCATAACAACAACAGAACCAGTAGGATATGTTGTTGGAAAAATGGTCAGCGCTCCCCTTAGGATTCGTGACATGGTTTAACTACCTCCTGCATCTTCTATAAGTCTAGTGGTTGTATCAAGCATTAATAGCTCAATCTTTTGGTGTAATGAAAACCGCTACTTGTAACAACTGGTATCAGAGCTTGGTCATAGGTTCGAATCCCCTTGGGTAACACTGAGGGGGAGATTGTTGGAAAAATGGTTAGCGTTCCCCTCAGGATTCGTGACATGGTTTAACTACCTCCTATATCTTCTATAAGTCTAGTGGTTGTATCGAGTAGTAATAGGTCAATCTTTTGGTACAATGGCAACCACTACTTGTAACATATGTGAACCCATCACCATCTGTCATCGGTTGTACAAGCTTTGTTTACCTTGTACACAACATGCTAACCAATAATCTGACCTCTCATCATTCCCCTGCAGTGCAACCAATGCAAAAACATCTCCAGGCTTCAGAAGATTTGAAAGATGGTCATAGTCAACTAAAGTGTCCATGTCATCATTTCTTATAGAGAGTGTCAAAGATAAAGGAGTTAGATACTGTGGAACCCATGTATCCACCCACTCACTTGACTCGCAATGATCCCAATCATACTGAAAACACATGGGGCAAAAACAAGCCAAATCTTGTGTCCAAATGGTCCATGTAGTACTATTGGAGCTTCGAAATGAATGCATTTTTTAAGAGTCTTTCACTGTTTGACAATCCAATCTATCTCCTATAGTTCCCTCCTCAACCAACCAAAAGAATCTATGCACTTTAGAATCAAGAGTCCCCCACTGTGACAATGCTAAAGTACACCAATCAACAATAGAATGAGCATCAAGAAGTACAACACCTAAAATCCTCAATTGCTCTTTAACTAGAGCTCTCTTCACACACGCACCTACTCTGTCATGCTCCCCTTTTCCAAAATCGGGTATCCGATTCCATATCGGGTACTTGATATTTCCAAGCAGATGAAAAAAGGGCAGGAGAAAATGAAAAAAATTGAACTTTTACATATAAAATGGGGTATATAATATAAAAAATGTATATTATATATATACTAATGTATATAATATATATATATAAAAGAGGCATATGATATATATAATGTATATTATATACATACTAATGTATATAATATATATATAATACATGTATATATATGTAATGTATATATATAATACATATACTAATTTATACTAATGTATTATATAATATTACCTTTTAGCTATTATTTTTTTGTCATTTTTCCTATATGATGCTTTTGTATACGAATTGTGCATATTCTCCGGGAAACTATCTGATCAGGAAGATACAGCAGCCGATCTGCATCCTTTGGATCAAAAAGATGATCTGTAAAACGTAACCTAAAAATTCAGTTCTGCTAATGAAAATGTCTAATCATGTAGCAAGGTACAGAAGCTCGGGGAAGGTGTAACAAATTAATATGCAAATATTTTTGTCCGTAACAATATTTTTTGCATTTATTATGATATTGATCCGATTTAATGCACCTTCTCTATTTGATTGATCCCTTCCCCTTCATTTCACTTGGTTTTCTCATTTTGCACATCATACACCAAGATTTGATAGCGGATATGACCTTGGTACTACCAGCATTAATGATAAATTTTACCTTTTAGCAATTATTTTTTTGTCATTTTTCCTCTATGATGCTTTTGTATATGAATTGTGGATATTCTCTGGGAAACTTTTCATTTTTTCCTGTAGGATGCCTTTGTATACAAATTTTGCAAAATCTCTTGCAGAATTATGGATATTATAATCGTCCTTCTAGAGCATACATTAATGAAGTTCTTCGTGCCTTAACAGAGGAAGCTGACTGGATTGTTGAGGCTTACGATACTACATACAGAAATGCGGTATGTATTTTTGGCCTAAATTTATTTCTCATTTCTTTTAGCTCTTTAAAGGTGGTCGACTAAATCTTTGTATTAAATGTGCCTTTTATAGGCATTGTAAACCCTAGCTATGCAGAAATGGAGGCTTTGAAGAATAGTTCACTAGAGGCAGAGAGAGAGACTTCCTAGGGGTCATGAGGACTTCCTAGGGGTCCCAGTATGCCTTATAATGCATTAGGACCCCTAGGAATTCCCCATGACCCCTTTTGACACATTGGAATGCTCAAGTGTGTATTAAGGGGTCCTACAACCCCTTTGGACACACTTGAGCATTCAAATGTCTCAAAATGGGTCATGGGGACTCCCTAGGGGTCCTAGTACGCCTTATCATGTGTTAGGACCCATAGGAAATCCCCATGACCCCTTTTGACACATTGGAATGCTCAAGTGTGTCTTAAGGGGTCCAAGGACCCCTTTAGAAACACTTGAGCATTCAAATGTGTCAAAAGGGGTCACGGGGACTCCCTAGGGGTCCTAGTACGCCTTATCACGCGTAAGGAACCCTAGGAAATTCCCATGACTCCTTTTGACACATTGGAATGCTCAAGTGTGTCTTAAGGGGTCCTAGGATGCCTTAAGACACACTTGAGCATTCAAATGTGTCTAAAGGGGTCATGGGGACTCCCTAGGGGTCCTAGTATGCCTCATCACTAGTTAAGACCCCTAGGAAGTCCCGATGACCACTTTTAACACATTGGAATGCTCAAGTGTGTCTTAAGGGGTCCTAGGACCCCTTCGGACACACTTGAGCATTCAAATGTGTCAAAAGGGGTCATGGGGACTCCCTAGGTGTCCTAGTACGCCTTATCACACGTTAGGACCCCTAGGAAGTCCTGATGACCCCTTTTGACACATTGGAATGCTCAAGTGTGTCTTACGGGGTCCTAGGACCCCGTTGGACACACTTGAGAATTCAAATCTATCAAAAGGGGTCATGGGGACTTCTTATGCCTCAAAAGGGGTCATGGGGACTTCCTAAGGGTCCTAACACGTGATATGGCATACTAGGACCCCTAGGGAGTCCGCATGACCCCTTTTGACACATTGGAATGCTGAAGTGTTTCTTAAGGGGTGCTGGGACCCCTTAAGAAACACTTCAGCATTCCAATGTGTCAAAAGGGGTCATGCGGACTCCCTAGGGGTCCTAGTACACCTTATCACTTGTTAGGACCCCTAGGAAGTCTTGATGACCCCTTTTGACACATTAGAATGCTCAAGTGTGTCTTAAGGTGTCTTAAGAACCCTTTGGACACACTTGAGTGTTCACATGTGTCAAAAGGGGTCATGGGGACTCCCTAGGGATCCTAGTACACCTTATCATGCGTTAGGACCCCTAAGAAGTCTTGATGACCCCTTTTGACACATTGGAATGCTCAAGTGTGTCTTAAAGGGTCCTAGGACCCTTTCAAACACACTTGAGCATTCAAATGTGTCAAAATGGGTCATGGGGACTCCCTTGGGGTCTTAGTATGCCTTATCACACATTAGGACCCCTAGGAAGTCCCAATGACCCCTTTTGACACATTGGAATGCTCAAGTGTGTCTTAAGGGGTCCTAGGACACCTTAAGACAGACATGAGCATTCAAATGTGTCAAAAGGGGTCATGGGGAATCCCTAGGGGTCCTAGTATGCCTTATCATGTGTTAGGACCCCTAGGAATTCTTAATGACCCCTTTTGACACATTGGAATTCTCAAGTGTGTCTTAAATGTTCCTAGGACCCTTTCAAACACACTTGAGAGTTCAAATGTGTCAAAATGGGTCATGGGGACTCCCTAGGGGTCCTAGTGGACCTTATCATGCGTTAGGACTCCTAGGAAGTCCCGCTGACACCTTTTGAAACATCAGAATGCTCAAGTGTGTCTTAACAGGTCCTAGGACCCCTTAAGACACACGTGAGTGTTCAAATGTGTCAAAATAGGTGATGGGGACTCCCTAGGGGTCCTAGTATGCCTTATCACATGTGAGGACCCCTAGGAAGTCCCGATGACCCCTTTTAACACATTGGAATACTCAAGTGTGTCTTAAGGGGTCCTAGTACCCCTACAAACACACTTTAGCATTCAAATGTGTCAAAAGGGGTCATGGGGACTCCCTAGGGGTCCTAGTATGCCTTATCATGTGTTAGGACCCTTAGGAAGTCCTGATGACCCCTTTTGTCACATTGGAATGCTCAACTATGTCTTAAGGGGTCCTAAGACCCCTTCAGACACACTTGAGAGTTAAAATGTGTCAAAAGGGTTCATGGGGACTTCCTAGGGGTCCTAGTATGCCTTATTACATGTTAGGACCCCTACAAAGTCTCGATGACCCCTTTTGACACATTGGAATGCTCAAGTGTGTCTTAAGGTTTCCTACGACCCGTTCGGACACACTTGAGCATTCAAATGTGTCAAAAGGGGTCATGGGGACTCCCTAGGGATCCTAATAAGCCTTATCATGTGTTAGGACCCCTAGGAAGTCCCGATGACCCCTTTTGACATATTAGAATGCTCAAGTGTGTCTTAAGGGGTCCTAGGATCCCTTCGGACACACTTGAGCATTTAGATGTGTCAAAATGGGTCATTGGGACTCCCAGGGGGTCCTAGTATTCCTTATCATGTGTTAGGACCCCTAGGAAGTCCCGATGACACCTTCCTAAGGGTCGTAGTAGGCGTTATCATGCGTAAGGACCCCTAGGAAGTCACGATGACCCCTTTTGACACATTGGAATGTTGAAGTGTGTCTTAAGGGGTCCTAGGACCCCTTCGAAGACACTTGAGCATTCAAATGTGTTAGAAGGGGTCATGGGGACTCCCTAGGGGTCCTAGTATGCCTTATCATGCGTTAGGACCCCTAAGAAGTCCCGATGACCCCTTTTGACACATTGGAATGATCAAGTGTGTCTTAAAGGGTACTAGGACCCCTTCAGACATACTTGAGCATTCAAATGTTTCAAAATTAGTCACAAGGACTCCCTAGGGGTCTTAGTACGCCTTATCACATGTTAGGACCCCTAGGAAGTCCCAATGACCCCTTTTGACACATTAGAATGCTCAAGTGTGTCTTAAGGGGTCCTAGGACCCCTTAAGACACACTTGAGCATTCAAATGTGTCAAAAGGTGTCATGGGGACTCCCTAGGGGTCCTAGTATGCCTTATCATGCGTTAGGACCCCTAAGAAGTCCAAATGACCCCTTTTGACACATTGGAATGCTCAAGTGTGTCTTAAGGGGTCCTAGGACCCCTTAAGGCACACATGAGCATTCAAATGTGTCAAAAGGGGTCATGGGGACTCCCTAGGACCATACACCTTATCACACATTAGGACCCCTAGGAAGTCCCGATGACCCCTTCTAACACATTGGAATGCTCAAGTGTGTCTTAAGGGATCCTAGGACCCCTCCGGACACACTTGAGCATTCAAATGTGACAAAAGGGTTCATGGGGACTCCCTAGGGGTCCTAGTATGCCTTATCACACGTTAGGAACCCTAGGAAGTCCCGATGACCCCTTTTGACACATTGGAATAATCAAGTGTGTCCTAAGGGGTCCTAGGACCCCTTCAGACACACTTGAGCATTCAAATGTGTCAAAATGGGTCATGGAGACTCCCTAGGGGTCCTAGTATGCCTTATCATGCGTTAGGACCCCTAGGAAGTTTGGATGACCCCTTTTGACATGTTGGAATGCTCAAGTGTGCCTTAAGGGGACCTAGGACACCTTAAGACACACGTGAGCATTCAAATGTGTCAAAATGGGTCATGGGGACTCCCTAGGGGTCCTAGTATGCCTTATCACGCGTTAGGACCCCTAGGAAGTCCTGATGACCACTTTTGACACATTGGAATGCTCAAGTGTGTCTTAAGGGGCCTAGGACCCCTTAAGACAAATGTGAGCATTCAAATGTGTCAAAAGGGTTCATGGGGACTCCCTAGGGGTCCTAGTATGCCTTATCACACATTAGGACCCCTAGGAAGTCCTGATGACCCCTTTTGACACATTGGAATGCTCAAGTGTGTCTGAAAGGGTCCTAGGACCCCTTCGAAGACACTTGAGCATTCAAATGTGTCAAAATGGGTCATGGGGACTCCCTTGGGGTCTTAGTACACCTTATCTTGTGTTAGGACCCCTAGGAAGTCCCGATGACCTCTTTTGACACATTGGAATGTTGAAGTGTGCCTTAAGGGGTCCTAGGACCCCTTCAGACACACTTGAGCATTCAAATGTGTCAAAATGGGTCATGGGGACTCCCTAGGTGTCCTAGTATGCCTTATCACGCATTGGGACTCCTAGGAAGTCCTGATGACCCCTTTTGACACATTGGAATGCTCAAGTGTTTCTTAAAGGGTCCTAGGACCCCTTCAGACACACTTGAGTGTTCAAATGTGTCAAAATGGGTCATGGGGACTCCCTAGGGGTCCTAGTATGCCTTATCAGGCATTAGGACCCCTAGGAATTCTGGATGACCCCTTTTGACACATTGGAATGCTCAAGTGTGTCTTAAGACACACTTGAGCATTCCAGTGTGTCAAAAGGGGTCATCAGGACTTCCTAGGGGTCCTAGTACACCTTATCACGCGTTAGGACCCCTAGGAAGTCTTGATGAACCCTTTTGACACATTAGAATGCTCATGTGTGTCTTAAGGGGTCCTAGGATCCCTTCAGACACACTGGAGCATTCAAATGTGTGAAAAGGGGTCATGGGGACTCCCTAGGGGTCCTAGTACACTTTATCACACGTTAGGACCCCTAGGAAGTCCCGATGACCCATTTTGATAGAGTGGAGTGCTCAAGTGTGTCTTAAGGGGTCCTAGGACCCCTTTGGACTCACTTGAGCATTCAAATGTGTCAATAGGGGTCATGGGGACTCCCTAAGGGTCCTAGTACGCCTTATCACTTGTTAGGACCCCTAGGAAGTCCTAATGACCCCTTTTGACACATTGGAATGCTCAAGTGTGTCTTAAGGGTTCCTAGGACCCCTTCGGACACACTTGAGTGTTCAAATGTGTCAAAATGGGTCATGGGGACTCCCTAGGGGTCCTAGTACACCTTATCATGCGTTAGGACCCCTAGGAAGTCCCGATGACCTCTTTTGACACATTGGAATGTTGAAGTGTGCCTTAAGGGGTCCTAGGACCCCTTCGGACACACTTGAGCATTCAAATGTGTCAAAATGGGTCATGGGGACTCCCTAGGTGTCCTAGTATGCCTTATCACACATTTTCTAGAGAATAGATCCACAATTCATATACAAAAGCATCATACAGGAAAAATGACAAAAAAATAATAGCTAAAAGATAAAATTTATCATTAACGTCAGTAGTACCAAGGTCATATCCACTATCAAATCCTGGCCTATGATGTGCAAAATGAGCAAACCAAGTGAAATGAAAGGGAAGGGATCGATCAAATAGCGGAGGTGCATCAAATTGGATCAATATCATAATAAATGCAGAAAATACTATTACGAACAAAAATATTTGCATATTAATTTGTTACACCTTTCTCGAGCTTCTGTACCTTGCTACATGATTAGACATTTTTGTTAAAAGAACTGAATTTTTAGGTTAAGTTTTACAGATCATCTTTTTGATCTAAAGGATGCATGTTCGGTTACTGTATCTTCCTCAGATAGTTTGATTCTATTTCTTTGCTATATGTTATGCTAAAATGCATAGGCAATTGAGTCCAGAATACTAGAAAGAATTCTTTAAGAGTCCAATCCAGATTCTTTAATGCTTCTAGTGAATCCAAATTTAGTTATAAAGATGAGATGTTAGTGAATGACTTCTTGCTAATACTACTCTTCCACAAGATCCAAATTTCAACCTTTTTGTGGATCTACAGGCTCAATCACAAGCCCACAGGATTGGCCAAGAGAAAAATGTGTTTGTATATCAACTGATTACAAAATGTTCAGTTGAGGAGAAAATATTGCAACGATCAAGAAGAAAATTGGCTAAGGAAAATCTAGTTATGAATTCTGTTAAGAATGAAACTATTAAGGAATTGCATGATATATTACTCAATGGTGCAAGGAATATTCTTGATGAACATGGGATTGAAGTTACATCTATTCAATATACAAAGGAAGATATAGAAAATATTCTTAATAGAGAGATTTTAAAGTGAGAGAAAAGAACATTTCAGAAGAAAATGGTTATTTTGGTGCCATCCAAGGTATGCCAATTACTCAGGATGAAGAGTAAAAGCCCACAGTTAATGGGAAAGAGTGGGAAGAGATTTTTGGACCCATGATAGAAGTTACAGATAAGGAGGAAGAGCTAGGAAGGGGAAAGTGACAAAGGAAAGAAGTAAGATATGCGTGTGAGCCTATATCAGATGATGATGAGTACTTACCATCTGCTAGTAGCTCAAGTAGTGACAAAAGCTCTTCAGTGCACGTGTACACTGTCACAAAAAATTCAGATAGAGAAGTAACAAGTGCTGTGGAATTTTCCATAGAGCAATGTGAAATGAAGCCTCAAATTGGATCATTAGTAGGAAAAGAATTTGGTCATGCACTTCATTCTAGCACCACAAATATTTCTATTAGAAATGCCTATTCACCAATGGCCTTGCATTTATGGGACTTGGGAAACTAGGTTACTCATGTTGGGCAATATCCCTCAAATGTAAGTTCATTGCCACCTTTGGCAATGCAGTCTCACTCCTCATTTTACAACAAAGGGCAGCCATCTATGGTCCAAGGTTTTAATTCAGCTGACAAATGGAGAGCTTCTCAAGGTACTCGTCTCTTTCATAGAGAAGTTCTTGATTCATCTCAAGGTTCTCATTTAGGTGACCAACTCCTTCGAGGTCCACAAATAGACCCATTGATTTCCCAAATTGGTAAAAGGCTAGATGCAATTTTGGAAAGAGTATCCCAATTGAAGAGAAATGGAAATTCCAGTGAGCATAAAGTTATTGTAGATCCAATGGGTGTATCTTCTCCACTGACAAATATAACTACATTTCCAAAGACTTGAGTTTAAATGGAGACTGTTTGTTCCCAAACATGCCCCATTCGAGCAGATGAACCAGATGTTGCTTGAGTAAAGAAGATAGTGGTTTATTAAAGCATCTACATTATCCCACTTGCTATCAGTTACTACTTTTTGAGCAGCTTGCCAGCTACTTCTGTGTGGGATTCCTGTAATATATAATGTCCTCATGCAAGTACATGCTAGTTTTTGTAAACATTTTCAGTTCTAAAGTGTTAGTGAGCAATATCAAAGAAAATGTTCTTGCATGTGTTATTTAGACACATATTAATAAATTAGGAAGCCATTTTTCTCCCATTACATGGCAGAAATGCCTAGATTCACTTTGTCAGTATCAATAGGCAGCAAGATGAGGGAAGAAATATATTTGTGAAGAGGAAGTACAAATGTTACTGTCCAAAACCATTTTGAGAGTAATATTCTTCTCCTGATTGTAATAAGAAACTCAAAATGCAGAAGACACCAAATAGTTGGGGCATTTATTTCCTATGACCTATGTCAATTTCAGTTCAATTCCTAAGGATGATATTCTCAATGTGTAAAAATAAATTGATGTGTTATTTTAAAATGGTGTTGACTGTAATTTATGAACATATGTCAAATATCCATTTTTTCCAGAATTTGAAATAGAACCAGTGGCAATAATCAAATTTGTGAATTTCACGTCCAATCATTGGATGTCAATCAAAAGTACAACACAGTAATATAAATTTGAACCAATAAACAATCTTAGTCTTACTTCAAACCTACTCCTGTGTATGTGGGTTCTTGGAGGTATCTACTAAACAATGTGTGGATCTGTAATGTCCCTATCCAGGACCTTACTCACTTTGCTTAAAACTCCTAATTAGAATTTGGATTTCTAATGCTTGCTGTGATATTATTTAAGTTTGTCTTGCTCCTTACTGATTAATATTGTAATGAATTGGTTATCCTTCCCCTTCTCTCTCTCTCCTACTCTCTCCCCTTCACCTTCTCTCTCTCTCTCTCCTACTCTATCCCCTTCTCATTCCCCCCCTCTCTCTCTCTCTCTCTCTCTCTCTCTCCTCTCTCTCTCTCTCTCTCTCTCTCTCTCTCTCCCCCCTTCCCCTTCTCTCTCTCTCTCTCTCTCTCTCTCCTACTCTCTCTCCTTCCCCTTCTCTCTCTCTCTCTCTCTCTCTCCTACTCTCTCTCCTTCCCCTTCTCTCTCTCTCTCTCTCTCTCTCTCTCTCTCTCTCTCTCTCTCTCTCTCTCTCTCTCTCACATCACCCTCTCTCTCTCTGTCTCGAGCTATCTCTCTCTCTCTCTCACCTTCTCACTCTCTCTCTTCCTCTCTCAGCCCCCGCCATCTTCTCACTCTCTCTCTTCCTTAATGGCCACCCATGAATTTTTTAAATGGCTGATTAATTTCCTTTGCTTCTTTCAATGGCCATCCATGATTTTTCTGCAATCTTCCAACCTTTCGCACATAGTCATAAAATACATATAAAATAATATATAATATATGATATAGAATGTAACATTTAATATTAATATATATTAAATAATATTTAAAATGTAAAATGTATATTATATAATATTATATATAATATATAATTCTAATATATAGTTTTTGATATTAATATATAATTAAATTAATATTTAATGTAAAATGTATATTATATAATATTTAATATATATAATATATAATCTAATATATAGTTTTTAATATTAATATATATTAAATAATATTTAATGTAAATTGTATATTATATAATATTTAATATATAATTGATATTATATAATATTTAATATATCTAATATATAGTTTTTTTATATATAAGATATCATATGAAGGATGGAGAAATGGGAGGGAGAAAGTGGAGGGAAGGGAAAGTGAAAATTCAAAATTCTGTCGTCATATTCGGGTACCCGATTAGGCTCGCTATTGCTTTGTGCACCAAACCTACATGGTCAACTATTGAAATGTCTCAAATACGTGTTTTTCCTCTGTTTCTCTGAGTTCTAGACTTAGACAATGTAGCTGAAGACTTTTTTTTCACCCAAATTTGATAAAACAAAAAGGGTATCTTAAGGAGATTATCAGCTTTCTATCAATATAATTGCTATCAAATTTTGAATTCGGTAAGTAATTATTAGTTATTTTCTAATTGAGCTACCTCTAAAGTGTTGATTTATATATTGATTGAAAAATGACTATAACTTTTAGACGGTATAACATTTTTGAAATTCAAAAAATGCATCACATTCTATGCTTCGCCTACTATAAGAAAAAAAAAATTAAATTTTGTAAAGTTTTGAATGAGTTAAGGTGGTCAGACACGGGAGTTTTTTTATTCTGAAAATGTTGTAGCAGAAAATTCATAATTATTTTTTTTTTGGAATAAAATTACAAAAAAATATGTGTCACATCCAGGCATGAGTCTACTACTTATATATAAAATATTATAATAAAATATTATCATTTGATTATGATTAAGGTGGTCAGACATACACCTACTTCTTATTTTTTTCTAGAAATATTTGTACTGCTGCATTGAAATCTATACTTTTCACCAATCATACTAACTTTTTCTCAAAAAAGGCCTAGTAGTTTAGAAACTACATTCAATTTTCTACAAATTCTATTCTTACAACTTTTTGATATTAGGTTCATAGCTAGTTGAAATTTTCACGTCAAGTTGACTAACCCTGATTTGCTGATTTTTCATTACCACTTAAGGGCATAGTTTGGCCCCTCATTATCTTGCACATACCCTCATATGCCATAGCATACTCAACTATAGGGTGATCATTGCACTTAACATATTCATCCATGAATGTTTTGTCTAGTTTCAACATGGTATCCATGTGCGCCCTTAACCTATCCAACCCTACTGGTTATTTCTTATAGTAGATGTAAGCCCTAAGGTCCTCGACATGCATAATGCCCATAGGCGTGCAGGAGAATGCTCCCTCTAAATTATCTAGGTTTGATTTAAATGGATGCTTCTTGAATACATATCTCTTCTTCTTAGCGACATCATAAACTATGGAGTGGCCATGACTTACTTGTTTAATCGCTTTCCAACTCATCTCTGAGATAATATGAAGACTTCTGGATCAGCGTGATGAACTAGGGTTTTTGCAACTAACTAAATGCATTGCAAATCACTGATAGATCAATCTCCAAGTCTTCACAACAACTTCCAAGGCTTTGTCTGCTCTTTAATCGCTCTGAGTTTGAATGCAATGAGTAACTAAACAACTTTCTGTGTACTTAAAGTGAGAATTCCGCCATTAATGCAAGTCATGTAAACCAGGCTGTCACTTCAAAATTTCCAACTTGAGTTATGTTCACAATTAGCATGTGTGCTCTTGCACAAAGGTACCTTTAGACTCAAAAGATTAAGTCCAAAGGCACATACTCTGAGGATGAGTATACTAGGCACGCAGGGGTCTAGAGCTAAATTAGCTCCCCCTATGACCCTGAGGGCCATTCATATAGATGTAGAGGGTGCATCCACTGCGGATACATCCAATACATTCTCATCAGTCTTGTCCTTTTTCTCTGACCAAATCAAGCTCGCATCATCTGAGGCTTTGACAAAATTAACTTCTCCTTCGGGATCCAAAATTGGTTCTTCACCTTTTTAGGGCTTTCTTGACCTTGTGTCCTTGTTCTACAGAACTTTGAAATATTTCCAGCCTTGTTACAAGAGTGACAAATGACTGGAGGTCTTATATTCCTCAGCGCATTAACATGAGTCACCATTTTACACTGTCTAGCTGAGTCACCATTATAGTTACATATCTGGCATGTAACATTCTGAGAACTTCTTACATTTGTCTGATTTTGATTTCTCTGATCATGCTAAATCCTATTCTTCTTACAAGTCTTGCAATTCATAGCTCTATGACCAAATTTATTGCATGAATAACAGTAACCATTAAAAGGTCTTACCTCTGTATAGTTCCTCGCAATGTGTCCATGCTTGTTACAAGAAAAACAAGTGCAGTCTATAGGCTTGCGCTCATTCTTAGGTGGTTCACCATTATCTTTGGTTTGATCTTTAGTCTCCTTAACATTATTAGAGTCTTTTTGTGATTCCTTTCTTTCTCACATGTTGTCAATCTGATTTTGTGCTTCATTGTATCCAATAAAACTAGTGTCTCCTTTGGCTCTCCTTGCATACAACTGAGATTCTACCAAATCAGAACTGGTGTGTAATTTGTCAATATGATTCTTTGCTTCTTTCAATTCAGACTCCAAGCTTTCTTTTCTATTCCTTAGCTTCAAGATTTCCATGTTTTCTTGCCTTAGTTCTTCATTGAGTTGAAGGTTCTCTTTGACTTGTTCATTGTAGACTTCCTGATTATTGATTAGCTTATCATCAAATTCTTCAAGTAGTTCTTTCATAGATGCATTTTCTTCATTCAGCTTCTTGACCTTTGCTCCTAGATCACTATTAGAGCATTCTTTCAAATCCTTTCTTAGCCTTTTGATAACCAATTGTGCATCATTGACTTTTTCTTTTAGTTCTTCAATTTCTCTTTCTGATTTGTCCAGGTCTTCAAGAGCAGCCTCAAGACTTCTTTTTAGATGTTTTATTTCTGCTTTGTCATGATCTCCTCAAGTGGTTAAACTTATATGCTAAGGACTAGAGCTCTGATACCAATTGTTAGGAATGGGAACACTAAGAGGGGGGGTGAATCAGTGTTTACTATATTTTAAATTTTCACTTTAATCTTTATACTGAACTTAAATGCTTAAGTACTGAATTAAATATTCACATAAACATGAAACATGAAATCAACACATGACACCAATATGGTTACGGGGAAACCCAAATAGGTAAAAACCTCGGTGGGAATTGACACCCACTAATATTCTGCACTAGTGTTTTGTGATCTTTGTTAGAAGATCCTTAACCCTATTAGGAGTTGCTTTACAATGCTTTAAGTACAGTAGACCTTGTCAAGGGTCGGACCCGGTTAGGATTCTTTTACAATAGTCCCTATTAGGAGAGAGGATGCACTATCCAAGAGCTCATTGCTCAAGTGATGAAGGCTACAACCTTCTGATCTCAGATACACACTATATCTGTAGGATAAACTGTCGCTGTGACACTGCTTGTCAAATCAATTCCTTTGATGCGCTGATGCTTTGACCTCTAGCAAAGCTCTAATACATCTTCTAGTGTCTTTGTACACTTCTTCTCTGCTTATTAAAACTCTCTATCAACTTCCATACCGAATACAATGGGTGCATCTTATATTTATATGCTCATACAAAATAAACAATTAGGTCTGCCCTTAGACCTATTACATACAACGCTTCCAAATGAATTGGCTTAAGCGTGCTTACAAACAAACAAGTATATATGTCAGCAACCTAAATACAATAGGTGCATAGCCTATACAACATTACATTATATCCACGAACTAAAATTCTAACTGTCGGCTGCTTGCTCTGTTCTTCACTGGCACACACTAGTTGTGTAACTTCAACTAACTGTAACTTTCTCATACTTGCATATCTGATCATGCGCTCATAGAATAAGCAATAATATAGTCTAACAAACTTAACTTCCAAGGTGCATACCATAATTCTTTCATACGCACGTGTGTTGATGCTTTGAGTTGTCGAAACTCTATACACTGTCCAGTCTTCAACACTTAATCGATTTTTGATCTTCTCATGAAGTGTGCTGACTCCAAACTGCTATATGACTTTGTTGCCATAATGACAACACTATATCAAGTCATATATATATATATATATATATATATATATATATATATATATATATATATATATATAGCCAACTTGCCAACATTGTCTTGTTATTTGGGTGCTTAGGTATGCAATTTTCAAGAGTTCAGGAGGAACCAACCTAGGTAGAATGTGGTGGAGGAAGAGTGCCTCCTAAATCTCTATGCATATTAGGGATGGATAATACCCATTTGAGAACCTCTTACAATGG
This sequence comes from Chamaecyparis obtusa, assembly GCA_027943335.1. NCBI lineage: Eukaryota > Viridiplantae > Streptophyta > Pinopsida > Cupressales > Cupressaceae > Chamaecyparis > Chamaecyparis obtusa. The sequence goes on along the minus strand of BSBK01000176.1, from coordinate 1,556,493 downwards.
CTATGGATTAATTGTTGGTGCATTGCTCTTGGTTTGTGAGTGTTTGGAGGCTCATGTGTGGTTTGGGTGTTTAGGTGTCTAGCGACCATGCTCATGTTTCTATTTGATTTAGCATGATAGACGATATGCATATGTTGGTTCCTAGTTGTATTGGGTACCTAGTAGCCCTTGAGTGACTTATTCTTTTGTAACCGATTTTAAATAGGGTGACTTATTGGTGTCTATGTATTATCGTAAATACCTATTGTTTGGCTTCCTATGGAGTACATGGTGCACTACATTATGTGATTGTTGCATTAAGTGTGGAAGAAATAAAATTAATTCTTGTTTATTATATATGATCACTTACACATTACACCTATAGTTATAATTCTTAATTAAATAATGATGGTGCAACCAACATGTAGGGACTTTAAAAATCTCAAAATAAATTTTGCCAAAACCTATCAATCTACTTCAAATTAAAAAGTAGTTAGTGTCAATAAAGAAATAATAGAAAAAGGATGAAATAATTGGAAAATAATGTCATCTTCTTGGCAAGTGCTTGTAAACAAAATATGCTTGGTGCTTAGAAAAACTAGGATTTATACAAAAGTTCATATTCACGTTAATTATCTCTCTATTTTTCAATTTCTAACATGTTTATTGTAAATGTAAAATAGTAAGGATACAAAAGGACGGTGCATGCACACCTCTTAAAAATGAGAAGGGGATATATCTTTCAACATCCTTATTATTGCATCATGTACTAACTAGTCTACATTTTCTACATATATAGAATCACATGTTTGCAAGCTTTGAATATGTACATGTAGAAACGTATGCTTGGTAGTTTTCATAAAGCACATCATAAGCTTCATATCATGACACCTTGCTACTTAAAGTATGATTATGACATTGTGGTTGTCCATTTAACTATGGGAGTTTGACATTTTAGCTCAAACTTATTGACTTTGACTAGGCAATCAATATCATCCCAAAGATGACACATATCCATAAAGAATTATGTTCAAGGGCAATCCTCCATTTAGTTAAGAACTAGTGCAATCCTTTATATACTTAAAGATCTAACAATTTACCTTCAATACATTTTTGACATGTTCATTATGCACTAAAGTGTGATCGCTTTTTATAATTGAAATAATTTGTATAAAAATAACTCACAGTCATTAAAAAAAGATATGACTATTTCCTACCACTTACTCAAAAAACCTAACAATCCACCTTCAATACATTTTTGGACATACCCATTATACATTAATATTTATAACTAAATCAATGTATATAAGAATAACTCATTGCCATAAAGAGAGATATGACTATTGCCTAACACCTACTCATAACACCTATAGTTATAATTTCTAATTACAGTGACGATGTGATAAGCGTGTGGGGGCTTTAACCAGGCCCCCACAAACGCGGATACAATCTCTTTCACTCTGAGAACACTCAAAGGTTAATTATCCTTTGTGATAGGCACAATAAATAATGCCGACTTTATACATCATTTTCAAGTGGTGGAGACGTGGGTAAAACAATCTGCAAAGGAGTCAAGAATATTGAAAACATGTGAAATATGTCCAAAATACAGTGGCCGATTATTCCTGAAGTCCAAAAGCCCGGCCAAGATGTGCATTGAAAGATTAGAAGATTGGACCGAAGTGGGTCACAGCCCAAATTAATAATGATCCACAAGTTTCAAATCTGACTCCTCAGTCATCAACCTTCTCAAAGCCATTGAACTTGACCAAGGAAGATCAGAAAAGGCTGAAAGCTGCTTCTTCAACAACTGCAACTTTGATTCCTCTCTTCTAGAAAACTAATACCAAATTTGCCAAAACCCATTTGTTTTATAAGTTATAGAGTTAGGAATAATACAAAAGTCGTCGTAGGTTATGATTTTGTTGTAACATGGATGGAGGTTGTATTTGAGTGTGATTTCTTCCCACTCATATTATTTTAATGTAGTCTAGATTTTTATTGTACTATTATATTTTACGGACAGAGTCGTCTCCATTTTTGGATACCAATCAGTCCTTTCAAACTACGTTTTGGTATGGTTTTGTCGGCATTATAGTGTAACCTAAGAATTAGCAAGAAATCTAATCAGATTTGATGTTAAAGTCGATGGAACATCTCATCAAGCGTGAAAATTATTTTGCCCTAAAGGAGCAATTCTTGAAATATAATACTGTAGTGTCGGCTCAGTTAGACCATACACACAGATGCAATGTATTGACTTAATCAAACACTGTTATTATTGTATTATTACTATTGAATAGAATAATCCCACGCCTTATTAAGTGGCATAACGTGCATCATGTTGTTGAACCAAATTGCAGGCGCCTTCAACTTTCAGGCACCTTTTATGGCAGATTCTTTTAGATTACTCAAAATGACACGTATTAGTTTTTAACAGCTTTATATTGGACTTGTTTCTATGAATAGGACACAACGTTCCCCAAAGAAGAATAGGCCAGTTGCTGGAGAGAATAATGGGAGCGAAAAAGTACAGAGCTTGGCAGAATAAGCTACGCCTGGGGCATGGAAAATCGGTTCTGTACAAAAAGAGTCTGACACAATTTCTCGTGAGGCAAATACAGACAGATTTGACCTATGCCAGACTTCAGTCTCTGCTACCTCAACATGATAAGGTACAAAACTGAAGACATTAGGGTTTGCTATTCTTTAATTGAGTTGGGTTTTTAAAATTACATTTTATGATCTATAATCAGGTTGATCCTGAAGTTTTCTATTAATTTGATGAAAAATAAAGGAGTGTGATCCAGAGCTTTCTATTATCTTGATGATAGTTCATAGAATGTGATCTAGAGCTTTCTATTATCTTCATAATAGATCGTAGAATATGATTGGAGCTTTTTATATTATTTCGATGATGAGTTATAGAGTTCCATTGGGAGCTTTCTATTATCTTGATAATAGTTCATAAAATGTAATCTAGAATTTTCTATTATCTTTATGATAAATCATGGAGTATGATTGTAGCTTTCTATTATCTTGATGATAGATAATAAAATTTGATCCAGAACTTTCCATTATCTTGATAAATTATAAAATGTGATTTGAAATGCTAATAAAAAAATAAATCTTACACAATTGAATGAGATACAACACATACACTAAAATATAAAATGAAAAGTTCTTCCTCTAATTTTATTTTTTTAAGTTTTCAATATAACATATCTTCTTTCCTCATGTCTTTTGCAGAAACAAGGCGAAGTCTCAAATGATTTTATTAGACAGAAATCTGACGCTTTGAGAAAGGATGTTGAGGACAAGAAGCAAATCCAAAGCAGTATTTGCATGGAGTCAGTAAAGTCAGTAGAGTCATTTAGTAGTAGTGGGAGTTGTCCAACGGTTACAATGGAGCAACACGAATTGAATTTATTTATCAGAATCTCTGCTGTTAGAAAGTGCAGTGGCGCTCAGTCAGAGCTCTTTGAGATGCTTGAAGAGCAAGGCCTTGACATTCTACATGCCCAAGGATTCTCTACTGAGGATAGAGTGCTCCATACAATCCTGGTCAAGGTAGGGAAACAAAATAGGTTAAAATACTTTTTCATTCACTTCCAAAATTAATTTTTATATGAATTTGAGAGTAATAGTCTTGTTTTACCTCTGATATAGATTGGCACGTCATCTGAGTTGGACATGAACCTTCTAAGTGAGAGGCTTCACAGTTGGGCTGGGAAAGGTTCGAATAGAGGGTTGCCCAATTGATTTCGTTAGCATATATTCGTTCTACTGAATTTTCTGATTTGTACATAACTCTGATCGTGTGGCAAAGGCAAATTGAAAGATTCAGAAAGGGCCTTTCCAAACTTACAAAGTTAATAGTTTTATTCTGTAATTGATTCAAGGCAGTTGCTTGATCTGTTGGGCATCATCAGGGTGGTTGTCAAGCTCTGCAACTGGGTGTTTGTATATTGGAGCGCCCTTTTGTATTGGGATAACAGCTCATACGGAAGAAATAGGGAGCCATAGCTATACCAAATTTAGAGTACAGATCTTTGTGTGAATGGCGTATGCCATTAAATATATTTTTTTTAATTTGAGCAATCAACATATGGATTAGTTCACAATTGCGATATGATTTTTTAGTGTAAAGCTTTTGATTTTCCTATATATATGAACAATGAAATGATTGAAATAAATTTTTTGTTTTGCTTAAATTATTTTTTCTCCTCCGTTCATTTGAATAATGTTGATAATGGAAGTTGATATTTTGCTTGTTTTCAAACCAGTTGGATTGTAATGTCTCTAATTTTTAATAAAGCGACTTAATTAAATTAACTAATTAAGTGCTTCTAGAATTTGAACAATATTTTAAAGGACCTTTAATTAATTAATTAATTTAATTAATAAATAAAAGGGGCCCAAATTAATAAAATAATAAAATAATGTCGCTCTCTTGTAAATCTCTAGACGCCTCTTGGAGGCCTTTATAAGGAAATGGTTGGGCATTGTAAATCATCGCAGAATGTATTTGACTCTTCTTTGTATTTTCAGAAGCTTAAGGCTGAAGGTAGTTGTATGTAGTTTCGGAGGTGGAAGATCCTCCCTATTCTGTATTCACGATTTCCGTGGGAGTCATTCCTCACCCCAGTCAAAAGTTGGAAATATCGTTCAGATATTTCACATTGTGCGCCAAGTTTGTGAAAGTCTTCATTCGAAGGCAAATCTGTATTCGACACAAATCTGTATTTGACGCTTAGTCCGAAATTGTTATATCAAAGATATATTTGATATAATCTGAAGCAATATCATTATTGAATTGAATTTCTTCTTACATTTGTGGGCCTTGTGAAATCCCTATGATTCAATTTAGTAATTGGTTTATAACCATTCTTGCATACTCTATTATTCATTCGTGAGTGCATTAAGGGCATACGGTACATCATAGAGAAGGACTGTGGTACAACATAGGGCCTCCAATACATCACAGAGAGGGAATATAGTATGGTACATTACTAAGAGGGCCTATAGTACATCATAGAGAGGGCCTACGATACAACACAGGGCCTACAGTACATCACAAAGGGCGCCTATGATAGTTACATAGGGCATACAGTATATCACAAAGAGGACCTATGGTACAACCCAACTTTACCCAAGATAGCCTTTAGGTTGAGATCCCCTTCGGGCTAAGATCGCCTTTGGATTGAGATTTCCTTTGAGTAGAGATCGCCTTCTAGCCAGAATCACCTTCAAGACATCTCACAAGATTGTCTTCCGACAAAGATTGCCTTCAAGCTAAAATCACCTTTGGGACATTATAGTGATATCAAAGCTAGTGGTCTTTCCAGCCTGTCTAGTAATTGAGATCGAATCATGGCACCGAGTGATTGATTGAAAGATATGCTGAGGGAGTTAAGAAGTCAACAACAATTCAGTAAGACCCTCACAAGAAGGTACTAGCAGATAGAGGAGATGCTCAACCTCTTGACAAAAGCAAGAAGGATGAAAGGAGATTCGCAATGCTTCAACACAAGGCTGACTATGTCGACATTCCTTCCAAGGATCAAGAAACAAGAATTGGATAGGTCCACTTTGGTTGAGTCACTAAAGTGAATCAAGAAGGATTGGATTGATGGTGGATGACACATGGACATATCTCTCAAAGACTATATAGAACTCTGAATGAAGTATTCATCCTCTGAGGGTATTAATATATTCTACAACAATAATTTGAAGTGAGAGATTGACAAGTGGCTACATGATACCTTAGATCCTAAAGAGGATAAGGACATGCTCACAGATTCCCAGGGGAATATGGACAAGCAAGAGACAATAATTTTCCCTTCAAGTAGAGAACACCTAAACCTTCAAGACAACCAAAAAGGTGAAGAAGATGCTTCCACAAATTTTTTTGATCCAACACTTGTCGATCAACTTGATGGAAATGTGGGTTCTATCAATGACCCTTTGAATGAGTCGGATCGACCGCTGGTTTTTCAGCTTCCTAGTGATGCAAACTCAACCGAGGATCATTTGCAGGAGTAATCACTACAATTGGTTGAATATGGAGTTTATCCTTTGGTTGTAGTGTCGATTATTACAATCTCTCCATGTGAGGGTCTTCCTCATGGAAACAAGATTTACCTGAGTTATGAGATTCTAAATGAGATTGATGAGCATGATGGCATGAAGGATTTTGATTGGAGCATCACTGTGTTTTATGCTTGGATTCTTTGGGATCTTGGTGACTCTAGACATGACAATGTTTATATCAGAGTGGCGCAGTGAAAAATTAATGATGGTTTACTCATGCATGTGATCGTGAAGCAACATGGAGATTTCAATGAAGATTTCTACCAACAACCGCGCTTGGTTTTGGATCCTAGAGCGTCGCAGTTGGCAAACAATTTGATGATAGATTGTTTGAGGGAAAGCAATCTTTGGGTGGAGAGCATTTGTAATGTCCCCAATTTTAATAAAGTGACTTAATTAAATTAACTAATTAAGTGATCCTAGAATTTAAATAATATTTTAATGAAACTTTAATTAATTAATTTAATTAGTAAATAAAGGGGGCCCAAATAAAAAAAATGTCATCATGTTGTAAATCTCTAGACGCCTCAGGGAGGCCTTTATAAGGAGATGGTTGGGAATTGTAAATCATCACAAAATGTATTTGACTCTTCTTTGTATTTTTGGAAGCTGAAGGCTAAAGGTAGTTGTACACAGTTTCGGAGATGGAAAATCCTTCCTATTCTGTATTCGCAGTTTCGGTGGGAGTCATTCCTCACCCTAGTCTATAGTTGGAAATATAGTTTGGATATCTCATGTTGTGCATCAAGTTTGTGAAAGTCTTCATTCAAAGACAAATCTTTATTCGTCACAAATCTATTTTCAACTCTTGGTCTGAAATTGTTATATTGAATATCTATTTGATATAATCTTAAGTACTATCATTATTGAATTTGAATTTCTCCTCACATGTGTGAACCTTGTGAAATCTCTAGCAATTTAATTTAGTAATTGGTATATGATCATTCTTTCATACTCTATTATTCATCTATGAGTGCATTAAGGGCATACGGTACATCACAGAGAGGCCTACGGTACAACATAGGGCCTATGATACATCATAGAGAGGGCCTACAATACAACATAGGGCCTATGGTACATCATAGAGAGGGCCTATGGTACACCACATAGAGGGCCTATAGTACTACATAGGACATACGGTATATCACAAAAGGACCTATGGTACAACCCAACTTCACCCAAGATCGCCTTCAGGTCGAGATCCCCTTCGTGTTGAGATTGCCTTCGGGTTGAGATCGCCTTCAAGCAAAGATTGTCTTCGAGCCGAAATCACCTTTGGGACATCTCATGAGATTACTTTCAAGCAGAGATCACCTTCGGGCCAAATCACCTTTGGGACATTAAGTAGACATTTGATAAAGGAAGATATAGGTTTTACATCTTTGGTGGCCCAAGGTCGTCAAGTGCATAATGCATCTAATTATCAATCAGGAGTGAACCCAATGAAGGAATAAAGTGTGTGATCTACTCCCCCAAGATCTAGATCCTTGTTGTGCCTGCAAGGGGCATACATCCCTAACTAGAGAAACTATTAGCACTCTCAAATATTGAAGAAATTTGGAGTGTCCATGTTGAAATTTGGCTAAGGCATGAAAAGCGCACTCCTTAAAGTTATTCCAAGTAGCCCTCTTTGAGAGCTAATAAATTGATGCTCATTAATTATCATGCAAAATGGATCTAAGCGTATGTTCCACTCCTATTATATAGAATGGCTACTAATTTTCATCCCCTGTACTCAGTTTTGACAAGTTTTTGATGCACCCAATTTGAGGGGTTTACACAAAGCTGCACAAATGCACGTGTTCAAATTAAATAAAGTGACCCATTTTGGAATCCTCAATCTCATACCTAGTTGACTGTCATGACCAAATAATTGTTCCTCTACATTTCAAACATAAAAGTAAAATCCCACATGCAGTTTTATATCCCAATGACTCCATATGATTGGTTTGCTAAGTCAATTCTAAATTGGATTCATTCAAATTTTAGTATGAACATAGTTACATCTTCCCGATGGCCATTTTTAGAAAGTTGTATTTCGCAATCTAGTGATTTTCATAAGAGACCAATTGTTCCCCTGTACTCTCCATATCTTAGTGTACCAATGTGCAAATTTCCACACTTCCAAAAGGTCATTTGATATTTTTATTAGCTGCGTATGAATGCCAGTTTATTCATTTTGCAGTTTATCGAATGTTGTGTCTTCCAGAGAGCCTACTTTGAATGCTAATAGTTTGGTGGTGGATGAGTTGTGTGCCAAAATTATTAGTTCTTCATGTTTCTTGCATGTAAATGATCCCCCATCATTATTTGCAAGACTTTAGAGCAGAGATTGCTATTTTTTCCAAGTCCAAATGAAAGGCAGTTTATTGGGCTCTCCCATGTCTACTTGCAAAAAAAATGTAGTCAACTTTCAGAGATAAAATCTCATGCCTCAAAAAGTGTCAAGAAATTACATTCCATAGAGTGATTCTAGGTATGTGAAATTGCATGTCTACCAGCTGCCAACGTCCCATCATGTGTTTTGGGCAATTTTTTAAGGCAGATCCGAAGGCGCTGTGCTTGTGTTGAGAAATGTTCAGAGATATGCAAAGTTGAGTTGCAAGTACTTCCCACTCTTGATATTTCAAATCCAGAAGCATGGTCAAGTGATCAAGAATCAAATTCTGAGGTTAACTAAAAAATTTTAGTTGGGCCTACAAGGGGACTGGACCTCGCCCTAAATAAAAATGGAAGGCATTTGCTTTAAATGTGAATTTTCAAGGCATATTATCTAAATTTAACATTAATTCAAATAATAACTTTCTAAGTGATTTTTTAGGTGAACTTTTACTTCATTTAAACTAAATGATATTCATAGGGGATAAAATTAATTTTGTATAATTTAAGTCATCTGTTGATTTAATAAATTATCCCACAAGGTGAATGCAATATTGGGTGGACCACTCAGTTGAGTGGAAACCATATTTTCAAAAGTGAAATATTCCTAAGGTTTTAATATTTCCCCCGCAGCTCCATGTTGGATGAGGCCTGAGTGAGAAAATTCAAGCGGAAAGGCAGGGTTAAATAGAGTAAAAGATCAAGTAAATGGGGATCCTTGTCACCCCTTGTTTCCATGCAAAAAGTATGCAAAAGTGGAATAGAAGGGCAGAAATGCGAGGTGTAAAGGGTAACCTACACATCTTTCAATATTTTTTGAAATATCTCATTTTGCCCGTAGAAAGGTGAGGAGGTGAGTAACTTCGCCCTAATTTCTTTCTATAGGAAAAAACTAAGGGAAATAAGTAGGGTATAGGAGGCCACCAAAGCATAAATGATGAGGGACTTTTTGCTTCCATATATTATATTTTCAAATACAATGCAACAAATTTGTCTGCTTGTGTTAATTCTAGTGGTGATATTTTGAAGGGAGTGCAATGACGAAAATCTAATGCCATGAAATCTCTTTGAAATATTTCCCATGCAAATATTTCAAGCAATATTTTGGGGTTGTATACAAGTTGTAAATAATAATTTTTGTCTTCCAATATCTTCCCAAATCATTTGCCTTGCCTTGGCAGTTATTGTGACTATGTTTATAGTGTTTTTGGAGTCTCGGTAAAATAGAAAATGGTTCGGATTTATAAATCATGCCGTGAAACTTATTAGTACTTGTCAGTAGGCTAAGTACTATTGTATCACTTTTTGAGTTTTTAAGTTAACGAGTGATTAAATGAACTCTGCTAGACCAATGAAAATAAACTCTATAATTCATTTTTATCGGCAATCAATTCATTTTTATCGGCAACCAAATCATTTTTTTCCAGCAACTGCTACTTGCTCTATTGCACACTTGTTCAGCCATTTTCCCATATTCTATTATTGCTGCCATTTTATCGGTATTTTCTTTATTTAATCCAATGTTTCTTTTTGAAAGGAAATGCCCATAGATGAGAATTAAAGATATTTTAAAATGGTTTCTTTTTCTTCACTACAAAGAGAAGAGAAGGCTTCTGAACTGAACAACAATACCAAGAAATATTGCAGAAGTCATTGGAATACAGATCGTTGAGAACACACGAAGCGCGCCATGAACGAATAGAATCTCCAACTGATCTTGTTCCGGTGAAGCTCAATGACTTGAAGACTGGCAGTAGAATGATTGCATGGTGTTGTATGGAAAACTTTCTCTTGAGCTTTTCTAGTTTGGGAGAATCTTTACCATGCTGGAGGATGTTGAGACTAAGACGGTTGTGGTTCTTTCTATAGTTTGTCTAGATCCCCAATCACCAAATCAATCTTTTGCAAAATATCGTTATCCTAACATAGCAGTCAAAGAGCCCATGCTTATCATAGGAGAAAGCGGCCTTGTATTCATTTTTGTATTCATTTTAATTATTTTATATCCACACCAATACCTAAATACTTCTTCCTTCTCACTTTTATGTTCAGGGATTTCTTATTTAAACCATAAGCAATGAGAAATATTGGCGAGAGAACATTTATATCTGCACATCTTTAAAGAAATATGAAGATAAATCTTGGTGAGATAAACTGCTGAATGTTCTCCCATTGCAAAATTTAGGGCAACTTTACTCTTTTGGTTATGGATGTGGTTCTTACTATTATTTATTATTAATTTTTTTTATATTGTCAATATTTGAATTTCAAAAGAAAGTTTAATCTAGATTACTGGTTTGTCAAAAAAAAACCTTAGATTTGGTTCTTGCATTAGATACCGTATGGCAATCTGAGTGTTGCAGAGCAAGTCTGGGTCCATTTTGCTAGATTTCATTATAATCTGACTGAAAGAGGCCATTGTTTTAATCTATTTCCTTTTTAAAGTTCTATCAACTGCTTATGAAACATGGAAGTATCGGTGGGAAATTTCATATTCGTTATACCTCGCTTGGCCCGATCCCTCTCTTCTATGCACGACTGGCTCAATCCACAGTTGAATCAATTGTGGGGTGGTAGGAAATCTTGCTTTCAATCATTCATGGTTATGCCTTGCAGATTCCATTAATATGGTAAGGCTTGGAGTATTTATCGCCTGCTGCATTTCTTGGTGAAAATCCAGAAACATACATTTCGGTTGTGTCTTAAATCACAATGTTTCTGCTTGTTGTGAAAATATTATTTCTATTTTTAGCGTTTCCTTGAACTGTGCCTTCTTTCTCTCTCTCTCTCTCTTATGCCCGTTGTGAAAACATCATTTCATTTTTTTGCATTTTCAGAACTCCCATGCCAATTTCCTTGGCTTTGAAACTACGTTCTGTATGAGTTTCTCTCATTCATTTAAACCTAACTCTTAATTATCTTGAATATATATGTGTGCTTTTATATTTTTTATGACTTGTGTATCAATGAAATCTTGTATGAATTGAATTCAGAAACTGATATAGCATTTGTATATAAATTTACTATCAATTATTACTATAGAAATTAACTTTTCTCTGCAAATACAAATAATGTTTTACACCGTTGGTAGGACTTACTATGGTTCTCCTTGTTTGAGTTAACATGGATCCTGTTGTAAGGAGTTCAGTTAAAGAACTTGATTAGGGCATATGTGCAGGATCATAAACTCACAGAAGAATTAATGAAAAGGTTTTTAAAATTTTAATATTATTTTCCAGTAGCACATGCAAAAGATGTCAGATAGGCTGGGATATGAAATGACCTGAGACGTTAGATATAAGTAATAAATCAAACAAAGGTACTGTTGAAACACATTTTAAAATGACCACAGATCCTCTCCCTAGACACTACATTGCATTAAAGATGGCCCTTAAAAAATCAAGACTAAAATAAAGTCAGCTCATGTTATGGAGGGGAGCCTCTATCTGGCAGATTATTTGATGAGACAGTTTGTGTACAGAACCACTATTTTTCATTTTTCAATCTAATTAATAAATGTCAACAACGAAACCAAATTAATAAATGTCAACAGAACTATTACTTTTTTTCATTTTTCAATCTAATTAATAAATGTCCACAAATGATCATATCAGTGCAAATAATCTGCTGAGTAGCAAGGGTGTTATGGAGAGGCTGGCCATTCCAGTGCAGTAGAAATCCCTGACCAGGAAAGAGAAATCGAACCAGAAAGAAGAATGAGACAGTACTATTAAATGTTATCCAGAGATTGACGTAATGAACCGCAGACAAAGCATGATAGCTAATATAGAATCTTTGATATTTGTTTGTCATAGTTAATATTTTTCAATGAAGAGCAATTGTGTTTGGTTATCAAATTCTTGATCTCGCCTGTAGTTTTCAAAACCAGTCATGATCATTTTCAACAAAACAGTGTAAAATATTCAACAAGGGTAATAATGATTCGAATAAAGATGCAGTGAATGTTATAATTTTGTTTAATTTAATTTCTGATGAAAATTTGTAATTATAAAATTTATTCTCAGGCATAATAAAGAAACTTAATTGATTAAATTAAAAAACATATCATATTATTGGCTTATATCTTAGATATTTGATTCCATACATCTTAACATTTGATCAATTGGTTTATGTTCCTTTTAAGGTGAGCGGTCCACTTATGGCCCTTTTGAATTTAATTATTAATTTTAAACAAATAAAAAAGTGACAATTAAGAGTCTATTTGTAAATTTTACATATATTAATAAATATTTATTTATATATTCAGTAGTTACAATATGTATATTTTAATTGAAAGAGTTACAATTTTATTTATTAGGAGGTTCTAAGAGGTCAAAAACAAATAATTATAATGATGTAATTTAATCATTAATTAAAATATATTTAATTAAAATTAAGATTCTGGAACACATTTCCATTCTTATAATTTAACTATCATTTATGCTATCAATATATTCTACACTAAAACATTTAAATTATAAAAAGTTATTACTTCTACTATAACTATATAAAACATAATAATTGAAAAATTAATATACTATTACTTCTACTCTAGTTTCTACTATAACTAAAGGCAAGTACTTAGCCACTATGTGGCACTTGTTATAAGTCATGTGGTAGCTGGTGAAAGTGATATTTGTGATTGAAACCATAGAGAAAGAGCTCCAACAATAAAGTCACTCTATGGTAGTAAGGATAATCTCAAGGTGGTCTCCCAGAGTTGTGTAGTATCCATGAGAAGAAGTGCAGATGGATATAATTAGCATATTATTGGGCACCTATTAAATGTTTGATAATGTATGGGAAATGGGAAAATTACTTAACACAATTGGTGAATATGCACTTTGAAAGCTTTTGAAAATAATTACAGAAAGAGAATATATCATTCATTTTTCAAATAGGTAGAAGTATAAATGTAAACCAATGTGAAATGTCTTCCACAGACACATGTAAAATTGCCATTGAAAAGGGGTAATGACTTTTTTTGAAGATGAAGTGAAAAGGTTTTACATAGATGTAAAGAAGGGGTAAAATGAAATGGCAGAGTAAGTTTCCTGTCTAGTGAGATTTTTGCATCTATGCAATGACATGGAACTATGTCAAAATATTTTGGCAAAGGATGACAAATAAAATGCATTTTGCATTTATGAGGCATGTAAGAGATTTTGTGAAAAATAGGTGAAAATGGTGAAGTGATAGAGGAAATGTTTTTAACTAAAATGTGAAACTGTGTTAGCTAGGTGAAAGTTGTTCAGAAAAATATGTTAAGTAATAATGACTGGGAATTGTATGTCTAGGTGTGAAATATAGTTACAAAATATGAAGCCTTCACCATTGGTGGATATTTTCATTAGGGCCAAGTTATAGAACATCAACCATTTTCACAAATAGAAGTGAAAGGTTTTCATTCAAGTGACAATAATGTCACTGAAGAGTCATTTAAGGAAAAATGATAAAGTAAGATAGGCTTATATTTGAAAGGAAGCCAAAGTGCGGAAACACTTCCAAATGCTAATTCTAACACAAGAGATGATGCTAAAATTTATCTCACAAAACCTTAAACTATTGCAAGCTAAATAAACACATGCAAAAAATGAATTATACACATAAACACATAACACCAGATATATGTGGGAAATCCTTGCGGGAAAAAAACCACCACTCCAAAGCTAGACTCAATTGTATTATCAGCAACAAAGTTACAATACAATCTCCAAAGCCACAACTATACAAGAGTAATCAGCTATGATATCTAAATCCAAAATAATTTTGGCAGCATAACAATGCTCTTCAAATAATTCTCTCTGCAACAAAATTCTCTACAACAATGCCTTGTACTTATAGAGTTTTCATACAAGAAACAATTTCTAAAGCATCTACATTCAAAGCATCTACAAACTATTTTAGAAACTTCCTTTATGCACAACTCTTGCCTTAAAAAAATAAAGCAAAGAGAATAAATCAAAGAAAAAGGGAAACATTTTGTTTTCTTCTCAAGTCTATCCTTGTGGAAGATTTTGTCTTCATTTAGCATCTTTCTAAAAAGAATAAATAAAATAATAACTCATGATAAGGCTGAGTCACCTTATCCCAACAATATCCCGCTTGATGAAGACCTTACAGGAGTTAATGTATCACAACATATGCCCCAAGGCCCATAGAACCAACACACCATCTGAACTTTTTAGTGCTCACGGGATTTGTCAATGCATCTGCAACATTCTTCAAAGTAGCAACCTTTTCCAACTTCACCTTTCCATCTTCCACCATATCACAAACAAAATGATATTGTACATCAATGTGCTTTGTTCTGGCATGGAAAGTAGCATTCTTTGCTAAACAGATAGCACTCTGGCTGTCACAATAAATAGTAATCTTTCCTGCATCAAAATCAATATCATAACACAATCTCTTAAGCCAAATGGCCTCTTTAGAAGCATGAGTAGCTGTCATGTACTCTGCTTCCATAGTGGACAAAGCACCTACAACATGTCGCTTGCTCATCCAACTAATTGCATCACCAAACATCATGAAAATATATCCACTAGTGGATCTTCTTGTGTCAATATCACCTTCCCAATCTGAATCCACATATCCACGAATGCAAATAGAATGTCAAGATACAGTAGGATTACCATGAAAACATAAGCAATACTCAGATGTGCCCCTCAAATATTTTAACACTCTCAAGTAATTGCATCCCAATGCACCCTTCCAG
Organism: Chamaecyparis obtusa; assembly: GCA_027943335.1. NCBI lineage: Eukaryota > Viridiplantae > Streptophyta > Pinopsida > Cupressales > Cupressaceae > Chamaecyparis > Chamaecyparis obtusa. The sequence continues at coordinate 1,541,324 of BSBK01000176.1, read as the reverse complement.
GATTAGCCATATACTGACTAAGGACTCCCACTTCTTGGTAAATGTCTAGCCTCATACAAACCATAGCATATATCAAGCTACCAACAATACTCACATAAGGTACTCTAGAAATGTCCTCCATCTCAGTGGGAGATTTTGGACAATCCTCCATAGAAAGCTTCATCCCATGTAACATTGGAACAACTAACTGCCTGCAAGTTGTCATGCTGAATTTATCCAACACAAAGTTAACATACTTCCTCTGGCTCATCCAAAGCTTTCTACTAGCTCTATCTCTGATGATCACAATCCCAAGAATATATCTAGTTGCACCTAGATCTTTCATTTCAAACTGTGTTGCTAACTGAGACTTCAAATCTGAAATCATTCTTTTACCATTCCCAATAAACAACATATCATCTACATACAAGACTATGATAAGAATGTGACCATTTTCAGATTTATAATATACACAATGGTCATATTTAGATCTCAGGAATCCCAATGACAACACATAGGTGTCAAAATTTTGATACCACATTCTAGGAGACTATTTTAAACCATACAAAGATTTCTTCATCTTACAAACAAGTTTTTCTTTACCTTTATCAACAAAATGCTCTGGTTGTGACATATAAATTTCCTCCTCCAAATCATCATGAAGGAATGCTATCTTCACATCCATTTTCTCAACTTCAAAGTCACAAGCTTCTGGAAGCAATAACAAGAATCAAATAGATGTCAGCTTAGCTATAGGAGAGAATGTTTCACCATAATCAATTCCCTCCACCCGTGAAGAACCCTTCACAAAAAACTGTGCCTTATACTTCTCAACACTGCCATCTAGACCCAATTTCTTTTTTAACACCCATTTACATCCAACAGGTTTCCATCCTTCAGGAAAAGGTACCAGATCCCATGTAGCATTCTTCTTCAATGCTGCCATCTCTTCATTCATGGCTTCCATCCAAGAATCTGCATCATGCATACCCATAGCCTCTCTAATAGTCCTAGGATCATTAGTGTTAGCAATCAAAGCAAATATAAAACTGGAATCCAACAAAGAATATCCAAACCTCTTAGGTGAATGACCAAATTTATCAGGTCATTATCTATCATGAGTAGACCTCCTCAAAGTTTGAGGTTTAATTTCTTTCTCTTCTTCAGAACTTTCAGAGCTGCTTAGGCTCTCCTCATTATCTGCAAGTCCATCAGGAGCTCGTAGTTCTTCTTCCTTAGAGGTAGTAGGAATATGAACTACTTCCTTTTTTTGCTTCTCTTCATTCTCTGTTTGCAAATCAACTGTGGAAGGTTTCAGCTCACGAAATATCACACTTCTACTGTAGAGGACCTTCTCTACAACTAGATCCCAAAACTTGTAACCTTTCACACCGACACCATAGACAATGAAGATACACTTAACTACCTTGTTCTCCAACTTTGATCTTTTCTCACTTGGCACATGAGTATATGCCTCACAACCAAAGACTCCGATATGTATCAATGAGGGCTTCTTGCTAGACCACACCTCCATGGGTGTCTTCTCAACAAGTGTTGAAGTAGGAGACCTATTAATTAAATAACATGTAGTGGCTACAGCTTCAGCCCAAAACTTTTGTTCAAGGCCAACACCACTCAACATACTCCTAACCCTCTCCATCAATATTCTATTCATCCTCTCCACAACTCCATTTTATTGTGGAGTGTATGGAGTTGTTTTATGTCTCTCAGTTCCATGATCCTTAAGGAACCTGTCAAATTCTATTGAACAAAACTCACCACCATTATTAGTCCTCAAGCACTTAATTTTTCTACCAATCTGATTTTCAACCAAGGATTTAAATTCCTTAAACAGACTAAAAACTTCAGATTTACTTCTGAGGAAATACACAAATGTCCTTCTAATATAATCATCTATGAATGAGACAAAATGAAAAGATCTAGATATCGAAGGAACATTAACTGGACCAAACACATCTGAATGAATATAATCCAAAACCCCAAAAGACTTATGAGAATTGGAATAAAAGGAAACACAGTGATGTTTACCATAAATACAATGTTCACAGAAGTCAAACTCCATATTACAATCATCAAGGCCTTCAACAAGGATCTTATTTTTCAGATCTCTAAGGCCCTTCTCACCAATGTGACCAAGTCTTTGGTGCCATAACATTGTCTTCTCAGCAAGGAGCTTCATCTCCAAAGTATTAGCAGCCTTAGGTACCCAGAAAGCACAACCATCAAATGTAGAAACAATGGTCTTCTTATTTTCTTGATCTGCCGATGAGGATAAGGAATCCAAAGCCCTTTTCTTAGACTTCACAGAAGTGTTATTGTACTAAATCATGCATGCATCTAGCCTATACAAGGTGCCCATCCTAACACCCTTAGCAAGCACTATAGAGCCTATTCTCATCTTGCATCCAACACTCGAGAAAACAACCCGCACACCCACGTCACCAAGCTTGCCGACTGAAAGTAGATTTCTTACCAAACCAGGGATATGCAGTACACCATTGATCTCCTTCACTCTTCCATCAGGGAATCTAATCTTGACTCTACCACGTCCAACACTATTCAGGTGAGAGTTATCACCCAAATACACCATTCCACCATCAAACTCTTCATACTTTGAAAACCAATCTTAGTGAGATGTCATGTGGAAAAAAGCACCTGAATCTATCAACCACACATCTTCTGATGCATGTGTTTCCAAGGCTGCAACAAAATCATCTACATCATCTTGAGAAGATTTATCAGTGTCAGAATTAGAGTAATCCTGTTTACCTTTCTTTTTCTTCTCCTCTTTGCAGTCTTTTCAAAGATGACCAGGTTTGCCACAATTCCAATATTCTGCCTTGGACTTTTTACTAGGAGACTTAGATTTTCCCTTCTTATCCTTTTTCTTTCTTTTCTCCATTGTTCTACCACGAGAAACTAGGGCCTCCTTAGCCATTTTAGAAGATTTTCTTCCCAGCTCTTCAGATAACAATGAACCAACCACATCCTCCAATTTGAAAGTGGTTGTTGTGCTTCCAATAGCCATAACAAGGTGATCCCATGAGTCCAGAAAAGAACACAACCGAAGCATGCATTTATCTTGATCATCAATCTTATCACCAATAGAATTCAAATGAGCAATTAGCATATTATATGCATTCAAGTGATCAGCAACATAACTTCCTTCCTCCATTCTCAAAGAATACAACTTCTTTCTCAGAAATAACTTATTTACCAAGGATTTCCCTTAATAAATATCACCAAGCTTCTTCCAAAGAATAGCTACAGTCTTCTCTTCATGAACATTTGGGACTACAAAATCAGCCAAACAAAGTCTTATCAGACCCTTGGCTTTTCGATCCATCTTATCCCATTCTTCTTGCGATGTAGTTTGAGGTTTCATTGAAGAAATCGCAGCCCATAGATCTCTATCTACAAGCATGTCCTCCATTTTAGGTTTACATACCTCAAAATTATTGCCATTAAACTTATCCATCTCTACTCTGTTGGATGTGCTTTCCATATCTAACCTGCAATAATATTATGAAAAAAAACTCCTCTGCAAAACTCCCACTGAAACTAGATCAATACAAAAAGCTCATCTACAAGTTGGCCAGGCTCTGATACCAATTGAAAGGAAGCCAAAGTGCAGAAACACTTCCAAATGCTAATTATAACAAGAGAGACGATGCTGAAATTTATCTCACAAAACCTTAAACTATTACAAGATAAATAAACACATACAAAAAATAGATTATACACATAAACACATAACACCAGACGTGGGAAACCCTTGCAGGACAAAACCCACCACTCCAAAGCTAGAATCAATTGTATTATCTAGAAAAAAAAATGTTACAATTAGGGATAACTTTAGTGGCGAATTTCACTCATCGGGGATCCAAAATTTGGCGAAAAAAATCAAACTTTTGGGGTGGCCATGTCGCCTGCACTTTATAAAAATTGGGTCCTATGCATAGGCAAATCGCCAATAGTGACATGGAATTATTTTTATTTCAGTGATGACTTCGCCAATCGAATTAATTTTTCCACATAGTAAATTGAATATTTTCGCCTACAATTTCCTAAGCTTCTCTTAATTGATGGTCATATTCGCCAATATGCAATCAAAATTTAAGTTAGAGTACGGGTTAAGTACATAGATTTGACATGTGTCTCTATTCTGGAGACTTTCAATGAAACTTTATGGCTTTTAAAACTTTGGCCTAAAATAGATTTGACACATGTCTCTATTTCAGAGACTTTTGGGGGAATCTTTGTGTCCTTTAAAACCTTGGCCTGAAACAAAATTCTTGCCATTGATCTCAGATCATCAAACGGTTACAAAAAGTAGGGTTATCTCCCGTCAAATAATGATGATTTCTAGGTATAGGTTCCCGTCATCGTGATTTTCTTCAATAATGAAAGATTCGCCAATATTTTAGAATTTTCATATAATTAAAAAAAAATTGTTAGTACAAATAATATTTTTTCCTTTCAAATAAAAAAATTCGCCAACAATATTATTTTTTTTACCCAAAATAATGTAGGATTCACCAGGATTTTACACTTTTTCTAGGGAGGGGGTTTCTTAAAGTTTTCCTTGGTTACAATACAATCTCCAGAGCCACAACTGTACAAGAGTAATCAGTTGTGATATCTAAATCTAGAATAATTTTGGCAGCATAACAATGTTCTTCAAACAATTCTCTCTGCAACACAATTCTCTACAATAATGCCTTGTACATATAGAGTTTCTGTACAAGAGGAAACACTTTCTAAAGCGTCTACATTCAAATCATCTACAAACTATTTTAGAAACTTCCTTTATGCACAACTCTTTCCTTAAAAACAAAGAAAAGAGAATAAATCAGAGAAAAAGGGAACCATTATGTTTTCTTCTCCAAGTCCATCCTTGTTGAAGATTTTGTCTTCATTTAGCATCTTTCTAAAAATAATAAAGAAAACAATAAATCATGATAAGGCTGAGTCACCTTATCCCAACAATATTTTCATTATGCAATATTATTCATGGGAAGTCGCCAAAAGAGTATATATTATTTCCTTTTGAAAAGGAAAGAGAAGACCAAAAGGCAAATTAGACATTTCTAGCTAGATATTTTGCAGTTAGAACTTTGTGATGGTCTAGCAAATTGGAATATTCAAATGGTGTGAATCAAGTGAATTAAAAAGTGTAAATATTTCTAGTTTGGGAGATTAAAATGGAAAAGTGCAGTTCAAAGGCAAACATTATAGTACTTATATCAAAAGAAGAATTATTTTATTGTCAAACCATGGTGAAATGTATTCAGGAGAAGAGCCAAATGAAGGGAATCATGTATTTTTTGGTTGCATAAGGATAATACTTTCTATTGCAAATAGGAAAAGTGGAGATACAGAATTAAATAAAAAATAACAAAGGATATTTGAGGATAAGAGATACATGGTATATATTCTATGGAGGAGGATTTGATTTTGTTTTCATGTTGAGTGAACTGCATTCACGTAAAGGACTAAGTGACTAGAAAAAGACAAACATGCTAAGTTCAACCACAAAGGAGAAGTGTCATTTTCACATAGGCACACTATATGTGTGAAATATTGTTTGAAAGGAGGATTTCAGATTAGACAAAAGAGTTGAAAGAGTGAAGCATATCAGTGGTACAAAAGTTTTTTATTTTCAATAGAATGGAAGAAGACTGTTCTTTTTCCAAATTAGGTCAGATTGAGAAGAAAGACACATGTCAATAGTTGATCAAATTTGGATCCTCTTCTTTTCTATTTATTCCTCTTTTATTTTTGTTGTAGATGTTCCAATTCCATTCCTTTTTGGTAATTCCATTTATAGGTAGTTAGGATGTGTTATTTCTTTGAGATTTTAGGTTCAGAATGTTGAAAATTGGATTTTGTCAATTTATTAGAGGTAGGCCTCACTATTCCATATGTATGATATTTCCACTTATATTGTTTTATTCTTACTTCACTTCATTCATTTTTTCAAGATTAATGCCATAGCTATTTCTTTAGGCAACCACCAACCATTTTATGTTCATGCCATTACTGATTTTTTCATAAATTCTAGGGGAATTGCAACTATAGTAAAAGTGTTTTCTATTAGATTAATGTTGGCATATACTACTATATTGATTTGCATAACTACATTGGTGATCCTAGCTATTGAGGGATACATCACTATTATGTTCCTATGCTAGGAAAATACATGTTCTTTTTTGATACCATCTACATCTTTCTTGATTACCATGATTATCATTTGACACATTTACATGGTTGTTATGCAATGAATTCTTTATATTTGTTACTATGCATTGTCATATTCTTACTTGATTATATTGCATTTACATTTTATGTACTATTTTTATCCTCTCCTAAACTTCCTTGGATCATTTTAATACAACTAATTTTAAAAGAGTATCCTATCCTATTAGTTTTTTATATAGTTAGAAGTGCTTGATAAAATCCATCTATTGTTACATAAGGAAACATTTAAACAATGACACATTACAAGATCCAATATTTTGCATTGCCTCCTAATGATATCCTTTGATATTTGAATATTCAATATGCATGAACACTTTTATGATTGTTATATACTCTTAGATTATTTGTCATTCTAGGATTCACCTACAACTCAAAAATGAATAAAAAAAATATTATTGACCTTATATCTTGATTTATTTTGTAGTCTTTTTAAGGAGGATTCCTTTATAAATAGACACATTGAGAAATGGTGTAATTATTCAAAATTGGGTCCCTTCTCATATGACACCTAGGTCTATCCAATACAAAAATCCCTATACAAATCCACTTAATTCCTCCATATGTTTACACATCCCTTTACTTTCATCATGTGTGTTTGTTTATTATATATGTGCACCAACATTCATATAAATACATTACACTTTCTATTTAGCCGATTTCATACTATGTGATATGTTCATTGTTACCCTCTTTTATTTACCTCATATCATAATATAGAATATGTTAATTATGATAGTGAAATCATTATGGTTCTAGATTCATTCTTCTTGAATTTCATTTTAATATTCAAATTTGGTCAACTATGCCAATTTTATTTTGACATAGGGTTGACTAAACATAAATTTACACATGTTTCTATGTGCTTGTAAATTTAAAAACACTTAATGTATTCATTTACTCATTGCAATATCTAAAAAGATTTCTAAATTGTATCATGTGCATGGTACCCTTCAATTAGATAATGAGAGAAATTTATATGTATATGAGAATTCCATGGAGTATATGCTTGATTGCATATTAGTCTTAATTTTGTTAAACCCCCTTTAGATTTACCAAGGAGAATGAAACCCTTTGTGAAAAAAATTAAAACCTATAAAGATATTCTTTAATTGCATGAGTTCTTTGTTTGTGTGATCATGAAATATTATCTAATAAGTTTCACTTTCAAACCTTTTTAAAACAAATTCTTAAGTTTACTTAGGAAATTTGAATTTAATATCTCAATCAATATGATAGAGACATGTCCAAACTCATGTTGCCTATATCTCACCCTTGTTTAAATATGTAATGAATAATATAATCATATTGTATACTTGTGTCCTTTAATGTAATAGAATTATTATTTCATGTTGGATCTCTCTTCTAGTTTCGCTAAAACACCTTAATTTTAATGACTATCTCCATAGTAAAATATTGCATAATATAGAGCACTTGATACCCTATTTCACTCATATCTCAATTAAGAAAGAAAAATGTCAACATGAATTAGGTGAAATGAAAGACAAAAATCACAAGTACAAGATCACATATGTAAGACACAATGATAATTGTAAACTTGTCTATAATCTTTAAAATCAATATTACATAGAGTAAACATAAATTTATGATTTCAAAATAAGTGTCTAAAAGACATTCTATTTTATTTTATTTTATTTTATATAATCCATCAAATTTCAATGCATACATTAATCCTCATACTAATTCTTGATTTGGTGTATATTTAATAATTCTAAATTATCAAATTGACAATCCAACTAACACATTAGTAATCTACATTGATTGTGATAACTTGCATCTGTTTTATTGGATAAGCTTGTCTTCCACTCAAGGATAAATCCAAGCAAAATAAAAAAGCAAAAGACTCTAAATATTGTGGACCCTAAAAACATAATGCAAGTGAAATCAGTCTTCACATGTGAGCTGCACTTGACCGTCCTCCATCATATGGATGGGGACTAAAAGAAGCAAATAGACAAGGAATCTTCGCTTTTTCATCCTCATCTCATACCTTTTGTTTGCATTACATTGGATCACATTTTTATGGGCGGTGGTCGGTACAAATTCATTATTGAACATGGATCTTTCCACCGACAATCAGGCCGCAGATTTGAATGTACGCTAAAATTTAAGGCATGTTTCTGCTGCTGTAAATCTGAAGCCTTGAAAATTCCTGCAACCCCACCTCGAATATGGAATTTTCATTCGTTGGTTAGTGTGGTAATTCATTAATAACTCTGTATAGTCTCATTACTAATCTCCTTTTCCTTCTACAACATTTCACCATAATATCTAGTAAGGCTTAATCTTGCCCTAATACTGAGTCAATTAGCTTTGAATGGTAGAAGGGAATGATCCTTAGGGTCAGCTCGGTTCAATTTGGTTGTTGTTTTAACTAGTCTAGATTGTGAGTTCAATTCTTGATTTGTTCGCCATATAGATAATAGTTTAGTTTTCTAAAGAGTTCCCTTCTTTAACCTAGATTGTGGGTTCAATTTTTTATTTATTTGTGGTATAGATGATGATCTACTATATATCGTTAGCAAGATTATAAGTGAGTCACCTTTTAAAGAGTTAAGCTCTGTAGTCTAGATTGTTTGTGGTATAGATGATGGTCCACTACATATCGTTAGCAGGATTATAAGGGACTTGCCTTTTAAAGAGTTAAGCTCTTTAGTCTAGATTGTACCCCTCTAAAGAGTTAAACTCTATTGTCTAAGTTGTGGGTTCAATTCTTGATTTGTCCGTATGATTAGTTGTGAGTTCAATTTTTGATTTGTCCGTAATAGATAATCATGTCATTCAAAAAATTATAGGAGATTTGTAGAAGATTTTGGCTTCTAAAGAATTGAGCTCCAGATCGCTAGACTGGACTCTTGATTTCTCTTCATAAAAAAATAAGAAAAAAGAAAATGCTGGAAGGGAAGGGAGTTATAGAAAGTACAGACATGCCGGAGAAGCTGCAAAGACATGCAATGCTATGTGCATCGGAAGCTCTTGATCTGTTTGATGTTTCTCAGTGCCAGAACATTGCATGCCATATCAAGAAGGTTGGTTTGAGTTTGGGTTAGATTTCTGTAGGATATGAGTTATTTCGGCAGAGAGTACAAATAAAGAGAATTCTGACAAATTAATATTGGGATCATGTCATTCTAAGTTATTTAGTTCTGGGGTTTTTTGCAGGAGTTTGATAAGTGTTATGGAGGGGTATGGCAGTGCGTTGTGGGAATGAACTTCGGCTGTTATTTCACTCACGGCAAAGGAAGTTTCATCTATTTTTGTTTGGGCACGCTCAATGTATTGATATTCAAGGGAGCATAATAATCTCAAATATGTATATTATATATCCTTCCACTTGTTCTTGTGAATAAGTTATGAGCATGGGCCAACTACATATTGTGCAAAATTTGGCAGCATGAACCATCACAGATTTCCTCCATGAATGAGCTTCTGTAAATATTTTGTATGATTTTTTTTTTCTTTTTCTTTAAGAAGCATTACGAAGCTGTGGCTTTCATCAGCTAAGGTAATAATAAAGAAATGGGACTTTACCATAGTGCATGATCCCGTTTTCCTTTCTATTACTATTTGCAGTCTCCCCGTTAGGCCCAGCTTTGAATTTGAGACGATTTCAATATTCTAATTTGTTCAGATATTTGTCAAATGCAATTTCTATTATTCTTATATGTTTAACGTTATTTTGAGTATGATCCATGTAGATAATGATATGTACATTTTTAAAAGTTTGGTAATTTTGGTAAAATGATTTTATTTTTATGTATATTTAAAATTTAAACTTAATCTTTAAATTCAAATTCAGATTAAGCCAATATGATATTTCTTATAGTTGTTGACATGATATGAAGTAAAATATATTGGAAATATTGGTAAGAGTCGCTAAAGAGCTTTTTAATTCATTGAATTATGATAACATCATAATATTTTATAAGGTTCTTATAAAATATATTTGTATTTTGTGAGTCACAAAATGCGAGTATGTATTGGGGTTCATAAAATTCTAAATATATTTTATTTCTTCTATGCATTTTCAGGCTCACAAAACTTTGTGTGCATTTAATGAAAGAGGGGGAGAGAGAGGGTGGGAGGATAGGGAGAGAAAGAGAAAGAAAGCTAGAGGGAGAGATATATAGAGAAAGTTGGAGGGAGAGAAAAAGATAGGTAAGAATGAAGATCTAGATAGAGAGAGGTAAGAAAAAGAGTATATGGCAAATGAGAAAGGGAAGGAGAGGTGTGAAGAAGAGAATGTGCATTAGAGGGAATGAGGGAGAGGTAGGTAGAGAGGGAGTAGTAAGAGAAATAAATGAGAGAGCTATAGAAAGGCATACTTGAGAGAGAGAGAGAGAGAGAGATTTATTATATGTGAGTGAGAGATAGATACAAGAAAAATCATAGAGAGACAAGTAAGAAAAAGAGTGAAGACAAAAGTAGATACATAGTTTTGTAAGAAAGATGGAGGAAGAGAAATAAATAGTTACAGAGACAAAAAAAAATTAGGAGAGACAGAAGGATGAAGGGATTGAGGGAGAGGTAGAGAGAGGGAGTTAGTCAAAGTGAGGGAGTGAGAGAGATAGAGATTTGGGGGAAGGATCAACAAAGATTGAGAGACAGATATTAAGGGCTGAGAGAGAGAGATGAGGAAAATGGGTAAAGAGGTAACAAGAGACATATATGTACACGTATGTATGTATTAATGTATGTGTATGTGTATGTGTATGTGTATATCCATACATAGAGATGTATATGTACATATATATACATATTATATATATTTACACACACACACACACACACACATATGTTGAAAATTTGGCTAAGTAGGATATCGAAATGTTGTCATTATGGAAATATTTACCCAACATTAAGATAACATGATCGGAGGAAACAGTTCTATATGAGCGTACTTGAAAATTATCTAAGTATAACAATGATTACCAGTCTTCATAAAGATAGTTTTGATTAGTGATGTTCACATAAGCAGGTTCAGTGCATGCACACTTGAACATTGATCATTCTATGTATATCAAAGCTACATCTAAGAGTACAAGTCTATACAGAATGTACAAAAGAAGATATTAGTGTTTTACAAAGACAGTGTTGAGCCGACCAAAGCAAAGCAGAAGACAGATTATATTGAGTTAAGGGATTTTTTTTTTATCAAAATAATGACTTAACTAATTAGGGACGACATCCTAGATGTTAACCCTAAGGCAGCATATAATGAATTTATGTTTTGAGGAGAGTATAATGTATTGTAAGCTGATAGGAAGTTATTTTGTAATAACTTGTATATAAGTAAGAATAATGTAATGCGATGGAGTATGTATGAATGTATTATGAAGAAGCTATAAGAAGTTCATATATGATACGAAATTGTAGTTGTAATAAGAAAATAAGCAAGTATTTTATATTAGAGTGAAGAGCCTACAAAGCTAGATCTGAATAATAAAGTTATTCGGCAACACTAAAAGTTTTTTGTATCATCAGTTATCATTGTATATTGCATGTTTGGGCAGTGAGCTCATCTTGCAAACATCTTGTTTTGTAATAGAAACTCCTAACAGGGTTGAGGCTTCTAACAAGGTCTAAAGTCCTTTAACCAGGACAGAGACACTATATGTATGTAATAGACTACTAATAGGGTCAACATCCTTAACCAGATACTTTTGATTAGTGGATTAGTTGTGGGTACCATCCCCACTGAGGTTTTCCCTTGGCTAGGGTTTCTTCGAGAATAATCATGGTGTTATGAGTTCATTTATTTTATTATTGTGCATGTTATTCAATTTACTTAGTTTAGTTTCTTATGCAAGCTTCACATTAATTTCATATATCCATAATTGGGCAAAAGTAAAAGTTTGTGAAATATTGATTCACCCCCCCCCCCCCCTCTCAGTGTTTCCTATTTCTAAAAATTGGTATCAAAGCTTAGTTACTCAGAACAAATTTATTCAAAGAAAGCCTAACAACTTGAGTAAGATCTTTGTGGATATGGATCAGTTGCAAAAAAATCTTGATGAAGCTCTTGAACAAATTGATATGATTATTGAAGAAAGAGATACTCTAAAGAATAAATATGACAATGCGAAAGACTACATTGAGAAACTAAAAGAAAAGCTAAAAGATCTGAAATCAAAGAAAGAACCTACAAGTCAAGTCAAGGACTGTGATGAAGTTTCAAAACTGAAGAAAGAAAATAAGATCCTTAAACATGAACTAAAGACTGTAGATTTGAAATTAAGCTTGAAAGATGACAACAGCAAAGATGAATCAAATCTGAAATCTAAAAATATAGATCTAAGATCTGAACTTACAAAAGTGACATCTGAACTTACCAAAGTGACATCTGAACTTGAGACTACAAAATTGCAGCATGTTGAACTTGTGAAGTACAATACAATTGTGAAAGGAGAACTAACCTAGTCTAAACAACATCTTGAGAAATTATATCCAGTAGTGAAAAGATTGATGAACAAATGTCCTATCAAAAACCATCCTATGATAAAATTAGTCTTGGATATCTTGAAGATAAATTCCCAAAGAAGATTGAGGAGTGCAAAGAACTAGATCCAAAACATCCTGAGAATAAAGATGAAAAGAAGCCTGATGAATCTAACAAATCTAAAGATATACCTAACTCACCTAAGAAAGATGAATCACCTAAAGAGATACGAAGAGAATTCAAAGGTAAATATTTTTCATGCAATTCGTTTGGACACATGAAAAGAGATTACACGGGTAAGCAATTCAAATCTATCTTTGGTTATTGTTATAATTGTCATGGTTTTGGACATAGAGCTATTAATTGCAAGAAACCTAGATCTAATGATAATGGTAATAGTAGAATGTTTAGAAATACTAACCCTGCAGATAAGAGATCTATTGGAGACATGAACTTGAAAGAAATGGAGTTGTGTGTTATAGATACAACATATTTAGACACATTGCCAGAAATTACAGATCAAAAATTAGTCAGTCAGGACCTAGATATGGAAATAATGGAGTAGTTTGTCAGATATGCAATAACATTGGTCACACAACAAGGTATTTTCGAATGAACAACATGAGAAATTTGAATCCTAGAAGAAATGCAAACTATACTAGAAGAAATGTGAACACCATCAATAATAATAGAGAAAGTTGCAGTAACTTGGAGGAAATTGAATTTGTTAAAGCTACAGATCAAGCAAGAACACTTAGTATACCAAGAAATCAGACAGGTGAAGTATTTGAGAATAAGTTTGAATCAATTCCTAATTCATCTCAAAGCAATTAAGCATTTATTTTATGAACTATGTATTAGAGTAAAGCATCAAAATAGTGTAGAATTTAGAGTAGTTAAATTAAGCCTTGCAAAGTTAATATGAGCTAACTTATATGATGTAAAGAAGATATGGTTAAGAGAACATGAATTTATGAATATGTATGTGAGTACACGAAAAGAATGAAGTTTTGTAGGTAACCAGGAACAACTTTTGGCATGGATGCACTTAAGAAATTTAATGCGATGATTGTATCTTGAAAGATTTGAAGGGTAAAATCAGAATATCGACATCATTTGATCATTCAAGTGTTTACAAGAGTTATAGAGAGCTATAGAAGAGGACAAAGGCATAAGAGAAAGGTATGTAAGGAAACTTTGTAAAATTAAGGATGAAGATCACTTCAGAGAAATCATGAAGAACTTAAGTACCCATCTGAGAAGAAAAAGAAGGACAATACTAATAATGGGGGGCAATTATGAAGAGATTAATAGAGAAACTGAAGAAGCGGTTGTAAAGGTGATGACCTCTGGACCGGGAGAAATATTCAATGAATCTAAACATGCAGTAGAAGCAAAACATCAAACTGAATCAACACTAGTTCCGCCACCCTCCATCAACATTAATGATGAATATATGAACATAGAAGGTATAAACATTATCTTAGATAGAGAAGAAAATCCATTGGATGATCAAGGAGCCAATGTTGGAAATTTGATAGAAGTTGTTGAGTAGAAGGATGAAGAAGAAAATAAGGAAGAAGAAGTTATAGAAATGAGAATTGAAGAGAAGGAAGAAATTCAAGTTAAAATAGCAGAAGAGGAGCATGCGGTGCAAGAAGAGAAAACTGAAATTGTTTCATAGACTAAGAGCACAGCAAAAATTCTATCTAGACCACATATTGAATCATTTTTTGCAAGCCTAGGAGTTGAAGTTGACGATGATGATCAAATAGAGTTGATCTCATCCCTAAATAAGATAATTTGAAAGAATAAGAAGGCAAAAAGCTTGGAAGGAATGTTACTTAAAGTAACTAGCAAACTTCAAGGATTGATATCAACTCAAGTCAGTGAAGTTGATCCCCAAGCTAAAGCTAAAGAGGTAATAAAAGCTTTTGACACTAAATTCACCAATTTGTCAGATATTGCATTAGTTAAAGCTCAACCAGCCCATGATGCACAATTATTTCAAGTTGTTTGTTAGAACATCAAAAATAATTTGGGGGTAAAAGTATAATATTGTGTCGCACTAGAGGACAAACTAAGTTGGTTCGGCCGGAAGGGGTCCGACTGGAACCATGTGGTGCCCTCTAGCCACCAGGTGGCGTCTATGTGGTGGGGGGGTCTAGTCGGACCCCTTCCAGCCGGACCCCCAAAAGTCTATATAAGAAAAAAAAGTGGCCCGCGCGGGTCATTTTCATTCAGAGGCTTTAAGCTTGTGAGGAGAGCTACAGGGGAGTTCCGGCCGGAAGAAGTAGGTACTTTTTTAATTTTTTTATTTCAATGTTTTTTTTTAGTTGTTTTTTTATTTAGTATTAAATAATTGTATTTTAATTAAAAATCTTTATTTAATAGCTATTTTTTGTTTAATTAATATAAGATAGTTGTAATTTAAACATAAATATTTTAATTTAATAGTTAAATTCTTGTTTATTTAGTTTTATTTTTTTTAATTGTTGAAATAAAATAATATAATATGACTAATAACACCTAAATTGATTAATATGACCTAATAAGACATGATGCCTACTTTAATAAGACCTAATAGTCCACCCTTAAGAACTAATAGGACGTATACTTAACATGTATGTTTAAATTTGTAGTTTATGTATGCATGTTTAAATTTGTAACATGTATGTTTCTTAAATTTCTAGTTCATCTATGCACGTAACTATGTGTGTGAATTTTGTACCTAGCTGTAAACACAACACTTCAGTAAAACATTAGAGGTTAGCTAAAATCGAAATCGTGCAATAAAATGAAAACTAAACTAACCAGGCGATTTGCTACCTTCTAGTAGATGCAAGTATGTATTCTCAGATTAGATCGAGATCAGTGACCTTGACAACACCTAAACGAAGGATTTGAATGCAAAATCTAGATATAAATTAGATGCAAATTAATCTATTTTTTTGGTTTTTCTATGCAATAATATGAAAAATGATATGAAATCTAATCTATATAAAAAAATGATATGCAATACAATTAATCTAACAATGATATGCTAAATATGAATGATCTCACAAAAGTTGTTGATTCACAAAGAAGCTTCAATTCTTTAGATACCAATTCACCAGCATAAGTTTGCAAATTATGAGATGATTTGTGAAGAGTTGAGCCTTGATTTTATAGAAATCTAGGGCTTTGGGGATGCATAGAAAAGCCATAAATCACTCTAGTTGATTTTTGAGTCAACGAAGAATTAAAGATAGTTAACTCACAATAAATCATGCAAAAATAGCTTTTTGATTTAAATCAGAAGTTGAGATCAGCTTTCAACTCAAAATAGAGTTGAGTTTATTTTTAAAACAACTTGAATTGATTTTATGATTTATAGTTTAACTATTTTTTTGGATGTGCATAATTAATTATGAATTAAATTAATAAATAAAGTGATTTATCCTCAACTTAACTGATTTTTTTTTAAAATAAAATAATTGATTTATGGGTTAATCAATTATTAAATCAAACTTTTATTCAAAAACTATATTATTAAATTTGACAATTGACATTAATTAATTAAATAAGAATTTAATCAATTAATGATAGGAATTTTGATTTATTGTCAAAATTAAATAATAATAATTAGGAATAAATATAATTAAATTCAATTAAATAATTAAGTGGCAGTATTAAATCTAATTAATTAAATATTGAGAATATTCAATTAATCAAACTTTAGGATAAATAAGATTTATCACCAAATAATTATTAAATCAAAGATAATTAGGATAAATAGAAATATTACTAGGAATATTCCCTAACGCAGAATTTAGGATAATCAATTAGGATTCGATGATGTTCAGATGTGCCTTAGGTTAGGACTTTGATGTTGATTTCATTCCATGTGTCGATATAGGAGGTTAATGAACCTATAGCCCATTTTTGGGGTATTACATTTTGCCCCTCTTTGAATTGTTGTGCGAAGTGCAGTGGTTCAAAGACAGTCTGTGTATGATATTGAAACTGATGTTTGAAATTGATATGGATATGAGACAGAAACTGATTGATATGAGATAGAAACTAATTGATATGAGATAGAAACTAATTTGAAAGATTCGAAGATAATAGGTCCTGAATGACCAAAGATAATGTTAACTATAAGAGCAAATGAACCGATGATTGCGAAAAAGTGTCAAAATGCCTGATTCCAAACCTTATGATTGCAAACAAAGTGAGTGACCAATTCCAGACCTGATTGTCGATAAGAATCACATTGGTATCACATTTGAACCCTTCAGTTTCTGAAGAACCAAGGAAATAACACAATTGAACCGATAGTTACAAAAATTGATACAATTTATAAGATTAAGAGAATACCAGATTGATATGGATCTCGATGAATCTGATATGCCTCGAGCGATGATTGATTTTCCCCAAGCGATGAGGTCTTTTTGATGAATCAACAATTAGACATGGATGTTGTCTTGATTATTGAGGAAAGATATGATTTCCATAAAGATATGATTTCAATAAAGATATGATTACAGACTTTGAATGATGTGCAATACCATGCCCTCTTCAGGATAAAAATTGAAATCTGACAAGAAAAGTCAGCGTTATATGGTTCAAAAGCATGTTAATTGATTTGAAAAGTGGTTAAACGTGTTTGAAAATGCATTCTGCATCGTTTGGAGGTCCAAAAGACCAAGTTTGACTAGGTTTGACCATGGGTTGACCATAGTTGACCAAGTTGAAATTTTGATAGTTTGACCTAAGATAATCAGTTAAGTAGAATACTGGATTTCTCTAATGATGGAAGGTCGATTATGCAAGCAGTTAATAATATGAATGATCTCAGATTTTGATTTTGATCCCGAAAAAGGATTCTACTTGTTGTTTCGTTGGAGGAACCTTCGTGTGAGATTCAGCTCTTGTTAGATTTGAAGATGTGATTTGAAGAATCGTTTAAGCATTGAAGTTTAGCCAACCACTGTGAGATCATGCAAACATGCAAAATGCAAAGAGACATGCAAAATGAAATGCAACCTAAGACCTAGAACCTAGTCACTGATCATGTGTCGGTCATTCTCATCATTGAATTTTTAGGTAACTGGATAAATCAATACAATGCCCACTAGTTATGAAACTATAGACATATGAATATCGATTTGTATGCGCAGGAATCAATACAACACCCACTGATTAGGCAACCATGGATGTATGAATATCAATTTTGTTTTCGAAATGTCAGATTAGATATAAGCACCAAGGCATAAGTGCCAGGATGACCTGAATATCATGTCCATTTTGATATAGCTATTTGTATAAGCATCAAAACATAAACATCGTGATGACCTGAATATGCCTTGCATGCAAACACATCAAACAATCAAGAGGTCATTCTAAATCCAATGTGAATTACCCGTAGTGACCCTTTATTGTTCACATCCTTAGGTAAGATCGCATTTCACAATAGGAGAAAGAACTCACTCAAAAAGACAATAGTTAGATCAAACTTCCTTGGATTTTTTGGGTATCAATGGTCCACATACGCATGGCCATCCAATTCAAGATAGAGGCTCTTACAGTCGAACACCATTTCAATCCATAATTTCCAAAGTTGTTAGATTTTCACATACAAGCAGCAAACAAACAAAAGATTATGCCCTCAGTCATCACTCTCTAAATCCTGTAAAGGACATCATCGAAGAGCTTGAAGGACATAATATGCAAAAATCTCAATGCAAATCAGTAAGCATACAAGGAGATAAAAGCATGTAAAAAGCATAGATTATTTTCATTTTGAGTTTGATTGCGTTGTTGTAGATGCAAAATCCTTTCTGGAGACAAGACGGACCGACTGACTCAAATGAAGCTTCAAAGGACTCTGACTGGATATGATACGTCTCAGATACATTGGAGGTCATAGGATATGACATTGATTTCCCCCAAGTTTGAACATTGATAGGATACAAACGCTTGAGCTAATTGGTGTACAGACTGACTTATTCAAAACGGGAATGCAGAAACAAACCGAGAGATATGTACAAACTAAAGCAAGACTAAAAGCTGGGAAGGACCAATATTGCACTAATAGATGGAGCGTTTTGAAACAAGTGACACTTATTTGCCAAGTTTTCACCATCTTGGTAGAGATTTTATTTTTGCTACCAAAGCGCCTGTTTCCAAGTTTTCACCAAGGCACTTTTTCTTTTTCTCATTTTTTTGTATTTTTCATTTTTTCAATTTTTTTTGTACTTTTGATATTTTTTACTTTTTTTTGCGAATCATCAAGGCACCTATTGCTAGGTTTTCACCAAGATGTTCATTTTTTCCAGGACCTTTTCTGATTTTTCTAATTTTTTCAGGACATTTTACCATGGACTGAATGTCTTAGGCATAGAATTTCTTCAGATGGAGAACGTTGATTGGTTCTCGAAACTGTTCTCCTTCAGTCATTGAGAGTTGATAGGCACCAGAGCCAAAAGTAGCAATGATTACAAAGGGACCCAGCCAGTTGGGTTCAAACTTCCCCTTGCGTTCTTGATGTGATTGATTTTTAGAATTCTCTCTCAAGACTAGATCACCAACCTGAAATTCTCTGTGTCTGACTTTCTTGTTGTAACCTCTAGACATTCTCTTCTGATATACTCTGAGATGATCATTTTTTGCTTGCCTGCACTCATCTAGTAGTTCAAGTTCTTGCAACCTAGACACTCCGTAGTCATCATCAGTTACTAGACCATGCATTATGATTCTTAGTGATGGGATTTCAACCTCAATAGGCAGTACCACTTCAGACCCATAAACTAAAGTGAAAGGTGTAGCCCCAATAGGTGTTATGATACTTGTTATGTAGGCCCAAAGAGTTGGATTGATCATGAGATGCCAGTCTCTTCCTATTTTATTAACTGTACGGTGCAAGATTTTCAATAGATTCTTGTTAGAAGCCTCTACTTGGCCATTCCCTTGAGGATAGTAGATAGATGACCAATGTTGTGTAATCTTGAATTTGGCATATAAATCATCTAGATCTTTGTTCTTGAATTGTCCACCATTATCTGTGATTGTGGAATGAGGTATCCCATATCTGCATATGATATAGTTCAATATGAACATAGATATTTACTTTCCAGTTGCTTGTGTCAAAGGGACTGCTTCTACCCATTTTGTAAAATAATCTATAGCTGTGATTATATGGGTATGTCCATTAGAAGAATGAGGATGTATAGCTCCTATAAGATCAAATGCCCATTGGTGAAAAGGCCATTGTGTAGTAAAGGGAATTAGATCTCTCCCTAGAGCATGAATTAAGTTGCCATGCACTTGGCACTTTTGACAGTTCTTAGCATTAGCAAACTTGATAGACTCTTTCTCCATTTCAGGCCAATAGTACCCAACCCTAATAAGTTTTTGAGCTAGTGTTAAACTGTTCAAGTGTGACCCACAAATACCATCATGGACCTCCTCTAACGCATGTTGATACTCTTCCCATTCTAAACATCTAAGTAGCGTACCATCTAGACCTCGTTTGATCTATCATGACCAATGATGACATATCAGGAGGCATTACGAATAAGGTATCTCTTTTCATGGCAGTTGAAGGTATCGGGAATGATTTGGTCTTGGAGATAGGAAAATAGGTTTTTGTATCTAGATGAATCATGACCAATAATAGTGTAGATCATGTAGGTTTCAAGGGAATCATATGCAGGATAAGATAGTGCTTCCACCAGGAATTTGTAGTGTAGCTCATGTTCAGGCTGCTATAATAGAGTAGATAGCATGGCCATTGCATCGGCAGCCTTATTCTCTGTTCTAGGAATTTGCTCAAATGTGATAGATATGAAATACTTCTTTAAATCATCTACCATTCTCTTGTATGGGATGATCTTTTCATCTTTAGTCTGGTACACATCATTGACTTGATGAATAACAAGTTGTGAGTCTCCATGAATGTGTAATTCTGTTACTCTCCACTCAATTGCTAGTTTCATGCCATTAAGAAGGGCTTTGAATATTCTACAATATTGTTTGTGCAAGGGAACTTTAATCTGAATGCTTTTGGGATTGAGTACCTTGAGGAGTTATGAACAATATGCCTACTCCTGACCCATTCTGTGTATAGGAGCCATCAAAGAATAACTACCATTCTCTAGAAGAAAGAGTCATGATAGAGGAATCTGGAAATTCCATTTGCATTGGTGTATCATCAATCATAGGTGCATCTGCTAATTGATCAACAATAACCTATCCTTTGATAGCTTTTCTTTCCACATATTCAATGTCAAATTCACTTAAGAGCATGACCCATTTAGCTAATCTACCTATGAGGGCAGCTTTTCTTAGAAGGTACTTGAGTGGATCAATCTTAGCTACCAAATGTGTGGTATGAGCTAACATGTAATGTCTTAGTTTTTGTGATGCAAAGAGCACAGCTAGACAAGCTTTCTCAATCATTGAATAGTTCTTCTCATATGCAACCAGTGTTCTAATGATATAGTATATAGCTCTTTCCTTTTTGTTCTCATCATGTTGTGCAAGCAATGCCCCTAGTGATGTATCTGTAGTGGAGACATATAAGATCAAAGGCTTCCCTAGAATGGGAGGCATCAAGATAGGAGGATTTGATAGATACTTCTTGATATGATTAAATTTGTTATCACATTCTTCATTCCATGCAAAGGTCACACCTTTATGTAATGTTTTTGTAAAAGGTTGTGATATGTTTGCTAGCTATGATATGAATCTTTTGATAGATTGAACTCTTCCTTGCAATGTCCTCATTTGACTAATATTCTTTGGAGGTTGCATTTCCATGATAGCCTTTACTTTAGCTGGATCAACTTCAATGTCCTTCTTTGAGACTATGTATCATAAGAGTTTTCCAGAAGTGACACCAAAAGCACACTTCTTAGGATTTAGTCTGAGACTAAATTTTTCCATTCTGTCTAGTATCTTGCTCAAGTCATTTAGATGTTCAGCTCTAATCATAGATTTTTCTAAAGTATCATCAACATAATCCTCCATAGTCCTATGCATCATGTCATGAAAAATAGAAGTCATAGCTCTCTGATATGTAGCACTAGCATTCTTAAACCCAAATGGCTTGACATTCCAGCAAAAGGTGCCCCATGCACATCTGAAAGCAATTTTCTCTTGATCTTCTGGAGCAATTTTTATTTGATTATATCCAGAAAAACCATCCATTAAAGAATACATCTCAAAGCCCGCTATCATGTCCACTATCATATCAATGTTAGGTAATGGAAAATCATCCTTAGGGCACACTCTGTTTACATCTCTAAAGTCTGTGCATACTCTTATTGATTTGTCTGGTTTAGAAATAGGTATAATAATTAGAGATCCATTCTACATAATCAATAACTCGGATGAATCTGAGTTTTAGGAGCCTCTCTAATTCAACTTTTACCAAGAGTGCAACATGAGGATGCATCTTTCTTAACTTTTAGATAAATGATGCATTATAAGATTAGGATCCAACCCTGGCATATCTGAATATTTCCATGCAAAGTTGATCTTCTTTTCTTTTAGGAATGTTGTAAATTTTTGCTTCTCTTCTTCTGATAAAGATTATGCTACATGAATCAACTGTGGTTCTTCTGTTGTGCCCAAGTTGATGGATTGAGTGGGCTCAATTAGAACTGGAGATTTGTCCTATAAATGACTCAGAAGGACATCAAATATATCATCCTTAGGTGCCTCAAAGAGGTTTTCACCTTCGGATACATCATTTATTTTTACTTTTGTAGGTTCTGAGACTGCCACAAAGTGGTTTTCACCCTCAGAACTCCTTTTCTTTTTATTCTTATTCTTATTTTTCTGACTAAGATACTTGATGTCCGACTTCATCATGCTAACACTTGGTTCACTGATGGAAGTCCTCATAGGCTCAACTACATTGAGGTAGCAAGCAAGGGCATAGTCATTCGTGAAGGTATAAATACCATGGCTCAAATTTGTGGAGGTTTGATCAAGAAGTTCAGGATGTTGGATAGTCAAAATGGGGAAAGATTGGGAGATAATGTTTACGGATATGGATCTATCATCATTGGTCCTAACCAAACACTCAACTTCAAAGGTGATATTACAACTTAAGACATTCAATTCGTGAATAGGCTCAATGTCATTATGGGAGTCCAATTCAGCCATAGGTGGATCAGACTCGATAGGTTCATCATTTCACTCTAGACTTACATTGGGTTTAGGTGCATATTGGTGAATAACATCAACATGTTTCTCTGTAATAAGCTCATCTTCTTCTGGAATGGCTCCCCATTCATAGTCATTAGATTCTTCATCTATGCCTCTAAGAAATCTAAGAACATGAGTAAAGTCAGGATGAATACCCCAAGAAGGGTTACCCTCAGATTCTGATTTGAATTCATACTCATGAGAATTTGTCTCAGAATAACTACCACCTTCCTCTTTTTGATTGTCTTTGAGATTAACTAGTTCTTGCGTTGCAACTATTTCTTGATTGATAGTAGGTTCTTGTGTTTCTACTACATTAATTCTTTTGATTGGATCATTTTCAGCATCAAGAAGGTCTTTGATTTCTTTAGGCAAACACTCATAAGGAACAAGTTCTGAGATTTCAAAATCACTATCTGATGGTTCAGTTTCTTCCTTCTTAAGAAGGGGTTCTCCTGGTGCGATCTACTCTATGACATAGGAACAATTACCTTTGAGATGGAAGGGTTTTTTTTTTAAACCTAAGCCAACAGTATCTTTGTTTGCCCTACCAGTATGTGAAATAGGGGTTATAAGACCTTTTCCTCTGACTCCTAGAGGTCCTTTACCTGAATATCCCATTTTAGCTATGAGTTTATCTCCTGGACCATATGCCTTAGAAGGGATTTTGGATACTATAGAGTCACTAGTTGGAACAGCTTCAGATTCAGGTTCATCCTTGTATAGCCATGTAAGCATAGCTTCATCCTCTTCAAACTCTTGTTTAGATATTTTCTCTGCTACAAAATTCTTTTTATATGCCTCAAGAGGTTCTTTAGAGTCTAGTTTGGACTATTTTAAAGATTGTCCATAAGACTTAGGTGAGATAGGTAGAGATGTCAAAGATAAGACTGGCTCTATAGTATATTCTCCCATACTATTTTCTTTGATATTGACCTCTTTTGCAAGATCTTCCATTTTAGATGTGGATGCTTCTTTTGTTGGCTCAATGGAAGATTCTCTATTATTAGGCACAAGTTTATCTGCCCTTTCTTTCAATGTATTGCAAGTGGTGGATATGTCTGCTAGAATAGTGACCTCTACTCCTTCATAAGGAAATTTCAAGCATTGGTGAAATGTAGAAGGAATAGCCTTCATCTCATGTATCCATGGCCTCCCTAGTAGAATTTTGTAAGCCAAAGGTAGATCAAGAACTTGACATATAGTATCTCTAATAACCAAACCTTCTCTGATAGGTAAGATAATGGTGCCTTTAGAAGATCTTTCTTGTTTATCATAGGCCTTTATAGTTATTTTCTTTCTAGGATCAATAGCCAATTATGAAAATCCCAATTGTGTGACCAAGCTGTAAGAACAAATATTTAGGCCAGTGCCTCCATCTACCAACACACATTTGACTCTACGGTTATGGATCAAGACTTCTATGTGCAAGGGCTGGTTATGCGGGTGACTCAAGGAGTTGTCATCTTCCTCTAAAAAGGATATATACTATGGAGATGTAAGATGTCCAACCATAGTCTGGAACCTATCTAAATCAAGGTCATCAAGAACATTGGATCCAAGCAAAGCTTTTTCTAGAATAGCTCTATGAGCTGGAGATATCCAAAGTAACTCAAACATGGATATTTTTGCATTAGTGTGTTGGAGTTGTTGAACAATGCTATAAGATGTTGGCCTCGTATCTTTAGGATTGGAAGATTTAGAAATAGCCTTCTGTTTGGAAGCAGAAGAAAGATTGAAGGGCATCTTGGGGACATTTGATGAATCTAGGATTTGTTCGTTTAGATGTGTTTGAGCCTATGATCGAGTCACTGCGTTAGATAAAGTATGATCTCTATCTCTTCACACAATTGTGATGACATTGCAATGCTCAAAGAGACAAGGTTCAACCATATTGATAACAGCATTATTTCCAGGGTAAGCATTATTTCTAGGGTAAGCATAATTGACCTTTGCCCCCATATTAGGTTGAGAAGATGAAACTTCTTGACCATGTTTCAAAAATGGTTCTGTGAACGCTGTATGATCATTATTGTTGTTATGATTGTCAATCGTGATGTCTCCCTTATCAATCAGATCTTGAATAGTATGTTTCAAGCATAAGCAGTTATTAGTTTTTTGACCTTTACCCCGATGGAAATCACAGAATTCATTCTCTCTCCACCATTTTGGTTTAGGATCAGGATCAAATTATCAGATCTCAAGAAAAGAGATGATGTTATTAGCCAACAGAGTTCTCATAGTTGATTCCAAAGATTCCCCAAGAGGAGTGAACTATCATTTATTATCAGCAAACCAAGATTTGTATTCTGGCTTCTTTTGAGATGGTTCAGACACCTTTTGCTCTGAGGCTTTTATTGCTTGGGTACCAATAGTTAGATTGAAAGCTAGTGCCTTTGATGGGGCATGGATAGTATCAAAAATGCCATCTATGATGATGCCTTTATTCTCATTCTAATTTTTGTTCTTGTCTTTAGAACTAGACCCTGATTCGTACTTGTCCTTTTGAAGTGTGATGTCTCCTTTTTTCACAAGTACTTTTTCAATTTTGATCACATTGTCTACCATCTTATCAAAATATGTATGATCTTGCATTTGTAAAGGGTGGTTGATCTCTGGGATAAGATTATTGATGAAGATTTCCAACTTCTCAGTTTCTGGAATAGGCCTAGCATATAGAGAGAATTTTTTCCTCCATCTCTTGAGAAATGTTAGGAATGGTTCTCCTGGATATTATTTGAGATTGCAAATATCGATCATGGTGACTGGATGTTGAATGTTGTAGGAGTATTATTGATAGAACAATTTGATCAACTCCTCAAAAGTTTTGATATTAGAAGGCAATCTAGAGAACCAATGAATGGTTGCTCCCCCCAGAGATCAAGGAAAGAGACACATTAGATAGGTTGGTTCGTGCATGAACTCCATAGATTCTGTACAAAATTCTCTAATATGATCTTGAGGATCCGAGTGTCCATCATACTTATCATATTTAGGCATCTCCACTCTTTTTAGGAATGGTGGCATGTACAAGTCTTTGTCAAATGGAAAAGGACATTGGGCCTCCATGGAGAACTCCGTGGGTTCTTTTTCTTTCTCAAGTTTATTAAGTTTGACTTGCATGGCATGCATCTATTTCATCATAGCTATGAGTGGAGTTTCTTCCTCATGCGTAATGATATCTTCAATATTAAAGTTGGGAGGAAGTTTAGCTCCTTGATGAGCTAATTGTAAAAAGTATGTCTCTCTATCTTCTTTCAAGAAATGCTTCATCATTCATTTGAAGTTATCATCATTTTGATATTGAGAAATTTCTTCAGGTGTGGGTTCCTGATTTGTACCATGTTGAGATTGAGCTCTTTGAGAGCCAAAGTTTGTCCCTGCTTGAGACATGGTAGGAGTTATCCCTGGGATAGATTGAGGAGGAGTTTGTTGATTACCTCTATGAGTTGATGAAGGAGGAATGTAACTAGTTTTTAATCGAAAGTTGCCAAGACCGTCGTCTTCGTAAAGACCAAAATTGTAGAGTTGCTCAAGAGTTGGACCCTTGACATCAGTTATATGTAAGGTATGGGATGCTTCTCTAGATTTCTTGTGAGAGGAAGCTCTAGTTTCCACCATTAACCTTGGGTGAAGCAAAAGAACAAGATGAAGACAACTAAAGAATGAATTGATTCAAGAAGATCAAATGACGCAACCTTGTCAAGGTTTGATTGATTGAAGCTTAGATTGGACTTAGATGAAGGAGACTGTGCCCTGGATGTATGGGTAGATTCCCAAAGGATAGCGGACATGAGTTCACAACACTTAGCCATTTTGAAGATGGATTGAAGATTGATAGTTATGACAAGGTTTTGACACAAGATGACAAAGACTCAAATCGATTAAACAGAAGGCTAAATCAGATTCAAAAGGCCACTTTAGGAAAATGATTGGATTCTTAGTAGTTGCTACTATGTTCCTGACACAGTGATTTTCTTGACAAACTCTAGAAATAGGCTGGAAAAAGCTAGGTCTCTGACAGTTCTGACAACTTTCTAGCGATTTTTCAAAATTTTTCAAACGACTTTCTACAGGCTCATACAACAGTGGGTATAGCATGAAATGATAATTGAAAAACTCGTACAACTATTGCAAAACTTGCATGACAGTTGATAGCAAGGTTTTTGACTTTTTGGAATTGACTGGCAGCAAAACTTGTACGATAGTATACCTAATACCATACGACAATCTGGGGGTTCTGAAACAACAAGAGCCAAAATTCGTATGACTTTCTGACTTTACAATATGACTTTTGACTCCAGAAAGGTGTTTGACATCAGATTTTGAGATTTTTGAGATTTTCAGTTTTAGATTGTTCACAAAATTGTCTATCCATATTTGAAGGTTATAGCGAATTGATTCATTCTTAGTAACCAGATACATAAATAGGCACGCAAAATAGCAAGCAAGTGATTTCAAGCACATCTGAAAACAATGAATAGAGGACAAACCAACCCTACGCATGAACAATCAAGTGACTAAATTGTGCTAATCCCTAGGAGTGCTAACAGTGTATGTTCCAAAAAATTTTGCAATAATGCACATATTCCTAGAAAAATGAAAATTTGGCCTCACTAGGGTTTTTAGTAATGGTCTAACTCTGCAACTTTTTGATGAAGGGTGCTCCCCTTAATACCACAATCGCATAACAGAAATAGAGAAACAACAACAATTTGCAAGAACAGAAAATTGGCTTCTTATTATCTCCACAAATGTGGAATTACAAACTTTTCAAAATTACAATATGCAAAGCCACATGGGCATTCCCTTACAATATTCTGTAGGACAAAGCCTCAAACTATTACCCAGATCTACTACCCCAGAACTATTCTAAACTATTCCCAACTGCCTAAGACAATAATACAGCCTTCCTTATATAGGCAATTATCCACCGCTTGGGAAGGTTCCAGAATTTTAGCCAATAAGGCCGACCAAACTTAGAATTATTTTATTTTACATTTTATTACATCATAGTGGGCTCAAAATAACTTTTGAAACCCGAACAGAAATTTTGAAGAAAATTATTTTTCGCCATTTCAGGTGGCCCAGCTTTCGAAGACCATAAGTCATCACCAGTTGACCCGCTCGGCTATTATAACCCCATTTCGGAAATGCCACGAAGCGCTCTACAGGCTTGACCGGCGCAAGCGCCCGTCGCCCAAATTTTTGACCTCATCCGGGGCCTCTAAAGCCTTCAAAACTGAGTTTGAAGTTTCTTTATCCTGCTGCCAATACCGAAAATCTTCAATATCTTCAAAACTACACCTGATCTAGCCATGAAACTTTGCTGGCAGACTTCTATGACCAAAATGAACCTCCAAGAAAGAAATCAGATCATTCTGAGCACATACAAAAATTACCAAAAATAGTAACTTTCCATAAATCACAGCTCTGCACAAAATAGCCCTTATTGAATATAAAAACAAAAATATTTTTGGGTGATGCAAGATTGCTCTTACACCCAGGATGCTCCTGCATCAGACACCCGGGGTAATTTGAGAAGTGACCCTGTCACGACTCAGGTGTGTAGAGGAAAACCAAGACGGTTAACCTCCTCCTTTGTTAGCCATGATGAATCTTCAACAGGTCGTCCTTTCCACTTGACCAGATATTCTTCATATGTCCTGTTCCTTGTGCTTCTGCCAACACGACTATCCAGTATATCTTCAATCTCCTTAGTGTCTGAACTAGTTGCTGGAATACTCCACTGTGCTGCTGTGATCTCATCTTCAACACCTCCTTCATGATACTCTGTCAGATCTGAAATGTTAAACACTGGTGAAATATTTAGCTCAGTAGGCAATTCTACCTCATATGCGTTTCCTGAATCATGTTTCTTCAATATCCTGCATGGTCCAAACTTCTTCATTTTCAGCTTGTTATATGTACCAACTGGAAACCACTCCTTTCGCAAATGAACCATGACTTCATCACCGACCTGAAATTCCTTATACCTCCTTTTCTCATCTGCCTTAGCCTTATATTGTGCGTTCATCATGGTAATATGCTTCCTCACCTCTTCATGGATGTTCTTCAAGTGTTCTGCAAAATCTTCAGCTTCAGCACTACTTATTTCTCCTTTATCTATCTTTCTCAATTCAGATGCATTTCTTGGACTACTTCCATATACAATCTGGAATGGTGATTTACCAGTGCTCCTGTTGACAGAATTATTGTATGCAAATTCCGTCTGTGGTAAAATCAAATCCCATCCTGTTAGCTTATCTCCAACCAAACATCTCAGCAAATTTCTCAAACTCCTATTCACCACCTCTGTCTGTCCATCAGTCTGTGGATGATGTGATGAACTGAATTTCAAATCTGTCTTCAACTTCTTCCACAATGTACGCTAGAAATATCCAACAAACTTAGTGTCCCGATCTGAAACTATGGTCTTTGGCAAACCATGAAGTCTCACTACCTCTCTGAAAAACAATTCTGCTACATGAAC
Source organism: Chamaecyparis obtusa (assembly GCA_027943335.1). Lineage (NCBI taxonomy): Eukaryota > Viridiplantae > Streptophyta > Pinopsida > Cupressales > Cupressaceae > Chamaecyparis > Chamaecyparis obtusa. The sequence goes on along the minus strand of BSBK01000176.1, from coordinate 1,511,916 downwards.
AGCATCATTAGTCTTCTTGCAGGGAATGAAATGTGCCATCTTTGAAAATCTGTCAACCACCACAAAAATTGAATCATGTCCCCACTGTGTCCTTGGTAAACCAAGAACAAAGTCCATGCTGATATCCTCCCAAGGCTTCTCTGGTACAGGTAATGGTTGATACAATCCTGTATTCTGCTTCACTCCTTTCGCCATCTGACATACTCTGCAACTCTATACAAACTTCTTCACATCTTGCTGCAACTGCGGCCAATAATAATTCTCACTAACCAAACCAAGGGTTTTATCACAACCAAAATGTCCAGCCAATCCTCCGCTATGCTTCTCCTGGATGAAATTCTCCCTCATGGAACTTCGCGAAATGCACAACTGGCTCCCTCTGAATAGCATATCATCCTGGATGATGAAATCCAACCATTTTGTCCTCTCTAGAGTAACAGGTTCTGTACAAGCTTTCCAAGCTTCACCAAAATCAGGATCCTCTGGATACAAATTCTTGAGTTCCTTGAACCCAACCACTTCAATCTGCATTTCTATCAGCAATAGTTGCCTTCTGCTAAGAGCATCTGCAACCCTATTAGACTTTCCACTCCTATGTTTCAAAACAAATGTATAACTCTGCAAAAACTCAACCCATTTCAAATGCCTCTGATTCAACTTTCCTTGACTATTCAAATATTGCAAAGCTTGATGATCAGTATACAAAACAAACTCCTTAGGAAGCAGATAATGTCTCCACTTCTTTAATACCTGAACTATAGCATAAAATTCCTGATCATAAATAGAATATTTCCTCTTGGCATCATTTAACTTCTCACTGAAATAAGCAACAGGTTTACCTTCTTGGCTCATAACAGCTCCTATTGCAGTACCACTAGCATCACAATCTACTTGAAACACCTTATTAAAATCTGGAAGTGCTAAAACAGGTTGTTCTGTAACTTTTTGTTTCAACAATTGAAAACTTTTTTCTGCCCCATTAGTCCACTTAAACTCTTTTCTATCCCCTCTCATTGTTTCAGTCAAGGGTCCACAAATACTGCTAAAATTTTTGATAAACTTTCTGTAAAAGCTAGCTAGACCATGAAAAGATCTTACCTCAGTAGCACTCCTTGGAGTAGGCCATTCAAGGATAGCCTGTACCTTCTCTGGGTCCATTTTTAGACCTTCTGCTGAAACTACAAATCCCAAATACACTAACTCTTTCTTCACAAAACTGCACTTCTTCAAATTAATCAGCAATTTTTCTTCTCTCAACTTCTCAAATACCATACGAATATGCATCATATGCTCATCCAATGTCTTACTAAAGATCAAAATATCATCTAGGTAAACAATGACAAACTTACCCAGAAATTCTTTCAGAACCTCGTTCATGAGCCGCATGAAAGTGCTCGGTGCATTGGTTAGCCCAAAAGGCATGACTAACCACTCATACAGTCCTTCCTTTGTCTTGAAGGCAGTCTTCCATTCATCTCCTTCTCTGATCCGAATCTGATGATATCCACTTTTTAGATCTATCTTTGAAAAATACACAGCTCCACTCAAACAATCCATAATATCATCCATTCGTGGCAATGGAAACCTATACTTGATTGTGATCTTGTTTATTGCTCTGGAATCTGTACACATCCTCCACTCTCCATTCTTCTTTGGTGCTAATACCGCTGGTACAGCATAGAGACTCAGACTCTCTCGAATCAACCCTTTCTGCAATAACTCGTGTACTTGTCTGTTCAACTCTTCACTTTCTGCTAGTGTCATTCTGTGTGCTGCCTTGTTTGGCAAATTGGCTCCTGGAATCAAATCCATCTGATGACTGATCTTCCTTACCGGTGGTAATCCATCGGGTACATTATCAGATACAATATCCTGAAACTCATTCAACAAATCTGCAACCTCTACAGGTACATCCTCTGCTTCTTCTTTACCATCTTTTGGAATTAAAGCAAAACACACATGCTCATGCCTCATACCATCTAGGAATTTTCTTCCATCAACAAATGTTATTCTTGCATTACCACATACCTTTTCTTCGGTCTCCTTCAATGGCTTTAGCTTATGTCGCACTCCATCCTTTGTCAGGGAATAGGTATTCGCACGACCATCGTGTACAGCACATCTGTCAAACTGCCACGGTCTACCCAACAACATATGACATGCATCCATAGATATGATATCACACAATACCGCATCTTGGTATCCGCCAATCTTGAACTTCACCAGGCATTGTTCATTGACCATGACCTTGTGGTCATCCTGTACCCAGGCAATCCGATATGGATGTGGGTGTTTCTATCTCTTGAGCTTCAACTTTGTCACCATCTCTTCTGACACCAAATTGTCAGTGCTTCCACTATCAATAATCACATCACAACATTTACCTTCGCACTTGCACCTGGTGCGAAATAGGCTCCTTCTTTGCTCAGGTTCATTCTCACCACTCAAAAGGACTCTTCTGTTAATCAACGTTTCTCCTCTTTTAGCATCTTCAGAATTTGATGATCTGGCATCTTCATCTACATGTGCAACTCTGGCCTGGCCTTCATTTCTCCTGTCTGTTCTGCCTTGGCGCTGAGGACATTCAAATGCCCTATGACCTTCTTCTCCACAGTGAAAACATGTTCCACGGAAGCCACCTCTTCCAGATCCTTGTCCTCTTCCTCTTCCTCTCTGATCTCTATTATTCTGATCCTGGAAGCGATTGGAATTATTTCCTCACTGATTCTGACTGCTACTGGCCTCATCCTTCTTTTTTGGATCTTCATTTTGGCCACCATAAGACCGTCCACCAGATCGTCCACCGCGACCTCTTCCGTTTTGTCTGCTCTCAAACTTCTTGTTCAGCTTTTCCTCTACTTTTAGGGCAAACTGGTATGCCTCTTCAATACTGTTCATTCGAACCAGATTCAGCTCCTCCTGAATGCTTAGCCTTAACCCATTAAGGTATCGGGCAACTTTCTCTTTATCAGCTTCTGCATGGCCTGTTCTGATGAGAAGTCGATAGAACTCCTCTGTATACTCCTGAAGAGATCTTCCTGCTTGCTTCAAACTTTGCATTTTCTTCAGTAGGTCAAGCTCGTAATCAACAGGAATGAACTGTCGCTTCAATTTATCCACCATCCGATCCCATCTTGTGATTTTATCTTTCCCTCTTCTATTTCGCTCCAATTGAATTTCTTGCCACCAGATCTTCGCATGACCTTTCAATCTGGCCTTCGCAAATTTGACCCTATCAGGATCTTCAACATCTTCATACTCAAAATATTCCTCACATTCATTGATCCAGTCGATCAATTCCTCTGGGTTAAGATTTCCAGAAAATGTAGGAACCTCAATCTTAGGTCTTTTCCCAATCTTGGAAATCGCCCGAAAAAGTCTTTCTTCCTCCTGGTTCACAATTTCAACTTCTCCTTCTTGATATTCTTCTTCGGCTTCATCCTCACTTTCGTCTCTGACATTAAGATTCATTCCTCTACGAATCTCTTCTTGCAATGCTCGCACTTGTCTCTGCAACTCTCTAACCTCAGGTGTCACAACACCAGGTCTTCCACCACATTCTCTTCGTGGAGGCATTTTCGCGATGCGCGCTGAAACCCTAACCACGGTCCTGGTGCAAACTGCCTCACAGTCGGCGATCTGTTTACACACTCAAGAACCCCTGCTCTGATACCACTTGATGAAGGGTGCTCCCCTTAATACCACAAACGCATAATAGAAATAGAGAAACAACAACAATTTGCAAGAACAGAAAATTGGCTTCTTATTATCTCCACAAATGTGGAATTACAAACTTTTCAAAATTACAATATGCAAAGCCACATGGGCATTCCCTTACAATATTCTGTATGACAAAGCCTCGAACTATTACCCAGATCTACTACCCCAGAACTATTCTGAACTATTCCCAACTGCCTAAGACAATAATACAGCCTTCCTTATATAGGCAATTATCCACCGCCTGGGAAGGTTCCAGAATTTTAGCCAATAAGGCCGACCAAACTTAGAATTATTTTATTTTACATTTTATTACATCATAGTGGGCTCAAAATAACTTTTGAAACCTGAACAGAAATTTTGAAGAAAATTATTTTCTGCCATTTCAGGTGGCCCAGCTTCCGAAGACCATAAGTCATCACCAGTTGACCCGCTCGGCTATTATAACCTCATTTCAAAAACGCCACGAAGCGCTCTACAGGCTTGACCGGCGCAAGCGCCCGTCACCCAAATTTTTGACCTCATCCGGGGCCTCTAAAGCCTTCAAAACTGAGTTCAAAGTTTCTGTATCCTGCTGCCAATACCGAAAATCTTCAATATCTTCAAAACTACACCTGATCTAGCCATGAAACTTTGCTGGCAGACTTATATGACCAAAATGAACCTCCAAGAAAGAAATCAGATCATTCTGAGCACATACGAAAATTACCAAAAATAGTAACTTTCCATAAATCGCAGCTCTGCACAAAATAGCCCTTATTGAATATAAAAACAAAAATATTTTTGGGTGATGCAAGATTGCTCTTACACCCAGGATGCTCCTGCATCAGATTTGTGATCTCAAGAGGGTGAACTCCAATCCAGACACACCGGGGTTTTGACACAGTCTGAGAACTTAATCTTCAGGATCTGCTAGGGAGATCTAATAGCCCAACAAGAGACCACACCTATGAAGATTTCCTCCACAAGGACATTTATATAGTGGCTGCTGCTACCACGGTGAAAATGGCTATTACCACTTGAGATTCCATCAACGTGGTTGACCCAATTAAGGGAATGTCCACTATGGTTAACCCTCTCTAAAGGTGACTCACAAAATATACCACATGGAGACTGGTTCCAGATTCAAGGATCTGAGTTTCTGATACTACCCAAAAAGGGAGTAGAGCATAATCCTCTAACCTTTTCACTTTTAACCCAAACAAAGCAGATAGATTAATCCGACACGCTAAGACCAAGATTATCTCACAAAGATCTATGATGTCAACCACTCATGATCTATCAACCTCTCCGGAGAGAGAATGTATCAATTAGAAGCTGAAGACGCACAAATCTAGTAGAACGTGAGACTCTCTTAGTAACCTCCCTACCTACAAGGGTTCCTTCGTTGAGAAGAGTTTCGCTAGAAACCCACTCTCTCAAGAACCACAAATAGTGTTCATAGGGCCTATTTACTATGTGTAACAAAGATGCTGAAAAGAAAATCTATGTTCATTTTTAATAGCCCAAAATGAAATCTGTGATATGAAAGCAATAAAGGTCACACAAGCTTGACACGCAAGAGTTCTTTTTATTCCAAATCGAAATGTTATCAGCTGAAAAGATCACCTAAATTTCTCACAATGCACTTAGTAGATTCTTACCTCTTTTTAGCAATTCTTATGCTCTTCCCAATCAAAACCAGCAGAAATCAATCAGAAACGGCAAATTTCAATCATTAATGTTAGCTGTTAGTCCAAATCAAGAAAATAAATATGGAAAACTACCTTAAAAAGTGAAACAACAATTGAAACCTAGCACTAAAACTCATACGACAGTGGGTTACCTCCCAGACGACAATCCAGAAACTCGTACGACACTGGGTACAAGATCATATGACAATAGAGATTCCAAATGACACTGTGATCCTAATGGTGCATTTCTCGATCAAATCAACTATCGTATGATAGTGGGTATCTCTTGATACGAGTTTTTGACAAAACTCGTACGAAAATCATATGGACAGAAATTAAAAATCATCGCTTGGAATAGAAAATGACAAGAAAATGATATAAATTGATAGAAATTGAATGGAAACTCATTTCAGGGCCCCACGGTAGGCACCAAAAATGTGTGTGAATTTTGTACCTAGTTGTAGACACAACACTTCAGTAAAACATTAGAGGTTAGCTAAAATCAAAATCATGTAATGAAATGAAAACTAAACTAACTAGGCAATTTACTGCCTTCTAGTAGATGCATGTATTCTCAGATTAGACCGAGATCAGTGACCTTGACGACACCTAAACGAAGGATTTGAATGCAAAATCGAGATATGAATTAGATGAAAATTAATCTATTTTTTTGGTTTTTCTATGCAATAATATGAAAAATGATATGAAATTTAATCTATATGAAAAAATGATATGCAATACAATTAATCTAACAATGATATGCTAAATATCAATGATCTCACAAAAGTTGTTGATTCGCAAAGAAGCTTCAATTCTTCAGATACCAATTCGCCAGCATAAGTTTGCAAATTATGAGATGATTTGTGAAGAGCTGAGCCTTATTTTTATAGAAATCCAGGGCTTTTGGAATGCATGGAAAAGCCATAAATCACTCTAGTTGATTTTTGAGTCAACAAGGAATTAAAGATAGTTAACTCACAATAAATCATGCAAAAATAGCTTTTTGATTTAAATCAAAAGTTGAGATCAGCTTTCAACTCAAAATAGAGTTGAGTTTATTTTTAAAACAACTTGAATTGATTTTCTGATTTATAGTTTAACTAATTTTTGGATGTGCATAATTAATTATGAATTAAATTAATAAATAAAGTGATTTATGCTAAACTTAACTAATTTTTTTTTAAAATAAAACAATTGATTTATGGGTTAATCAATTATTAAATCAAACTTTTATTCAAAAACTATATTATTAAATTTGGCAATTGAAATTAATTAATTAAATAAGAGTTTAATCAATTAATGATAGGAATTTTGATTTATTATCAAATTTAAATAATAATAATTAGTAATAAATATAATTAAATTCAATTAAATAATTAAGTGGCAGTATTAAATCTAATTAATTAAATATTGAGAATATTCAATTAATCAAACTTTAGGATAAATAAGATTTATCACCAAATAATTATTAAATCAAAGATAATTAGGATAAATAGGAATATTACTAGGAATATTCCTTGATGTAGAATTTAGGATAATCAATTAGGATTCGATGATGTTCAGATGTGCCTTAGGTTAGGACTTTGATGTTGATTTCATTCGATGTGTTAATATAGGAGGTTAATGAACCTATAGCCCATTTTTGGGGTATTACAGTAACATGTATTTTCTTAAATTTGTAACATGTGACTAATATGACCAATTAAGATAGACCTAACATGATTAATACGACCCCTTAAGACTTAATAGGATTAATACCACATAAAAAACATAAACAAAAATTCTAGAAATCAATTAAGACTTATTAAACTCTAACACTAGAAACTAACATAAACAAAAATTCCATCTAAACCAATTAAGACCTAATACCTAACCAATGAAGACCTAACAAGTGACTAATATTTAACCAATTAAGACCTATTCATTAACTGGAGTTAAAACTTAACATGTGACTAATATGACTAATAACACCTAAATTGATTAATACGACCTAATAAGACCTAATATCTATTTTAATAAGAACTAATAGTCCACCCTTAAGAACTAATAGGACCTATACTTAACATGTATGTTTAAATTTGTAGTTCATGTATGCACATTTAAATTTGTAACATGTATGTTTCTTAAATTTTTAGTTCATCTATGCACATAACATGTATGTTTCTTAAATTTCTAACATGTGACTAATATGACCAATTAAGATAGACCTAGCACGATTAATACAACCCCTTAAGACTTAATAGGATTAATACCACATAAACAATATAAACAAAAATTCTAGAAACCAATTAAGACCTATTAAATTGTAACACTAGAAACTAACATAAACAAAAATTCTAGTGTAAACCAATTAAGACCTCACTAGTGACTAATATTTAACCAATTAAGACCTATTAATTGACCAATTAAGATTTAACATGTGATTAATAGGACTAATAATACCTAAATTGATTAAAATTATCTAATAAGACCTAATACCTACTAATAAGACCTAATAGTCCACCCTTAAGAACTAATAGGACCTATACTTGACCAATTAGGTTGAATATGACCTATTAAGACCTTATAGTCCTACCAATTAAGACCTAACATGTGACTAATACTTGACCAATTAAGACCTATTAATTGACCAATTAAGTCTCATTAATACAAGTAACATGTGACGATTAATATGACCCCTTAAGTCTTAATAGGATTAATATGTTTATTAAATTTGTATGTACATGTATATATAGATTTCATTTTTAAACTAGATGATCTTGATCTTAAATTTGTAATGTATGTATGTTTAAATTTGTAGTTTACATGTATGCATGTTAAATTTGTAACATCTATGCACGTAACATGTATATTTCTTAAATTTGTATGTACATGTATGTTTCTAAATTTGTATGTACATGTATGTTTCTTAAATTTGTAACACATGTATGTTTCTTAAATTCAAGTATGTATATGTGCAGAGATCTATATATATTTTCTTGTTTATCTATTACACATGGCATCAGGTAGAGGTTCAGCTGATTCAGGAGAGCCTAGTGTTCGGGGGGGATCTCGTAGTGGTAGTGGTACTAGTACTCGCTCCTCTCATAGATCAGTCGATATAGCACAGGCTAGAGAGAATCTATTTGTAGACACTGTTGAGAGATTGACACAAGCATTACTTGTTCTAGATCAGACATTAGCTTCACCCACCAGCATTCCCAATAGGGAAAGGGTGAACACTATTAGAGATGAGTTGGTGCATATGATTGACACAGTTCAATCATACAACCCATATGAGACTATGAGCATTGATAGATTCTATGCTTCTTTGTCTCGCAGTGTTACTGGCACTATGAAGTATAGTGAGATCGATACAGTTGTTTCCACTCCTATGGTGAAGGAGATGTTTCCCCATTATCAAGACCTAAAGAAGGTGAGAGGGTACATGCCTACGAGATGTGAGGATGACTTGGTGGGACCATTTATATATCCTCGTTGGTTGGCTGCTCACCATATGTGGCCCTAGAAGGATGAGTTGCCACTATATTTCTGCAAATAATTGTTTGCAAAATTTCATTTTCACCTTGATGTTGATTATACAAATTTCCCTGCTTATGTTGGGCAGGGGAAAGGGAGATTATCTGACAGGTTCAGAGCACCTGATGCCCCTGTGTCTGCTAATAAGTGGGCAAGGGTGGGTCCAAACCTTTTGGTCATACCAAAAGGTTTGGAAGTGGCAGGAGCGAGTGTTCCAGATGACAAGGTGAGGATGGATGTTGTTTCTAGTATAGCGACTATTGCCACACAGGTTCATGAGATGTCCTTTGATCGTGTGGGGAGATATATGTTACGGTCTCATTCCAGCATTCCTTCACCTACATAGGATGCATCTTCTAGTGCACCTAATTTATATGATATAGTCGACATACCATCTCCCCTGGAGGTTGCAGCTATATCAGATATAGACTGTTTGCAATCTACGAGTGCATTGTTATCCAGTGGTCTTCTTTCTACTTATCAGACCATATAGATGCTCAGTGGGATTTCACTCAGGGAGGTTCCATCATTTGTGAGGTCCTATATCATTTCTCAGCAAACTACACCACTAATAGGTCCGCAGCAAATGACTACACCACCACCGACAGCTCCTCCGCAGCAAACTGCACCACCAACAGCTCCTCCATAGTAGACTACACCACCGATAGCTCCTTCGTAGTAGACTACACCACCGACAGCTCCTCCACATCAGACTACACCACCGGCAAGTCCTCAGGTGACTACACCACCATTGATAGCTCCTTCGCAGACGACACCACATACAACTCATCATCAGACCACGCAGGGCACTTTATCACATCGAGGTCATCAACTTTTTACTACATTGCTTACAAATGATCGGATTGATCCTGTGGCTATATCATTAGACTCGTCAGGTTTGAGCACTTTCGGGAGAGCATTAGAGACCACTTTGGTATATTTATAATTTAATTTAATTTTTATTTATTTAAAAAACTTACACATATATTTGAAATTTGATTAATATATGTTATATATATGTGTACTCTAGGAGGTAATGTATGATGCTGCACCATATGGAGATTTAGAGACCCCACGCGATCCTATTCATCATGATACATAGGTACATTGAGATGTTTGTTCACAAAATTAATTTTTCTATGATAATACGTATTTAAAATTTATTATACATGTATGTATGCGTGACATATTTTGTTTATTGTACACAGACATCAGGAGGAGGTGCACCGGCATCAGGTCACGGATCAAGACATGGCCCTAGTTGAGCGACCATGTTATTTTAGATATTTCATGTGACATTTCATATATACATGCTATAACATTTCATAGATATTTCATTTTATACATGTAGACATTTTAGACATTTTATACATGTAGACATTTTATACATTTTATACATGTAGTCATTTTAGACATTTTATACATGTAGATATTTTAGTCATTTCATATATGTACATGGTATATGGTTGTGTATTATTTCTTATTTTATACATTACATGGTATATGGTTGTGTGTTATTTAATATTTTATACATCACATTACATATTTCAGACGTTACATGTTAGATATTTTATACATGTTACATGTTATATGTTTGTGTGTTATTTCATCTTTTAGACTTAGTTTTATACATGTGTTATGTATACATTATGTTAAGGTGATGTAATTAATCAAAGCATACATTTAACTAAGTAATCTAACTAACATAATTAAGTAAATTAACTAATATAATTAAGTAATCTAACTAACATAATTAAGTAATCTAACTAACATAATTAAGTATAATTAAGTAGCTAACATTATTAAGTAAATTTGTAACTAAAATAATTAGGTAACTAACATAATTAAGTAACTAACTAACATAATTAAGTAATCTAACTAAAATAATTAGGTAACTAACATAATTAAGTAATATAACTATCATAATTAACTAAAGCTTAGTTACCAAAAGCATTAATCAAAGCATACATTTAATTAACTAACTAATTAATCAAAGCATATAATTAATTAACTAACATACATACATAAAAACATACAATATATATATATATATATATGAGTTTAAACATGAAAATTCAAACTATAGAGTTCAAATATATGAAAGTACAAGAGCTACAAAAAGAAGTTTATTCTGAAGTTTATAGAGTTTTAAAGCTCGTCATACATATAGTTTGGATCCTCTCTATCTTTTATTATCTCCAAAAGTTTTTCATGTTCTTCAATAGACAATCTCCACTTCTAATTGACATTTTTTCTTTTTGGCAATGTCTCGAATTGCAACTTTGTTGCTATAACCAAGTGACTGTAATGTAGAACTTTTTGGCCAGATTGGTATTCAATAAATTGAACACCATTTCTGTCGACCTTTATTTGCTGATAATAGGTTCCTTCAATAACAACTGAACCAATTGGATATTTTTGTCCATCACCATCTACAATTTGTTCTGTCAACTTGTATTTTGCTTTCATGCATCTTAGTAGATAATAATCTACATTTTCTATATTGTCAGGATCTACAACTATAGCAAAAATATCACCTAGATACAAATAGATTTTATTAAAATTAAACATCACTTATACGATAAATTAAAAATAAATAAAATAACATGTATGTGCACATACCTGTAACAACTAAATTAGAAACACGCTCATAATCAGCTGAATATATAGGATCATGAATGTTTATGTCAATGTCATCATCTTCATAAGGAGGCAATCTGATTAACTCTTTCATATCCCATCGTGAAACATATCCATTTGCAATATTCTCACATTGACTCAATAGATTGTCCTCAATGCAGTGAGCACAAAAACATGATTTTTCTCTTACTTGAATCAAAAGAGGCTTGTGTTGTCCTGTAGTGATCAATTGATGTAAACTTATAATACCAACAATTCTTTGACAATTGTAAGGATTAGATTGGTCTATATCTGTTACAAATATGAAATGAAAGTTGCACATGTTTAGATCAACAATTATAAAAAGATATACATGAACACAAAATCAAATTTTAATTTAAAATTTTACAACAAAATATAAATTACCTTTCACTTCCCAAAAATAACATTTGTTGTATATGGTGTCCCAAGGAGCAAAATGACTTTGACACCATTCAACAATTTTCTTTGAGTTCTCTATCATGTTACTTGTACATTTCTGAATTATCAGTTTAAAGAAAATGGAGATGTAAGCTAAAATTATATTATTTGAAATTTATATATACATATATATTTAACTATTGAACACCATTTGTATTGCAAGTTCATGTTGGTGAAGTGCACGCTTCACACATGCTCCTGCTCCATCGTGCTCTCCTTTTCCATGTCCACTTTCAAAGAAGTTCCACAAAAATTTAACATTGTGTCTAGCATGTTGCATGGCTAGCCAATTAAAGGCTTTTGCATATTTAAATTGTCCTAAAAAATTAAGTTGTACATACATACATACATGTCACCTTTTAAGAATTTAACAAATAATTAAATGACAATGAAAATAAATTGAAGTATCTATACATGTATACATGCACAACCATCAGACCAAATCCAATGTTGTGAGACATTTATCCCATGATTTGCAATACCTTCAAAAAACATTGCAAAATAATGAGCCACATAGCTTCTATCATGAACCTTATCATCACTGATATAGAAATGAACCTCCTTGATGATAATGCATTCATTTGGATCGGGACTTTCTACCCCATCCAAATTATATTGTGCATGTCTATAGGTCACTTGCACAAATATTGCAACCTGATCAGAATGATAATATTGAGCTTGAAGCTCTTTTTGAGGGGAAAATGTATAGTTCTCAGAGAAATCTACAATTGAAAGAATACAACCAGGTGGAAAACAATCTTTGGAATCACGAAATTGTTTAGCTTGCCATCGTGCACCATGACAATGTTGGATATGTGGATAAATTAGAGTATGAAATATAGTCATAAACTCAAGGTAGGGCAATTCACTCTCCTTCAATACAATTTTTTTGGATTCATCTCCGCTCTTTGTTCGATATGTCTCATATTCAAATCTTTTCCACAAAATCGGTGTTGAAACATTAATATTCTCAATTTGCAATGGAAATTTATGCAAATCTCCACAATCACTGAATGCATTCTTTATACATTGTACTTTGAACTCATCTAAATCTTCTAATTTATCACATAAAATAGACTTCACAAATTGCGTCGTACTTCCAGGGATGACCATATTTGAATCAAGAACTACCATAACTTTTTTATATGATTGCAAATATAGATGAAACTCAACATGATTTCGACAACAACAAGTTTCACAAACCTTATTTATGCATACAAAGCAAGGGTGCAACCTCTCAAACATTCTGTGACATATTTTCACATTTGAAAATTCTTTCTTGAATGCTTCAAATATTTCACTTTGTGTTGTATCTATAAAATTTTTTGGATGTGCAGTTTTCATACCAGTCTCTTCATCTTTCATCTGTATTGTATCCATTCTATTAGAAGAAACATGAGAGTGAGCGGTCCAATATTCAATGACCTATTTTTTTGCATGTTCAAAAATTATGTCTTTTCGAGGAAGCCTACAAATATTTACCCAATTTTTTTCAATGTTTTCATCTAACATATTTCTCTTCCTGATATATCTTTGAATAGTTCTTGTAGATACATTCAGTAAATCAGAAATTGCATGCACTTGTCTTCTCTATGTCAACCTCCTACTAGATAAAGTAGTCATAATTGCTCTACGTGCAGCACTTAAATCAGCTCCTTGACTTGAGTTATTAATGTTGTTCAATGCATCTTGCAAATTTTGAATTATTGTTCGATTTACATTTTCTCCTGAGTTTTTCTTGTTGTCAACACCCAACAACTCCAAAACAGGAGTCATTTGTTTTTTCCTAAATAACCTAACAAATAATTGAGCTCATGCAACCATACTTTTATTTTCAAAATATTCATCCCAAATTTTTTTGCAATGAGTTTTAATTGTACTTTCAGATAACATTTCTTCAGATGGAATTTGACTAAAAAATGAATCCTCATTCATCTCCATCAAATTGCCCATGCCAAAAGATCTATTTTCAACTCTAGAACTACCAATTTGTTCCCCTGCTTGAATTGCATCTTCCTATATATCAATAGGTTCTTCCTTAATATCAACAGGTTGATCTTGATTGTGTTTTGTCTGATATTTTTTGCCATCCTTTGTTTGATCATATTTTCTTAATCTATTCCTTTTATTCCCCATTGCAAAAACTATTCAGATTGAAAAATATAAAAGAATCACTTAACTGGAAAAATGCACACATTTCTATAAAAGCTTACGCTCATAAGCAAACAAAATATATACATATTCATCATTCAAAAAATCATAACAATCTAATCTTGCAAAATTTCTCAAGGACAATGAAAAAAATATAATTACTCCAAAATCATCAACCTATCTTGGAAACACAATGAAGACAATATTTTCCGTAGAATAATTGCAAAAAAAAAATTCAAACCCTACCTTAAATCACCACTCGATAGAAACCGTGCAAAGAACAATCCAACAACCCTAAAATTTCCCAAAGCTTTCACAATCCTCAAATTCAATCTCAGAGCCAAAATCTATAAACCTGTATATCGAATACTAGCCATAATCCTCTTAATAAAGAAAACCAAATAAAGTTTTCAATACATGCAACACTATAAACAAGTAAACTGCCCTGTGAAAAATAGAAAAAGAATCGGTTAACTTGAAAACACTAAATCAAAACTTGACATGCAATACCAAAAAATAAAATTAAAATAATTAATAAATTCAAAAAACTATTAAAAATCACTTAATTCAAGATAAAAACCACTTAACTCTTACAAATAAAATTAAAATAATTTATAAATTCTATAAAACTATTAAAAATCTTTTAAAAAATTGATTTTACGGTCGGACCCATGTGGAATCCTATTTGGCAGTCTAGTCAGCAAAAAAGGGTTGCTCTCTCAAGTTCTCCCTTCTGGACCTGAATTCTCTATCAAAATTTACCTTTCTGTAAAATTAAAAAATACCCTTTTGTAGAGCTCGTAGTCAAGATTATGGTCATGTAATTTTTATCATGTTTTGATTTTATATAATATATTATAAGTTGAAAATACTTCAAGTAGGTATTTTAACATTTAAGAACATGCTCATTCAAAAAATATTAAAAATAACAAATCATGTCAGAAAAATTAAAACTTTATATGTAACACTAGAGGAGAGAGTCCTCTTCAAGAATATGTAATTTATTTTTTTAATGGTGTAGATTTGATAGGGAAAATTGCATGCGAACTAATAACTGTTGATTTCAAGTAACACGAACTTTGGATAGTTATAACAGACAAAATATATAATGAAATCCAATCTTTGTTTTTTTTATGCATTAGCTATACATGTCATCTAAAACATATTATGGAATCAGAGGAAAAAATATTATTTGCATATAGTTTTTTAACGCGAACTAAACCCTAGATTTTTAGCATATTTCAGCAATAAAAAAATGGACTTAAAAAATTAAAAAAACTATGTCAATTTTTGTTCAAATTTTTTTAAAAAAATTATAAGCGTAAACTTTATCAAATTTTACACATTTCATTAGTTTACATCATCTTCAAATTCTAAACACAAATACCACTTTTATGTTGTTAAAGTTGAAAAAATTGAATGTTGTCGTCATTTTCCTTTATAAAAGTGTGACACGAGTTTGTAGTTTTACCCTTGGTTAACTTAGATATATGCATAAAAGAGTTGAGAAGATGTTTAGAGAGAGGAAAAGCATTGTACATACAGTGTACACTATCTCATAGCCATACATTAGAGCTATCAAAAAAGATAAAGAATAAGGAAGCAGAGTTGCAAGCAGCAGTAAATAATTTGCAGAGTCCTAATGTGAAAATCACAGATATAGAGAAGAAAGAAAGTAAAATCTACGATGAAATAAAACTTCTTGAGGATGAAAGAGAGAGGAAATTGAAGAGATTCTCTCTACTCAAAGAGAATTTATCACTGAAGATCAATAATATGGAAATTCAACTAGAAGAATGTATTTCATCTAAGACATCATATGGAAAGTTTGCATACACAAATCTCAAGGTAGTTGAAATAGTATCTTATGGACTATGTGCATTACTCAGCCTTTCAAACTCAGTAAAGAAGACATGGGACAAGGAGATAGAAAATCTAAAGGCAAATTTTGTAGATTGTGTAGCAAGTCTTCCAGCCTTGCAGTATTGAGATCAAGGAGGTAAAACAATTTTGACATACTTATATATAATTGACACCTTTTTCATTGTTGTCAAAGGGGAGTAGTATTATAGTATGAAAATTGTATGTATGTAGAAGATATAGATATGCAGAATATTATGAAGTATACTCTTAGGGGGAGTATCATTTTGGATAAATAAGTAGACATGTATAGACATGTATGATCCACAAATTTTGTAATGGCCTTATATTACACCTTTCAAATTTTGTAATAGAAATTTTTTTGGGGGGGGACTTAGCTAATTTTTCCATATGTTGCCACCAATGACAAAGAGGGAGATTGTTGGCAATTTGGCTAAGTAGGATATCAGAATGATATTATTATGGAAACATATACCCAACATTAAGACAACATGATCAAAGGAAACAATTATGTATGAGTGCACTTGAAAATTGTCTAAGTATAACAGTGATTACCAGTCTTTACGAAGATAGTTCTGATTAGCGATGTTCATAGAAGCAAGTTTAGTGCATGCACACTTGAACATAGATCATTCAATGTATATCAAAGATATATATGAGAGTGCAAGTCTGTACGACATGTACGAAAGAAGATATTAATATTTTACAGAGACAGTGTTGAGCCGACCAAAACAGAGTAGAAGATAGAATATGATTATATTGAGTTAAGGGATTATTTTGTTTATCAAAATAATGACTTAACTAATTAGGGATGACATCCTAGATGTTAACCCTAAGGCAGCATAAATGAATTTATATTTTGAGGAGAGTATAATGTATTGTAAGCCGACATGAAGTTATTTTGTAATAACTTGTATATAAGAATGAATAATGTAATGTGAAGGAGTATGTATGAATGTATTATGAAGAAGTTGTAAGAAGTTGATATATGATATGAAATTGTATGTTGTAAGAAGAAAAGAAGCAAGTACTATATATTAGAGTGAAGAGCCTACAAAGCTAGATCTTAATAATAAATTTATTCGGCAACAGTAAAAGGTTTTTGTATCTTACCTTTTGTACCATTGGTTATCATTGTATACTGCATGTTTGGGTAGTGAGCTCATCTTGCAAACATCTTGTTTTGTAATAGCAACTCCTAATAGGGTTGAGGCTTCTAACAAGGCCTAAATTCCTTTAACTAGGATAGAGATTCTATATGTATGTAATAGACTCCTAATAGGGTCAACATCCTTAACCAGATACTTCTGGTTAGTGGATCATTTGTGGGTATCATCCCCACCAGAGTTTTCCCTTAGCCAGGGTTTCCTCGAGAAAAATCATGGTGTTATGAGTTCATTCATTTTATTTTTGTGCATGCTATTCAATTTACTTAGTTTAGTTTCTTATGCAAGCTTCAAGTTAATTTCATATATCCATAATTGGACAAAAGTAAAAGTTCGTAAAATACTGATTCACCCCCCCTCTCAGTATTTCCTATTTCCAACTATATATATATATATATATATATATATATATATATATATATATATATATATATATTTGTGTGTGTGCATATATATGTACATGCATGTATATATACATACATACATATATATCTCTATGTGTTTGTGTACATACACACACACACACACAGATATTTATATGTGTACATACATGTATACACATAGATATATGTGTGTGTGTGTGTGTGTGTTTCTTTGTGTTTGTGTTTGTATCTATGTCTACACACACACACACACACACACACATAGAGAGAGAGAGAGGGAGATTCATCCTAGCTACAAAAAAACTATACTATGATATTGAGACATTGGGTGAAGAAGTGATAAGGAAGTCTTTAAATATTTATCAGTCAATAGTATGGAAGATTATATTTTATACAACATGATAACAAGGGAAGACACTAGCACAAGTATAGATGAAACTATTCTCATGTGGGAGTATGACCTTCCAATTTTTTAAATTATTAAGTCTACCAAATAAGCTACTTAAAGAAGTAGTTTTGGAGAAATAAGATAAGAAGATACCTATGGAATGGATAAGCGTCATCAAGCTAGTGATCATGACCCATAAGAAAATGAAAGATAAAATCATAAAATATGGGGAGGTAACTCATACACTATTATAGAGCACTAAAGAGTTTATTAAAGTAATCTCTTACATATTTTGAGAAACAAAAGAATAGATGAGAAATATAAAAGATATATAGAGGTGAAATTAGGAAAGAGGTTAAAGTAAAATGTATTAAAACACCAAATATAGAGGAATTGAATTTGGTTGTCTAGGTTTTCAATCATAAATTTTCTAAGGCAATTTCTCACTGGTAAGGAGAAAACATTTTTTATAGTTTTTGTGCAAGTTATGAAGCTATGACTATTTAAACCTTACAAAGAATTTGTATCATCTTAAAATGGATGCACTCGATGTTGAGACCTTTTAGCCCTCCCTAGTAAGTTGTTTTGATCCTGATTCAAACATGTTCATGCTTCTGTGGGGTTTCATGTGCTTAAGTTCCTATTATGCCCTTATTTTCTATCTTTTCTCTCTCTTTCTGAGACTAGGGCACATTTCCTAAGGTCCTAACCCTTTGGATCAAGATCAACTTCGACCTTGACCCTAGGGTCTAGGGTCCTTGGGGTTAGATCCCAGTTTCGGGGTTTCATCAAAATTTTATCTTTTCCCTCTTTAGGGCCACTATTTCTTGAGTTAAGTGTCAAATCCTCAAATTAATATTTGAGGTGGACCTTTCTCGAGCTCTGTGTAGGATTCCTAATTTATTATTTGAGATTTTCCTTTCTTGAGTTTTGTGCCTAATGTTCAAATTAACTTTGGGGTTGGCCTTACCTCAAATTTTGTGACAAGGCTCTTAAGTAGATATTTTTATTTATATCTTAAGGGTGGACCCATTCTATAGTTTTGTGTCATGATTTTAATTTAATTTCCTCTCCATGTGCACCTCTTTAGATTTTTGTGCCATGGACCCTTAATTATTGTTTTCTATGTGGCCTCTCTAGAAGTTTGTGTCCTGGATCACTATAAAAGGAGGCCTTTCCTCTCTCATTTCAATCCATCTTATCATAATCTCTCAAGCACTCAAGAAAGCAAGATCAAGCAATCAAGAAGCAAGAAAGAAGGAGAAAGAAAGCATTCAAGCATTCAAGATCCAATTCATTAAGGAGATCCGTTAGTATCCATTGAAGGATTCAATCTCTATGGAGCCCTCTTGCTGAAGATTCTTCCATCCATTTCCATTGAAGCCTCTTCTTATTCCAAGATCCATTCAATATTGGTGTTGAAGATCTAATGCAATTGATTTGAAACATCCTACATACAATTCGCCATTCATTTGGAGCATCCATACTTGTGGATTCAAGGATTTGAATCCTCCACAAGGGTGTAAACATAAGCAAGGTGAATTGTTCCATTTACTTTGTTTATTATTGCAATTTCAATTCAATTTCAAGGTTAATTCCTAAATTGGGGTTTGACTAAGGCAAACCCCTCCCCCAAACAAACAAAACCATTTTTCTTGTAGGTACAGGTGCGGGATAGAGAATTATAGTGTAGATTTGGATACCCTTTTCGACAAACTTTCAAGATCCATGGACAGAATTTCCATCGGAGCAGTGCAAGTCAAGGTTGACATTTTGGGGTCAAGGTCAACTTTTCTACTTGGGTCAAGGTCGACCTTTCTCAGAAAAGAAAAATATTTTTGGGTTTTGTAGATCTCACAGTTTTTATTCAAGACACAAAATTCAATGGTTTCCAAGACCGTTTGATAAGGTTTTCAATAGATTCATTTTTGGAGGTAAGTACCTTTATTTCTTCATTTCAATATTAGTCTTTTACATTTACTTTCCATATCATTAGAATTTCATGTATGTGTAAAATATAGATTTTGGGGTCTCTTTTATGGGCAAACTCCTATTGTTCTAGACCCCATCCATATTTAATATCTTACATAATTAATTTTTCATGTCATTATATAGTTCAACAACAAATAATTTGGAGTGGAAAATGTCTAAATACATCTTTGGGTCGAGAAGTAGTTAATTTTAAGTTAGAAGTAAATGGTTAGCCCCTCAAAATAACCTAGATCAATCTATTAGTTTCATAATATAATATGCATTTAACACATAGTAAGACTAAGAAGGGGTGTAAATTAATCCTAATCATAATTTAATAACTTTATTTCAGATCTTGATATATTTTAATTCATCATTCAAGCAATTTACTCTAATAAAACCAAAATGAAAAAATTATAAACAACACAAGAACACCAGATTTATGTGAAAACCCTAATGATGGGGAAAAGAACAATGAGAATTAAACTCACAATATAGATCATCTTAAATTATAATGTCTAGGCTCATTGCTCAAACTTACATAGCTAGGGCTCATTATCTTAGGACAAGGTACAAATAACTCTTACAACTGAAAATCATTGTCTCAAGACAAGATACATAAATCTAAGAGAAAACTCACTATCATGCAACAACAATGTGAATATTAGAAATGAAATAAGAATCTCTTTATTATTAATCAACAACACATTGTCTCTAAAAATATTTATTTTATCTCATACTTCTATGCATTTAATTCAATTCATCCTCTTTTCACTCAATTCTCTCTTCCATGCTTTCAAGTGATCCACTACGCTCTCATTCACACCTCTAGCCTCAAATACATTCCTTTAAATATAATATATATCATTAAAATCTTTATCGTAGGTTAGTCTAAGATGGGATAAAATATTATTACATAAAATAGGTCATTTGGACCTAAGATACATGAATTATTCCAAACCAAAAAAAAGATGGGACCCAAATATATAACAAAACACTCTCATAAGATAGATCCAATAGTTCACACATGAACCAACATCATCTCCAAAATGTAAAGTGTGGGTAGGAAATTAAAGCTTGTAGAATAATCAGCCAAGAATACATCTTCCAAAGCAATCTTGAAGCATGCAGATATTCATACAACAAGGTGAGACCTACATTAGCATTCCATCATCAAATGTGAATTTTATTAGAACCAAAAGAATGATCCTAGATAAGGTAGCACATGAAGACACATAAAAATTAGCATAACTAAAAATATCAAATGTAGATCATCAAAGCTTACTTACAAAACTTAAATATCACTAGAACCATATTGTATCACCAAACATGATTAATATTATCATTCAAAAATTTTTACCATATCTGGAGAATACTAAGGATATTCCAAATTAGTTAGATAGAACTTTTCTACTATTAAAAAATTGTAGCAACACCCACATATTAAACTCATCTTCAACTGCAACAAAAATGTTACCACAAATAGTATGAACAAACCAAATCATGAATCTAGAAATTCTAAGTAGAAGAATTTCCAAATCAACAATCTCAACAGTAACAACATCCCCAAGAAAATACAATAACTAAAATAAATAGTAACTTCAAATCAACTGACCCCATCCAAAGAAAGAACTACATAAGCACATAGTAAACACTCTCAATAACATCTATATTATTTTCAAATTTTCTTCATCAATTATAAACTCAGTACTTCAAGTCTTCTAGATAGTTAGATAATAATGCCACAATAGATATGGATGACATTAATAACAATACCAATCATAATGCTAATACCAAATTATTAGGAAAAAATTGACAAAAACACACCAACTAACATCTTGAATGAACACAATATCATCATCACAACTAAACTATACCAAGGAGCTAAATAAGGAACTCAACAACAACATCATAAATTCCATTACCACCGCAATAATATTTAGAATATAACATATTATATAATATATGAATATCTTCTAGACCAAGAAAACTACTTATTTGACATATTCTGAACCATATCCACAAAAGGAACATCCAAAATGATTTCTACTAACCATACCAAACTAACTAGTTTGAACACATCTAGACCCAACACAAATTAGGAATTAAATGGTCTGTTAGTATCTCATCAATAGTCCATCTTGCTACTTCATCCTTCCAACAATTATGTCACCAACACTTCATCCTTCCTACAAGTTTGACATCAATGACAACCAACATGCCACATTTGTAATAATCTCCCCCTTTTCCATTAATGGCAACACTTGTGAACTTCAACAAAAAATTATCCCCCTTTGACTTCAAGAAAAAAGAGAAACATTTCATGTATAAAAATCCATGGATCCCCCTAAGAACAAAAATCTACATTAGTCAAGGAGGCACAAAGAAAAGCTTTGAGTCTCCCCTGGAAAGAAGTACCTGACATGTCTACTTCTCTTAAAAATACATTCATCTTCTTTAATATATCTTCTAACATCTTTCAACTATAGTAAAAATAAATAACCAAATTTATGATATTAAGAGTAAATTAGTACCCAACAAAGAGTGGGGGATAAAGATTTTTCAATTTGGCTCTCCCCCTCAACCCATACACTATGTTGGAAAAAATAATCAACACAACTAGAGGGTGAAAATACATCCTCAAAATTTTCTTCTAGCTTGCTTGATTCTATTTACTAGAACTTGTGCATCTCTTTACATTCTCTTTACTAGCATTGATCTTGTTTTCAAATACTTTTTTTCAATGTTTCTTCTAGATAGAACTTTGGAAAGTGGCCAACTCTATTGCAGTTATAAGACATTAGACCATCGTATGGTCTTCCTCTATTTACTCTATTATTACTTCTTCCAACATTTGCATTTAGCATGTACTCAACAACTTTATTTCCATAAATCTTAAAGGTATGGCAGTGTCCATTCAAATTTTTAGAATATTTGGCAAAATTTTCATCTATATATGCCCTTTTCTTTATCTTACTCCTACACTCAGCTTCCATATGTCCACACTTATTACAAAAGTATTATTTTCTATTAACAAATTTTCTTATGATCTAATTGTCTTACTCCTACACTCAGCTTCCCTATGTCCACACTTATTGAAAATGTATTATTTCATATTAATTGATTGTCTTCTAATCTAACTTCTACAATCACTATCTCTATGACCATACTTATTACATGAAAAGGATTTATATTAGAAAAATTTGAGAAATACCTATTTTGCATAAAAGGA
This sequence comes from Chamaecyparis obtusa, assembly GCA_027943335.1. Classification (NCBI taxonomy): domain Eukaryota; kingdom Viridiplantae; phylum Streptophyta; class Pinopsida; order Cupressales; family Cupressaceae; genus Chamaecyparis; species Chamaecyparis obtusa. The sequence goes on along the minus strand of BSBK01000176.1, from coordinate 1,488,736 downwards.
GAAATCCTGAACTCTTTTCTATTCTAAACTAGATTGGATTTACTCTTAATTCCTTGCATCATTGATATGTCCCTATATCTATTTCTTTCATTGTTATTTTTGTATTCTACTAAGATATTAACCCTGCTATCATCTTTGGGCTTCTTTTCAATTTTTCCTTTTTCATATTTTAACTCATCCTTAAACTTCTCTATATCTGTTTCAGTCAATTTTGATGCTAGATTCAATATTTTTTTATCCTTTGTCTAATTATCTACATCTACTTCAGTCAATTTTTATACTAACTTCAATGTTTTCCTTTCCCCTATTTTCTTTAGTTCTTCTTCAACCATCTTTATTTAATTAGTATCTTCTTTTTCCTTCCTTTCAAATTCATCTTCAAGTTTTCATACTTGTTTCATCAAATAATTACTCTCACTATTATTACGTATGCAATAGAAATTTCCATTTTCTCTAACTCCTTTAGCAACTAGTCTCCTAGTGTTATCTTTCATAATTTCAAGTCTAGATTTATTAAAAGTGACTTTATAACCTATATCACACATCTAAATAGCACTCATAAAGTTATGTCTCAATCCTTTAACATAATAGACATCATCAATTATATACTTAGCATTAATTAGGATACTTCCTATTCCACATATAGAGGAAGCTTTTTCTCAGACAAATCTCACATATCCTCCATCATACTTCTTGTTGGTTACAAAATCAACAAATTGTAAAATTCTAACAATATGTCAAGCTCTATGCTCAACTATTCTAATTAACTGGGCCAATGAATAGGAATAACCAAATTATGGTTAAATTCCCCCTACACTTTAGGCTCTATGAAACCTAGGAAGGTACACCTACTCACCAATTAGATCTTCAAGATGACACTTTTTATAGAAGATTCTATCTTCTATATGTATTCTACTATTAATTTCTATCTAAAATTGGCATGTGCTCTTGAAATAGACTGATTTATTTGCTGACTACTTGATTACTTTCTAACTTTTTGATTATCATGCCTATTTTATCCTTTTCTAGTGTTATTCTTGTTTTAATTCTTATCTACAACTATCTTGATCTCTAACTAATTCCATCTTCTATCTATCTTCTACAAGTCTCCTATTGTAATCTGGTTATATATTGATAAAATTTTATACGATAGACTAGTGACTTCTTCTCCTTTGGGTAATAGAGTCGCCTTCCTTCTAAATGTTTAAATCTAACCCTGTGAGACAATTTTTAAATTTTCCCCATGGATGGATCTATTATCTATCTAACCCTTAATATTATATAATTATATATGACCAACAAAATTAGTCTAATTGAATTTACCTTTCCCTTGAAAGACCAATTAGACAAGAAACAAATGGATAACTATTTCTCAAATGAATCTTGATGTTCCAACTGCCATGGTAACATATAATTTCTTCATAAGTGGATTCACGATATAAAAAATTTACCTTAAATGAAAATCACAAAGAACTGATATAGGAAAAATATTTTCCACGACACAACTAAGAAGAAATGGTACTAATTATATTGCTTGAAAATTATAAAAGTATTTTATTGCTTATGAAAATAGAAAAATTTCTTTGTAAGTCATATTTTCCTATGACCTTGGATTTTCCTTTATAATAAAAGAGGAGAAGCAACAAGCTTCAGGTCATTTCACATAGTAACGTTTCATAACTAAAACATATAAAACTAAACAAATAATTTTTTTAACAAAGTATAACATGATTAATTTGACAAACAAGAGAATGATCATTGCACATAGGAAGGTCTCATGATGTAACCAGGTTCTAATCTTCTAGCATCTTCTCCATGAATTATGGATCCTTCTTCTATGCTCCCAAATACTTCTCCTCCTAGAAGACTACTTTGATGTGTCACGACCAATTGAAACTCAGAATAAAATCCATGTTGATTGCATGATCTTTCCATCACTTTCCTGTTGACGTCCTTACCTTCACCAAGAATTTTTAAAAGATGTTATCTAATGTAATGCTTTTTTCTTGGAACATATTGAAGTGTTGAACATATATATCCTTTTCTTCCATCATATGGGAAATAATATTTGGCACCATTTTTAAATATTCAAGCTTCCAATATTCAGATCCTATCATTGTGTCATCCTTTCCTACTATCTTTGGGATAGTCCAATGTTTGACACTATGGAAAGTGGAAATTTTTCTTGCTATCCTTTTCTCTTGACCATTCACATATCTTAATTCTTTAATAATTGAAGCTATCATTTTCACCATTTATCTAATATTTTCAAAGGAACCTAGATCTCTTTGAGTAACCTTGTATAAAGTGGTAAAAGTAATATAATGGGGTTGCCATTGTTTCACTAATTTCTCAAGTTTGGGCTTATCTTCCTAAAATATTTTCTACATCTCCAAGAAAGTACTATAACCCCTATAAACATGCTCACATATGCTAATGATTAACTCTGTTCTATAAATTAATATGTGCTCAAAGGTATTGATGACATTTTTTGGAATTTCCTATGAGATATTTTAATTGGTTTCACTCAACCTTTCGATCTTATTCTCATATATGCTCTTTTCCTCATCCCACTCTTTAGAAATTTTGTCTCCGTTAATAAGTTTTGGTGGGGAATCATTTTGTAGGATAATTTATTGGATCTAAGTTTCTTCAAAACTTTTCAACTTATCCTTTAAAATAGCATTTTCCATATACATTTTGTTTTTTTAGAGAGTTTAGTTCAACTTCCCTCTTTTCTAAGTCATTTGCATGTTGCTCCAAGTGTTTTACTTGATCTCGGGTGAACATAACCTGATGCATGAGTGATGTGGCAGCTACTAATGGAGAAGTATTTTGCATAATATTAAACATAGTAGTATCATCCTTTACTCTCACCATATCTAGCATCTTTATCTTTTAAGAACCTTTATAATTGACCTATGATGCAAGTACCTCAATTGTTGGATCATATCATGTTCCATTCACTCCTTTCGTATTAAAATTTGCAATGAGCATGGGGTTGTGTTGATTTCTTATCTGGCCTAGTAAGAAAACTTGTTTTAATGTTAACCAAGGAGTAACTAACATGTCACTTTTTAAAATCATCTCCTTGGCTTTTGGAGGAGTAACATTGATTTCATCAAACTGCAATTCTTTAAAGGTACAAGCTATGAATTCATCATGGTTCAACTCTTCTACACCCATGAGGTTAACTTGTTTTCTTTCCTCAAACTAATTTATTTTCATTTTAATCCAATTAATGAAATTATCCTCTTCCATGAACCTTTGAGATATAATATCTCTTTCATTAACACAATTTATCGGTTATGTTCACTCAGGGAGCTAGGCATTGTAACCATGAATTTCTTCTTGATTTATGTGTGGTGAATACAAGGGCTGATCCATATCTCCATATTCTTTTAGTGCAGTGAATGCACTAACTTCCTCATCGGTATCACCTTGCCCCTTTGATTCATCATATGGATCCAAGAGCATAGAGGCATCTCTTTTATGTCTCTTCTATGGGGGAGGAGTCGGTGTGAATTCTAAATCAGGAGCATCATGGATGTCAATTCATTTAGGATTCTCTGATTGGATTTGAATTTCCTCTAGATTATCACTTGTGGATTTCCCATATAAATTTTCAAAATTTGCCCACATTAGTTCCATCCTTATTTCTATTTTGGATTATTATTTATAGAAATTAGGAAATCCTTTCATCTTCCTATCCTCTTTAAGTTTATATAGGATATTTCAATTCTTCCCCCTCTATTCATCTTCCTCAAGTATGAGGTAGTTTCTAGTTACATCTTCCTTGGAGATCCATTTATGTGATAAGAATTTAACCAAAAAATTAATGTGATCCATAGGATCACACAACCTCTCTTCATCTGATGGCAAATGATAATTTTCTTTCAAGTACTTTTCTAGTACTTCCAACATATTGGACCCAGTAGAGTTTTCTTGTCCTAACTATTGTTCAAATTTCTCAAAGTCATTAGAAATTATTTGGACTTGCATAGGAGGGAACCTTAAAGCCTCATATTCATCATGATAATAATGGGGAGATTTATTATCTATGATAGGTTTTTTGTCACTAATATGCATGTTGGTCTCATCAAGTTCCTAGGAAACAAAGAGGAATCAAGATCAAAGAAACCCATAAGTCTGAAGATTCTCCTAGCCAGAATGATATAAGTAGGACTCAAAGTGATAACACTTGTGCATAAGGGAATGAGAAGAATTAATATAAGTGTAATGCAATTTATAGGGTTTGAAAAAAAAGTGCAATCCTAACAAAAAGAGTATTTTTATGAAAAGAACATTTAACTATCAACTTCATGCATGAAATATAAAGAATACACAAGTAGATGCAATGAGAAGCATATAATATAGATCTAGATACAAAGAGATCATATTATAGATATACATTTTATTAATGCAAACAAAGAGATCAAAAGGATGTAACTACCACATCAAAAGTGGAAATGTCATAAGTTAGGTTCACCAAAATGTATAGAAGAAAATGGTGAGAAATGCTAAGATGTAGATCACTCACCAAGATCTTGTGGTATACATTAGAATGAAAATCCACCCTTAAAAAAAAAATTATTAGCACAACCAAAAGGAGGAAGGGTGTTAATACAAGATCTATGACCAAGGGGGTTTTGGATTCTAGAACTAGGTCGCCAAACCCTAATTCACCTTATTTTCAAATCATCATGCCAAATCTCATGTTTAGATCCATCTCTTACCGTCAAACCCAAGACACAAACCTTAACAACCACTCAAGATTTTAAGAATTTCCTAAGGAAAAGAATAAAAGGTCAAGATATAGAAGCTTAATTGATAGCATAAGAGAGATAGGAAAAATGATCAAATAATTGATTATAGCAAATTTAATTGAATACAAAGTAGGAGTGTCTAAATATATAGGCAATACAATAAGACTATCTGATAAGGAGATGATAAGCTATCAACCACACTAGGTGGAATCACATGTCCACCAAAGGTGGATCATCCTCCATTGTACATCAAAGTATGTGCAACATGTGAAACAATGAGAGGATGATAATGTGATAAGATCACTAAAGGTGGATCTCACACACAAAGAGGTATGAGATGACAACTATCACTATCTAATGTGGAATTTCTCCTAACCATGTTCTAAAAAGAAATGCAAACTCCTAGGTGTCTCAATGAAAACTAATATGCAAATGCATTATCCTAAGTAAACTTAAGTAAAGTATAATTAGTAAATACTTAATTACACTAACACCCCCTTTAAGTACAGCTTAGGGAATGCACTTAAGCTCACAATGCTAGATGACAATACATGATGGGTCCCAGCTACTAGGCCATGTTAGGTACCCATGTATAAGAGAAATGCAATCTCTCATGAAGTGGAGAAAGAGGGAAAACCTCATGGGAAAACCATCTCCCAAAAAGAGAGATGAATACAAGATGCATGGATGGATGGAGTAATCAAGACCCCCCCATTATGACATACATCATGTATATACAATAGAGAATCCCCCCAAAGGAAGGAGATAGGGAAGAGATACTAAGTAGATCCCCTTAATGTTGAATCTCCTACAAAGATGGTCTAAGATGTTGACCAATACTCCTCCATAGGAAGAAAATAGAGCCAATGTTGCACCAAGAATGTCAAAGTGTGACAAAATTAGGTACTAATGTTGATGTAGAATGACCGATAAAATGTCCACTAAGATATGATAGAGATGAGGCATAGAGACACCTGTAGACACCAACTGGGTACTCTCAACTGACAGGTTGGTATACTTGAACTTGTGTCATGCATCCATTATCTGATTGGTTGGAGCATAACCTTCAAGAACCATGTCCCATGATATTCCTAATCTACTAACATAGGGATTACATAAAATGTGTCATCAATGAAAAGGTACAAATATAAATGTGGCACTTTGTGATAGTGTGTGTACAACATGGATTATGTAAGAGCATACAACATCAAATGGAAAGTTGAAAACATGTCGAAGAGAAAGCCACTAAGATGCCCTATCAAATGCTGCAAAAAAAGTGTCCTCTTGTTGGCCTATTGCTAAGAAGTCTTCGGGACCAAATTAGCCTCCTGGTTGGATGACGTTGCAAAACAAGTATGTATATGGCAAGAAATAATTATGTTCCTAATTTTTCTTATTTATTTAGATTTTGTTTTTAAAAAACCCAATAAGTTTAAGAAAAACGTATTTATTAAAATCAAAAAAAAAAATATTAACAAATAAAGGAAAAACATAATTATTTTTATTTTTAAGATTTAATAAACTTTATTAAATACTTAATAAAGAAAAACATATGAAAATGTTTTATTAAAAACAACATATTATAAACAATTTTTATTTTTAAAAAACTTTTTAAAAACATATTAAAAACTCATTAAAAAAACAAATTAAAAAACTTTTTTTGAATTTTTTTTAAAATTTTTTTTAAAAAAACATTATGGTACTAACGGTACCACTACACAGTGCACAATGAGTATTAGTGGTACCACTGCAGACTGTGCATTGAGTACTTCATGGTACCACTACGCAGTGCAGAGTGAGTACCATGTGGTACTACTGTGCAGTGCGTAGTGAGTACCGTGCGGTACCACTGCATAGTGTAGTGAGTATTGTACGGTACCACTATGCAGTGCAGGGCACCATGCAGTACCAAACAAAAAAAAGTGCTAAATTTTTTTCAAAAAATAACTTATTCAAATAAAAAACACCCCCCCTCTAATTTTATTTCAATTTTTTTAAATAAAATTATTTTAAAAATAAATTTGTACCTGCATACTTGTGTAGATTCGTATGACGTGTAGGGAGGGAAATTTTTAACCAAGACCAACTATGTTCGATCTTGGAGTTTTTGATCACTCTAATCACAATGAAAATGTTAGATTTGGCCCAAAGTGCTCAAATTTGACTTTTTCCCAAGGTTGGAAAATTTATAGTCAAAATTTATGGAAAAAGCCACCCAAACGCAATGGTGAGGTCAGATCTTTCTCTAGATTCTCCCACAAGCTTATGCTCCTTCAGATCTAAATTGTGGCCCTCTAAATGTTGAAGCAAAGATCTCTCCAATGGCTATGCAATGAAATCTTCTATGGCTTTGATACCATTGAAGAATTTTCCTAAGGAAAAGGAAAAATGCCAAGATCTAGAAGCTTAATTGATAGAACAAGAGTGATAGGAAAAATGATCAAATAATTGATTATAGATCCAATTAAATTGAATACAAAGTAGGAGTGTCTGAATATATAGGCAATTCAATAAGACTACATGATAAGGAGATGATAAGATATCAACCACACTAGGTGGAACCACATATCCACCAAAGGTGGATCATCCTCCATTGTACATCAAAGTATGTGCAACAATGAGAGCATGATAATGTGATAAGAGCACTAAAGGTGGCTCTCACACACAAAGAGGTATGAGATGACAACTATCACCACCAAAAGTGGAATTTCTCCTAACCATGTGCTAAAAAGAAATGCAAACTCCTAGGTGTCTCAATGAAAACTAATATGAACATGCATTATCCTAAGTAAACTTAAGTAAATTTTAATTAGTAAATAGTTAATTACACCAAAAAAATATCATAAATCTCTTAGATTTCATGGTTTACAACTTGTGAACATGATTTACCAACCTAATCGGCCAAGAATAAGAAAAATAATCAAAATATTATTATTTACCAAAAATTCCACCAATCTAGTCTTTATTATCCATGTATATCACCAACTCATCAGGAACATACTTCAAGAACATCATGTAGCATCATGATAAAGACTCATCTACACAAATACACCACAACCATTGGATTTTCCAACCCTTTATCACGTGTTCCTCAAGAATACTATCGCAAAGCTCTGAGACAATGAAATTATGCCATGTAGACCTCTGAAGTACTAACCCTTTGATTTCAAGACACCTAATTATATCCCAAACACAATCCTAAGTGAGCTCCAATAGATTCCAACTTGATTTAGCACACTAGACCTCATTTTAAATCCTTGCAAAAGCCCAGTAAATCTGCAACTTCTATCAAGCATTTTAAATAATTATTTGAATCAAAGCATAAAAAGAAAGTCATATATCTCACAATTAGACACTAAATGGCATAACACTTTTTTTTATTCCATTTAAAACTTAACTAAGTCATACATGGGACAGATGTGGACCAGCACTATATTTTATTAAAAAATATATTCTACCTCTATCATATAACATAAATACAACTAAAAATACCAAAAACCTATAAAAGGAATCAACCTAGATTCATAGAATTACTTTGTGGGAGATTTACAAAACTACCCAAAACCCAAAAGAACTTGCTACTAGAACCACAAATATTGGAAAAACTCCAAAACTTTCAAAATCCTAAGAAAAGATAAAAGAAGAGAATATACAGACAGAAGAAGAAAATTGGATTTGATCTAATCTTCTCACCTATCCATCTTCAATCTTCCCTAATCTATTAAAAACTCATCTCTCTCATCTCTCTGCAACTACATTTGATTTGTCTCATTTTGTTATCCTTTTTATCAAGATATCATCCTATCACACATAAAATAAAACACCTATAACACTCTCCATTTCTCTGTGTTTCTTTGCCTCGGTGTGTAAAATATTTACCCAATTTTAAAAAATAGCCACCTTACCCTTTACTTTAACTTTTGTGGATTTTAAAAACTCATATTACATAATAGCCTATGATATCTTATTCATTTAATCACTTTATTTTAATTGGAGATGTGCAATCCTATCTTCTTCAAAAAAATTCAATCACATTCCAGCCAAATCAACCCTGGAAATTTGGTCAATAGCCTTTGACTACCAAGTGGTAGCTTCTAATTTTCTCTTGTATCCAATTATGTGCCACCTCAACATCTTCACTTCATCTTCTTACTTGGTCAGACCTGCCACACATGATCATCTCATAATCATGTGATGATTCTCTCTCCTTGGCACTCTAATTGTAGGATCACAAGATCATGCCATCTCTCACTCCTGGGCTTTCTATCTAGTACATCCTCCTACACCACATCTCAACATGTCACAATCCCACCATCTGACTCAACCTTTGCCACTTGGATCACAGGATCATGGGATGACACCACATGTCATCCTAGACCCACCACTATGTCTTGATCATGTGTTACATTGCACCATCTAGTTCAATTCCACGCATCAACACTAGCCACCTCATCATATGTGTCATCCTGACCTAGACACATGTCAACATCTCACAATCTCATGGTCATTATCTTCCTTGCAACTTATTTTGTGAGATCAAGAAGTCCGTTAGATTTTATCATTGTTTAAACACCATTCAATCTCTCTCTCTCTCTCTACCACATGTTGAATGTTGACTCACTCTTGTTGACCACGTATCACATGTACACCAAATAATCCTCTCATTTTCCACCAGTTGTCCACCACCAAGTTGCCTTCACACGTGTGCGCCTTCTAAAATCATTTGTACCTTTTAGGCACTTATTCTATGAGTGTTTGTATATAAAAACATAATCTTTAATTGTAGACTCACTAATGTGGGATAAATCCCACTAAGTACCCCATTGTCAAACTGTTGTAGACACTGCCCCAAAACCTTATAGTTTTGTATCCTTGTCACCTTCTACCAAAATGACAAGACACATGCCCATATTTGATCATCAATGAAAACTTGTGCCCTTGAATTTTTACCTCCATAAAAATGGCATCTCCATCATTTCAAAAGTCTTCCATTTTGGCACTTGCAGGAAATGTTAAAAATTGAATGAAACTGCCTATAGATTTGGCTCTAAAAACTCATCAACTGGTCACTTCATGACATGAAAATTCAAATACATGTTCTCTCTCATGCAATAAATACAGGGCAACAACTATGACCTTATGAAAATCACATGGTCAAAAATTATAAAATTGCAAATTTGACCACTTAGAATTGTTGCATTTCATAATAAGGAAAATTTGGAAAAATTGCAAATGGAAAATCCTTAGTAAAATAAGAAAATGGATTCATTAGGGTCTGAAAATGGATACAAGAGCTATCTTCCATTTATACAATGCATGGGAACACTTGGATTACACTTATCAATACGTGTCCTAAAATTAAAGCCCTCAAAGTATGCTACTTGAATTTCTGAATAAGTGCAAAGTGCAGATTTACCTAAAATCCCTTCAACTGGGCATATGTAGAGTGGGTCAAAACTGATTATAGGGGGTTTAAAAACTAAAACATAAGATATTTGATATAGACTTAGTATATTCCTAAGTCATTTACCCATGAAAATCACTAGGTATATGAATGCACGAAGGCCAAAATAGGGCACTCATTCATATACAAAGGACCAACATTTTCAACATTGGTAATCTTAAGAAATTGAGAGTACCAACATGCTCAAGAGGAGACTCAAATGCTAAATGGGGAAAATGATCCTTTGAAAATATGTGATTGATGAAACTAGGAAATTGAAAATGATAAAATGATGTAATGTAGATGATAAATTAAGAAAGTTACTAAAACATTGATAAAAACATATTGTAAGAAACTGATAGTGATCAGAAATTTATAGAAATGAAAATGAGAAGACGGATCTAACTTGTGGCAGAAATTTGAGCTCAAAATACAATGTAGATGTCATAAATGGTGACATGTACTTGGGACATGTTGGGAATGATGACTTATCCCTAGTTTTTTTGTCTGAATGTTTTACAAATCATTTGACTATTCTTGATCTTCCCAAATTTGGGCGAACATCTCTGTAACATATTCCTACACAAAAAAAAAAGAATGTTGAAAAAGGGGTTTTCCTTAGTCAAACCCCTATTAATGAATAAACCTTGAAATGAAATGAAATAAAGGAAAGCACTTTGTCATGCAACTAAGGCTAGATCTAGAAAATGAAGCATATCATACCTTGTATATGTAAATACTTTTAAAAATGTGATCAAATATGTTGATGCAATAGCTTTGACTAAATACAAAAACCCAAAATAAAATCAAGAAAAGATAAAAACTTATGGAATAGATGTTGTAATTTTCCATAATGTTTGATTGAGAGAGAGAAAGAGAGAGCTTGAATAGAAGTAGCTGGATGTGGATCTCCTTCCTTGATAGAAAAATCCTTTGCTTGGCCTCCAATATGGGAAATAAGCTAGATATATTGAAGAAAATGCCTTGGAAGTCTCTTAGAAAAATGAATGCTTGAATGGTTGGACTTGATGGCTCTTGAATGCTTAATTTTTTTTGGTGTGCTTAATATCTTGATTGCTAGAATACTTGGGAAATAATTGATGCACTTGATAATAGATCATGGATTATAGATACAAAAACAAGGAGAGATAGGAGTTTTATACACATCTCACATCATTTCAAGGGTTAAGAATAAAGAATACTAACCACATAACTGGATTCCCCTCCCCCCCTCAAAAAAAAAAAACCCTAGCAAGGACCTCTGAGTTAAATTTGGGCCCCATTCCTCAGGTACATGTCACCAATGGTGATATTTAGCTGGAAGAATGAGCCCCAATTTGGTCTAGGTGCTAGGAATATAGAGTATGTATGTGACTTCTGAGTGCAACTCATTATAGGGTTAGGATAGGTCAGCAAGGCCAAAATAAGGATATAGGGCCTAGGTGATGATATAAATTATCTAATTGGAGGAAAAAGAGAGCAACACACCTCAAAATAAGGGCCAACCTTGATCTTGAGCAAGATTGAAAGGAAGGGAGGACCCATTTTTTAATTTAGGTATTTTTTAAGTCCCATATGAGGTTTTAAGTTAAAAAATACACTAAGGTGGGCAAAAAATAATACTTAAATTATATATAAATTTGGTGATTACAATTTAGGATGACATAATTACTAACATCCATATTGAAGGAGACTCATTGTTACTAGTAAGCGCATGCAAACAAATACTTTATCATAACTGGATGTTAAAATATATCTTTTAGATTGCATGGGTCTTGATAGAAAAATTTGAATCATTCCATATATCACACACATACAGGGAAGGAAATATAGTGGTAGACAACTTGGAAAATATGGGTTGTTAAATTTAAGAAATATATTTAACAGAGAATCCTACATTAGCAGATAAATATCCCATGTTAGAAAACATTTTGGCAAAAGAATCAACATACACAATTCCAGGATGTCGTAGTGGCACTTAGGTAGATTCAAATGTGGGATAGTAACAACTAAAATTAAATATCATCTATAAATAATGCCAAAGGTATAGATTTTAAATACTAACATTATTTTCTCTGTGTGTGGGTTCTACTAAAGTATGCCTTGGTTTCTTTTCTATGATGCATGGTTAGCTCTTTGTGGGTGGTGTATTGTATTTATTGATGAAGATATAATAGATTCTTATGAAGGATAAACAATAACCTATTTCAAAGAGACTCTTTCAGGTCTCTTAGATCATAAAAATCATAGCATTATCAATGAGACACTAGGTTATTATTGACAATGAACGATAATTAGTGTAGCTAGGGTGATCTAAAAAATGGTTTAAGGGTCTCTCCAAAATCACTACTTTCATAGGTAGATTCAATATCAATGTGAAAGGTGTTCACTCTTAGTGATGGATAATTTTCAAAATAGCCTAGGTAGTCTGTGAAAGGTCTAAAGGGTATTATTGAAGTGATGACCAACATTAATAAAGTTGATATTGATGTGATAATTGTTTAGCCTTTTCAATGAGAAATTTTTTATTTACCTTTAGTGACCTTTGAAACATCTTAAGAATCTTTTCAACATGTTTACTTTCCTCGATGAATATTTTAATGATACTAAATGTAGTTTTGGCGACAAATATTGTTGAAGTAGCTTTGGTACTTGGTAGTGAGTAACAAGTGTCTTGCCAAACTCACGACCTTCTTTGATGGGGTGTTAAGTGGGAAGTGGGTTACATAACCAAACTCATGTTGATTGATCTAAGGTTCCCATTATTTATTGGTCCAATCTGGTACTTTAGGATTTTGAAGAGAGTTTTTAGAGTCACTTTGATGCTTGATGAGAGACAGTTGCTCAATGAGGAAATAAAACAAACCATCTAAACAAACATGAATAAATCTTAAGGATGATTTTTTTGTGAAGTGACTGATGAATGATGTTTGGTTAGAAGCTCAGAGAATCTATAGAGAGTTTGATCATCTTTTCAATATTTTTATTTGGGTAGTATATATGCTTCCAAAATAGAGACTGTAATCGAACACCTAAGAAAGCATTGCTAAAAGGTATCATTTTGATGAGACCTCCCTAATATCATGTCAATGTATAAATTCCTATGAAGGATCAACAATAACCTATTTTGATGAGGCTCTGTTGGGTCTCATAGATAATAAAAAATAGAGTAGTATCGATGAGACACTAGGTCAGTCTTAGCAATGAGTGGTTATTAGTATAGCTGAGGTGATCTATAGAATGCTTTCTTGGATATTGCTAATACAATGGGGAGATTTTTGATACATTTAATATGTTTAATCACTACGTTGAGTGATGTTGGAATTGCTGCTATTGTCATTTGTGTTTTGTCAATGATGTCAACATGTGTTTCTGTGAAGAGAACATGGTAGTTATTATAGTGTACGGATACTGTACAGATGTTTTAGATTGTACAAAGTCAGTTGTGTGTACTAGAAGGTGTTGTGATCTTATATCTAAGATCGCATGATGCAATATTTCATATTATGCCTTGATGGATATCTATATCGTGCCATAAATCTCCCATTTTGACATAGGATAAGAGCATAGTGATAGAAGATAGATCCATTTTGTGCATAACCTGAAGTCATGGTATTCCATGAGAGTGCATCTTTTAAGAAAAAAATTTTGAATGTTTCAAGGGACCAATAGTTCTACAATTAAATCATCATAACTTTCCCATTACTTAATGATCACACATGACACAAACTCTCTTCAAACTCATAATACGTTGCATGTGTAGTACAAAACTCATGAGATTCTAAAGAAGGCCTCACTCTTAATCAACCAAATCTTCCTTGTACCACACAAAAAAACTATGTGATAACTATGTCTACTCCAATCTTAATTGTTTAAGAATTCATCATGTCAGATAATGTTTAAGAATTGTTGGGATTGGTCCTTTGGCGTGTATTAAATAAAGTATAATTTTTAGCATATTATTATCACTCTATTTCTTTGTTGTAAACATGTCATTGGTTCAGTTTTGTAAAAAAAAAATTGTGTTAAATACATTTAAAATTATCTTCATTCTCTTCTGATGGTCTAAATGCTTCTTTATTTGTCAGCCAGTTAATACATGCTAGTATATAAAGAAGACAATCAGAAGACAATGAAGATTTTTCTAACCAATTGTCTACAGAATTAGACCTTTATTTGGCTAGGTCAAATCTTCCTTCGTGCTAGCAGTCTACAGAAATAGACCTTTAATTTAAATGCATTGAACACAAAAAATTACAAAACTGAACAAATGGCATGTTTACAATAATTATCATAACTCGCAATCAAAAGTCCAGTGCCCTCTTCCCTCTTCCCACATGGTGCCCTCTTCGTAGCTCACAAAAATTACAAACGAGCGTTTCACTAATTTTGAGTGCCTTTAATTGAATATAAGAAAATAAAATTTAAAATTCATTACTTGCAACTACAATATTAGAGAAAAGTTGAATTTTATGTGGTACAAGGAAGATTTGGCTGATTAATAATGATGCCTTTTGTAGAATCTCATGAGTTTTGTACTACACATGCAATGTATTGTGATTTTGAAGAGAGTCTGTTCCATGTGTGATAGTGTTGGATTGGAGAGATATGGTACTAAGAGGGGAGGAGTGAATCAGTGTCCACAAAAACTTTCAACTCATAAACCTTAAATAAAAAATAGCAGTAACCTTAAAATATAATGTGAATCAATTACTTGCATCATTCATTTAGTTAACTATCAAAGCTAAATAGCATGAAATCAACAATATAACCATCACATAACATGAGTATTTTGGTAACGCAGAAACCCTTGTTAGAAGGTAAAAACTTCGGTGGGGATGACACCCACAAATTCTTTACTACTGCAGATAGAAAAGGTTTGTCTGTTAGGGCTACAAGTGGTGATCACTTTTGATGATCTTACCCTATTAGGAGTAACATGTCAGATCGATTGGATCTACCTAGTGATAGGATTTTAACAACACTACTTGAGTGTGCACTCAGTTAAGAGATTTACAAAAAGACTGTTAGATCTACTTTGTTAAGATATTTTACCAAACTTTGTTACAATGATTAGAAAATAATAGGATTTATCTACAAATTGAAAACTCTATCTTGTCTGATACATATCTATGAAATACTGAATAGATATCACATTTTATGTGAAGATCTCAACTCTGAACTTCTCGGTAGCCTTGTCTGATTCTTCTTAATCTGAATATCCCTGAATTTTGTTCTGCTCTGTCTAATAACTGATATTCTTAAAGTTGTATAATGCTTCAAGAACTTCTTCGTATGTTCTTAAGTTCCTTTTCAAGCATCTTTCCTCTCTCTTATAAAAATGACATGAAATAAAAAATTATATAGCATACTTATTTTTGTCACTTAACAAAAATTAGGTTACAATATCTTAGAGAAAACCCTAAGATCTATGGTGTACAAAAATGACCTAGATCTAACGATTACATAAAGATCATCATCATAATTAATGATGGAATCTTACAATAAATGATCCTCAATCTTGGTAAAACATTTTGTGATTCTGTTGTAACCATTTGCATAGATAAGTGTGCCATTCCTGATTACTATGTCATTTTTTGTCTTCCTCGGTAAACACTATATATACTGCTTGGTAATTACACTGGTGCTCGGTGTCCAGTTTGCTTGGTGTTTACTCTCACTCGGTATTAGTATACACTGATGCTCGGTACAACTGCTATGGTGCTTGGTGTAATGACTTAACTGACTAACTTGAAGTGCTTGCAATTACCGACTAGAGTAGCATAGGTAACCAACTGATGTCTTTGATACTAATGACAACCTTTAATGCTCAAATAGAGATAACAATCTCCCCCTTTGGCATTAGTATCAAAACTTTAAATGTATATAGATCTTATGTCTCAAAAAGTTTCCATTTCTACCATATATACATAGATACTTATCAAAAAAAAAATTATATACTCCCCCTCGGTGCATTCTCCCGGTAATGTGTAGTATACTTAGCATTTGTTTACATATTTGGCATATACATTGTTATCCCCCTTTTTTATATTAATGCCAAATGCAAAAAGTGTATACTTACAGCTGATCAAAAATGTGCTTATGGGTTTTCTTTAATGACTCCAAGAGGTTTTCCCATTCCTCTTTCAAGTTGGTGAGATCAATGTGCTCAACACTGACTTGTGCATGCATGTGAAAAATGTTGTCCAACACAAAATTTTCTAGTGTTGCAACAAGCGTTTGTGCCTTGACAATATGCTTCTCAAATATTTTCAAATATGGAAGCAATTCGGTTTGCAATTCTGTCACTTGGTCACTTATTCTTTCTTATTTCTTTCTAAGGTTTGCCCTTAACCGTCGGAGTTCTTGAGCTTTCAAGATGTGCTTGGTAAATGCTTAAGGCTTGGTTAAGGCTACCTGTGCACCGGCTTGGATTTCATTATCAAGTTGTTTTATCTTTTCACTGACCTTGGTAGTGAAAGTGTCCACAGTGCATAGCTTGATCAAAATTTGACTAATTAACTAAGTAATACCCTAAATTTCAGATATTACCTCAGATAAATTTACCTTATTGATTGCCACTTCTTGGCTGATCTTTTCTATAAGTTTGTCCTAAATTTTAGATTCTACCCTTTCTTTTGTTCTCTTGTCTGCTTCTATATCTGGGTTATTTATTTCTCCAACAAGTGTAGCAAGTTAGTCCATTATCAGAGTATATTCATCTATATGTACCTCTGGTACAACCTATTGTAAGATATCTCTTACATTTTCAAGTATTTCCTTACTCTTGCACTCTTGTCTTAGTTTTTCGTGTGCTGCCTTCCTTGTACACAACTCCCCATATTTTCTCAATTCCTCAGGGCTTAGGATCCTTGGGTCACACTCAGGTATAACAATGACTTCTTCTAAGGTGACCGACCCTTTTCCTTTCTTTTTCTTCTTCTTCTCTGGTTCTTGAGGTGAGCTCTTTATAAATGGTACAGTGTCCTTTACCTCTGAACTTTGTGTAACCTACCTGGGTGACACTGTATCTTCCTTTTGCTTCTCCTTAGTGACCTTTGTGTTGATTGACTATGTTGGAGCCTCTGATGTAGTTTCCAGTGGAGTCACCTCGATTGCATTAGGATTCTCTTGATCCTTTGTTTCTATCTCTATTGCCTCTTTCTCTTCAGGATTATTTGTTTTAGCTAGTATTTATGTTCCTTGTTCCTCTATTGTATCCTTTGGTTGCTCAGGGTCTAAGCCTTTAGGTTGTTCCTATGATAAAATTTCAACTACTTCCAGAAGAATAGGAAGCTCTCCCAATAACAATGTGATTGAAAACTCGGTAACTTGACCTTCATCTTGTGTATTATCTAGAGCAATGTTCACATCTTCATCTTCATCTTCATCTCTGTCATCAAGATCCCCATTTGTAATGTCCTTAATGAGTACATCATCATTAGTTTTCTCCTTAACTTGGATCTCTACTTGATCCAATGAATCCTATGAATTTGTTATGACTTCATTTACAAGTGTTGTATCAATCACCTCGATAAATGATACATTTGATTCTTTTGTCTTCTTTTCTAAATCAACATCATCTATATGTATTCCTTTCCCTTTTTACCTTTGTCTCTTCTTAGACAGATTAAGAAATGCATTCTTCTCAGCTTTCTCTTTTTTTTGCAATGATTGATGTCTAGATGAGTTGGCTAGACTCATCAATATCTACCATATTTTCATATAAAACTTTCATGGCCTAATTTTTTACTCTGAATCTCCTAGCATATGTATCCATATAATCCTTAATTTCATCAAGAGATAAATTTGGTGCTACCTGAAATAGGGATTGTTCCCTCATTTTCCTCTCGATATCCAAGGCATAGGATCACTTCTGATTTATTCTTTCTTCTAATTCCTTGGGCAGTGGTTTTCCAAACTCCAATGGAACTCATTTAAAGCTTATCATCATCTAGATGACTACCTCCCAAATTTTATTCTGATCCTCAATAGACATGTTATCAAACCAAATAAGTTTCAGATCTGTGAGTTCTCCATGCTCAATTATATTAGCAGCAACTTCATCAATTGTCATGTTCTTATTACTGACAACCTTGAATTGATTTGTGTCATTTTCTTCATCCTCAAGGTCTTCTCTTCCTTGTATTAGTCATCTTCTTTTCTTTGGTGCCTCAGCTACAACCTTCATTCCTCTTTTTGCATAATTATTGGTGGGTGTAGCTACTTTTGTTTTTGTTACCTTTCCAACTCCCCTTTTCTGAGGTGGTGAAGCTCTAGTTGCTGACCTTGTTCATGCTCCAAACTGCAATGGCAACTGCTTCTTCTTTGGATTTGGAGTGGGAGAAATTGGTACTGCATCTTTTTCTTTGTTAGACTCAGTTTCTTCATTGTCATATGGTTTGTCAGTCAACAGTAACTGACCTTCGGTTGTAGGTTCAACCGGTGACTCGTTAGATGAGTCAGATTCATCTCCAAACTGCTCAATTAAAGTTTTCATCATTTTCTTGGATTTTCTAGTCATTTTACCAATGACAAGACCTATTTTGATTCTTGTTTTTTCCTCTTCATAGTTTCCAAACCTTTCGGCCTTCTTGTCCTTCGGTAAAGCCAGTAATGCCTTGATTGATTTCAAATCGAAATCAAAATCCATTTCATATCCCATGGGGGCTAGCCATTTTGTTCTCGGCTCAACAACTTTGATTAAATTATGGTCAGTGTCTACTAGGAAAAAAATATCCATCTCATACTTCTTGACCAATGAGCTTGGAATCCTACTCTGAAGATTCATCTTAATCTTGAATTGCTCAAAATAATCATCTACAACTTTGTTTAAATTATCTCCCAGACTAGTCATTAAATCAGTGATTTGTGAAATAATTGGTTTGTTGGTAGGCCAATCTAGGTGACTAACAGAAGGAAAGAATTTCTGGAGATAGAAAAATAAACACACCAACAATGAACCAAACTTACAGGTGTTGGACTTTGCCAATCAGATTATTTTCATATTCTTTTCAACCTATCATAGGAGTAGCTCGGCAAGGTCTAACCAGTGTCCCTTCTTTATCATTTTGAATGCCATATCCATAGCACTACATGGTACACTATTCGGTCTACTTGACTGATAGAAATTATAACCTATTACATGAGTTGAAAACTTAACTTCTAGATCCTCAATAGAGCCTATCTTCAATACTCAGTCATCCCATGTTGTGCCTATATTTTTCTCAACTTTGGCTCGGGAGGAACTGTGGAATGCTTTTTCCTTATCAGTTGTAGGATACCCTGTAACCCTGTGAATCATTCTCTTGGTTACCTTAATTAGACTATCTGGCCCAAATGTGCCCTCATGATAGTGACTTAGTACAACCCTAATCCATTTAGTTTTGAATTTTTTTTTAAAAATTAGGGCATTAGTGAGTCCAATCATTTCAACCTATTTATGCTCTGGTTTCAGCTTTCCATCTTCACTACAAAGTCCCTGGTATGCAACATACATATCAAAATCTCCTATTTCACCTATCTTGCAGTGAATGTACAATCGAATGTCTTCGACTAATAAAACCCTAGGTGGGATGCTTGAAAAAGCACTCGCTGAATCTATTTTTGATGCGACTTCTAATTGTAACTTGTATTTGGGATCACCATAATTTGCTGACACAATAAGATTTAATTCCTCTTCTTCAACTTTAGAAGTGCTCACAATAGATGCCATTTTAACAAACTAGGTTTTCGGCAGGCAGTGATGAATATGCTTAGTAAGGGTTTCAACTTACTCGAAATATGTGAAGAGTGTGCTCAATTTGATCTGCAACTACTTTGGATGATCTTGAAAAATTCTTTGCTTGAACTCGCTCTATGAAATAATCACTCTCTGAAATCACTATGTGAAAATAAACTCATACTTTCATGTATTTATAGAATTTTCTGATTTTTCGCTTTAAAATTTATGTCATTAATGCTTGACCTACTTCTAGCTCAGTGAAAACTATCAACTCAGTGAATACTGTAAACTTCCATCAGCTTAGTTAACACATGACTTCTCACTCGGTTGATACTGATACTCGGTTAACCTTGAATAACTTTTACCGACAAGTAACTCATTGCTCGGTCTTACATTTACCGACTATACGACTTTGTTAGCTCAAAACATATAAACCATAATGCATCTTTATTCATGTAGATTTGGTATGTGCTCATCATATATAAGGAACTGTATGTAAAATATGATCATTTTGAAATGTCAGTTCCATACATACCTATATCACCTTAAGTGGATGTACCGATGTCACCCAATCCAATGGATGAGGTTTCACCGACAACATTTCTTGACTCTCCATCCTCATTTGATGCCTTCTTCCATATAGTGTTCTTGATTCTCATGATATCTACAATAGTGTTTCCACTCTCGAATACGTGTCCTTCTTATGGTGCTTAGTCTCTGCATTCCTTGCTTAGATGACCGACCTTATGACAATGTAAGCATGCCATTCCAGTGCTTGTCCAGCTTCATGATTGTCCAGCCCATCTTTTCCTCATACAATTTGCTGCAATGAGTCCATATCTACCACATGCAATATAGTTAGCCCATGTGTTGTAATCCCAAACATAAGAGTTACCTTGTCTCTTCGGTTGATAAGGCTTACATTTGATCTTCTATTTTGGCATCCATACTTGCTTCATCTTTTCCTTACACTCTCATGCAATGTGTCCATGTTCATTACAAGTATAATGGAGTTTCTCCATGGTAGGATTGTTAGCATTCTTATTCATTTTTTCTCTACACTCATAAGCTTGGTGTCCAAATTTGCCACAGTAATAACAGTAACCATTAAACTTAAGAGTGACTAGAGGTTTACCTTGTGCTTTGCTTCTACAGACATTTGAGGTATGTCTCAGTTTTCCACAGTGATAGCATGACAGCATCTTAGGTCTTTGATTTTGATTTTTTTTGACTTGTTCAGCTTGTTTGGATGATTCTCCTTCGTCGGTATAGCCTAATCCAGCTTTACTTCCAAATCTTCTTTGATTAGTTAGAAAATCATCAATCATTTTAGAACTATCTTCAGCCAATTTCATCATTTCATTATGTTATTGTTGAGTCTTTACTTCATTTCTTAGTTTCTCATTTTCTTCCCTGAGTATTCCAATATCCTAAAGTTTTCTTGATAATTCACCATTTACTTAGTTGACCTCCTAGTTTACAGTCATCATCTGATTGGATATTTTGAAATGGTGCTCGGTGAGTCTTTGTATCTCAGTTTCCTTTGCTTGAAGTTGTTCAGTTATTTGTCTTCGGTCTTCAACAGCTAGATTCCTTTCTTGCTCATCCTACCTAGCATTATTCATTACATCTATCATTCTCACCATCTGTGACTCTTGACCAATTTGCAGAGCTTTCACTTGTTCGGTTAAGTGAAGATTCTTTTCAAACAAATTAGAGATTACACTTTCAAAACCATCAGAAATACTTCTTGAACTAGATCCTATGTGATCAAATAAATCATCAATCTCATCTTCATGGTAACCAGTCTCATTCTCCAGAATAGCCAAGTTCTTTCTTTGAACTAGTAACTTTTTCAAGTCATCCTTAGCCTGTTTATACTGCTCAACAAACATCTACATTTGAATCCTTTGATTCTCTATTGTTTTGTCCAACTTATATCTCTCCATGATTAGATCTTTACTCTTCAGTGGTTAAACCATCCAATAAGAGATCTGAGCTCTGATACCAATTGTTGGATTGGAGAGATAGGGTACTGAGAGGGGAGGGGTGAATCAGTGCCCACAAAAACTTTTAACTCATAAACCTTAAACAACAAACAGTAGTAACCTTCAAATATAACTTGAATCAATTGCTTGCATCATTCATTCATTTAACTATCAAAGGTAAATAGCATGAAATCAACAATATAACCATCACATAACACAAGTATTTTGGTAATGCAGAAATGCTTGTTAGAAGGTAAAAACTGTGGTGGGGATGACACCCACAAATTCTTTACTACTGCAAATAGAAAAGGTTTTCCTATTAGGGCTACAAGTGTTGATCACTTCTAATGATCTTATCCTATTAGGAGTAACATGTCAGATCGATTGGATCTACCTAGTGATAGGATTTTAACAACACTACTTGAGTGTGCACTCGGTTAAGAGATTTACAAAAAGACTGTTAGGTCTACTCTGTTAAGAGAATTTACCAAACTCAGTTACAATGATTAGAAAATAACAGGATGTATCTGCAAATTGACAACTCTATCTTGTCTGATATAGATCTATGAAATACTGAATAGATATCACCTTTTATGTGAAGATCTCAACTCTGAACTACTCGGTAGCCTTGTTTGATTTTGCTTAATTTGAATATCCCTGAATTCTGTTCTTCTATGTCGGATAACTGATATTCTTGAAGTTGGTTAATGCTTCAACAATTTCTTCGCTTGTTCTTAACTTCCTTTTCAAGCTTCTTTCCTCTCTCTTATAAAAATGACATGAAATACCAAATTATATAGCATACTATTTTTTGCTGCTTAACAAAAATTAGGTTACAATATCTTAGAGAAAACCCTAAGATCCATGGTGTACAAAAATGACCTAGATCTAGAAATTACATAAATATCATCATTGTAATTAATGATAGAATCTTACAATAAATGATCCTCGATCTTGGTAAAACATTTTTTGATTCTGTTGTAACTGTTTGCATAGATAAGTGTGTCATTCTTGATTACTATGCTATTTTCTATCTTCCTCGGTAAACACTATATATACTACTCGGTAATTACACTGGTGATTTGTGTCCAATCTACTTGTTGTTTACTGTCGCTCGGTATCAGTGTACACTGATGCTCGGTACAACTACTCTGGTGCTTGATGTAATGACTTAACCAACTAGCTTGAAGTGCTTGCAGTTATCGACTAGAGTAGCATAGGTAACTAGCCGATATCTTTGATACTAATGACAACCTTTAATGCTCAAATAGAGATAACAATCTACCTAATTTATCTAATATGGTGCATTGTTAAATAAATAAGGGTGGAGTAGTTATTACTTAGTTTTTTGTGGGGGACAATGAAGATTTGTTTGACAAATAGTAGGTCTTCTTTAGTGTCTCATGAATTTTTACCACATATGCATGAAATGAAGACTATTTCAAGTCTTTGAGTCCTAGAGACAAGTGGAAATAGGAGTTGCTTTGTTGAGTGAGGGCTAATTAGGCCTAGGAGAAGAGAATTTGGGGCTGGAAGTATTGACCCATCAAAGGATGGAAGACTGAGATTGAGATGGGATTAGTAACTCTGAAAAGGGTATTTGAAAAGGTAAGTACTTTTCCAGGTTGTTTGGAGACTTTGGGTGTAATTTTTTGATTTATGTGTGTAGGGCTACTAGACAAGCCTAGAAGGGTTGTAGAAGAAGAATGGTGTAAGTTGAATAGATCAGAGTGAATGGGGTGTTGAAACATGGTGAATAGACCATGATGAGATGATACTTGATGTTAGGATCAAGGTGAAAATCCTAGTTGAGGTTTTGACATGGTGGAGGCACTAGGTGCACGAGGTGGCCTAGGATGGACATAGTGCTAGGAGGAATTGCCAAGAAATGAGGAAGTGAACTTGTGTAGCAGGGTTGTGGAAGTGATTAACAAAGTTAGGGAACTTTACTTAATCCTTGAGTTGAGGCTAAATCCTTGAGTGGATTCCAAGTTACTTGTTGAATCCTTGAGTTGAGTTGGTCTCCTTAAGGTGATAGTAGAGGGCTCTACATCAAGATGTATGAAACAAATAAGAAGAGGAATATCAATAAAAGATTAAATTCTCTACAACTCTGGTAATCCACTGTCTCATGGAACAGTGAATCCATATGTGTGTTTGAATGTGATCTTGGCTGGGTGATGATATAGGAACATTTCCTTTTGTTATATTTACATGTTCATGAAATCATTATACTATTTTTGTTGTTAATAAAGTCAAGAAATTGACTGGTGTTGGTGATTATGACTGGTAAAGGGGTAGAGTCAGCAGATTAAGGGTTGTAAACCTCTATTATGTAAATAATGAACTTTGAATCTTCCTAAAGAGTTTTCCAATGTTAAAAAATCCCAATATTTATGAACAAAAATGCAAGCATTAGGGTCATTCTTATAGTTTCATTTTGTCACTTTTGTGTGAGAGTATTCCTTTTCAATTCCCATTCAATGGATCCTATGTTTGTGAGAAAAAATGCTTTAATCTTTGAAGATAATGGTTCTTGGTTTTCCTTGCATGAAACTTAGATGAATCTTGCTAACTATAAATTTGTCTTTGAACATTAAGTGTTTATTATGTATTCCTGTACATCATATAATCCAAAACAATCTTCAACATGAAGATTTTGGTAACTTAAAGGGCCTTAGTGACTGGCTTTGAGTTGAGAAACTTCGGTGTCTAAAACTACATTGTTTTCAACCAGTCGGTAGATTTTAGTTTGTCTTGATGGTTTTCTTCCAAGATTTTACCCATTTTTGTCGACAAAATTTTCATTGTCTATAGATTCTTGGGATTATATCCACCTCAAACATAGTAGTAGGCTAAGATTTCCTATTCCTTCTATTTGGTCTAGAAGAAACTACCTTGAAAGTGAATTGGATATGTTAGATCCTTAAGGCATACCTTTGTGTTTAATGCCCTACATCTTCCTTGTAAGTGAATTAGATAGATTAGTTCCTCATGATTTATCTTCGTGTTTAAACTTTAAAGTTCTATTTATAGGGTTCTCTCCCAAGGATTAGTTAATGCATATGTAGCCTAGTTTGGAGCTGACTTGACATCGTCCATTTCTGCAAGGGCTGCTTAGGATTTTCTCATGTTATCTATTTTCTTTTCCTTGTGTATGCCCTTGGTACTTTCACATATTTGTTGATGTCTTAAACTTAGCATTGTCTCTCTTTGTTGCTCTAGGACTTGTGTTTAGGCATGTCTATCTTGGAGCTCTTCTAAGAGGCAAATCCTACTTTAAAAAATTGTGCTCATGGCAAACCTGGCATCTTAAAAAGATGTTTTATAATAAAGTGGTCACTCCCACTAAATTCTTCCAATTTTTAGGATTAATATATAGCTGGTAAAGGCATAAAAAAGTTGACATGAATCTGTGCATAGTTTTTAACCCCTGGATTTCTTGTGAATTGTCGACTGTTATGTATCCTGCAACTGCATCCCTAAATCTTCATATACTTCTCTAGGGTTGTAAGCCACTTAGGGATCAAAATAGAGAAAATAAATCAAAATTGTTCTTTGTCCTATTTCCTTTTAACAAAGTCTCAACTATCAATGATACAATACATTTGATGCCCTAAGCTATCAATACAAATGGCACCTAGCTAGAAGCTCACAGGCTGTCCATTTGATAACTAGAGTCAACATTTCAAAGCAGTGAATTGATATCCTTGAGCACAAGCACCAATAACATCAAATAATAGATTTAAAGCATGGGCTAGGGCACGACACCAGTAGAATGTAGACATTTCAGTGAGAATCTCAGCAATATACAATGGTGTCATTAAACGTGCCAGTAATATCAACAAACATGAATCCAAACATTTCAAAATAGTGAATCGATATCCTTGAGCACAAGCACCAATAACATCAAATAATGGAGATAAAGCATAGGCTAGGGCACAAAACCAGTAGAATGCGGTCATTTCAAAAAGCATTCATGATCAAATAAAATGCAATGCATTTGAAATTTACGGTCGAATATGATGCCAGAGGCTCAAAAGATGTTACTCATCAAAGATACCAATCAAAGATGAAGAAATCACACACCTTCTCTCGCGCTTAGTTTCACCCGCTCCTTTTCTCTGTAATCAAAATAAAAATGATTTGGACGTTTCACTTTTTTTTCATCTATACCCCGAAACTGTTAGAATTATGATGGTATATTTAAAACCCATCAGAATACTGACACCATCAGAGCCTATTACCAAAAAAACACCAAATTCATAAAAAAAATTATCTGTCCAAAGTTTCTATCAAAATTTGGCCCCAAATGTAGTAGTGGACCTTGAGGGACACTTTAGCCCAGAGTGGTCAGCGGCATTTGAATGACTATGTGTGCCAAATTAGGTTGCCACTATCATTTACCCAGCTATTCGGAGTTGTTTGAATAGACAGTTCGATACTACGCCCGGTGGTTTGAAAGATATGCAATGTTGTCCATTTCAACTAAGGAACACTTTGAGTTTTGACATTGACCGATAATGTGTCGCCAAATATAAAAGAACTTGAATCTCTAAAAACTGATACAGGTTATTATAGGCCTCAACAACACGGTCCTGTAGCACCTAACAGCTCAATGCTACCTCACATGAGCTCTAGGATAAGACCCCATAAAGAATGTCAATTTCATGTTGAAGGGACCTTGAGAGACACTTTGGCTTGGAGTCATCGGTGGCATTTGAGCAACTGTGTGTGCCAACTGAGGTTGCCTCTAGCATTTACCCAAGCATTCAGGGCTGTTGGAATAAACGGTTCGATGCTACGACTGATGGTTTGAAAGATACGCAATGTTGTCTATTTCAACTAAGGGACACTTCAAGTTTTGATATCAACCGAGAATGTGTTACCAAATATAAATGAACTTGAATCTCTGAAAACTAAGACAAATTATTGTAGGCCTCGGTAACATGGTCTCATAGCACCTAAAAGTTTGATGCTATCTCATACGATATCTGATATATGACCTTGCAAAGATCACTGATTTCATGTTGAAGGGACCTTGAAGGACACTTTAGCCCAGAGTGGTCGGCGGTGTTGGATCGACTATGTGTGTCAAAGGAGGTTTCCACTAGCGTTTACCTGGCCATTCAGAGCTATTGGAATAGACAATTTGATGCTACGACTGACGGTTTGAAAGATACACAATGTTGTCCATTTCAACTGAGGAACACTTCGAGTTTTGGCATCGACTGAGAATGTTTCACCAAATATAAACGAACTTGAATCACTAAAAACTGAGACAGGTTATTGTAGGCCTCGGCAACATAGTCTTGTATTACCTCACGGCTATATGCTATCTTGCATGAGCTCTAATATATGACCCCATAAAGATCATTTATTTCATGCTGAAGGGACCTTAAGGGACACTTTAGCCCGAAGTGGTCGGCGGCATTCGAGTGACTCTGTGTGCCAAACAAGGTTGCCACTAGCATTTACCTGGCCATTCAGAGCTATTGGAAGAGATGATTTGATGCTACAACTGACAATTTGAAAGATACGCAATGTTGTCCATTTCAAATGAGGAACACTTCAAGTTTTGACATCGACCGAGAATGTGTTGCCAAATATAAATGAACTTGAATCTCTGAAAACCAAGATAGGTTATTGTAGGCCTCAACAACATGGTCTTGTAGCACCTAATGGTTTGATGCTACCTCACATGAGCTCTGAGATATGAACCCGTAAAGATTGCTAATTTTAGGCTGAAGGGACCTTGAGGGAGACTTCAGCCTGGAGTGGTCGGCGGTGTTCGAGTGACTATGTGTACTAAACAAGGTTGCCACTAGTGTTTACCCAATTATTTGAAGCTGTTGGAATAGACGGTTCAATGTTATGATCGATGGTTTAAAAGATAGGCAATGTTGTCCATTTCAACTGAGGAACACTTTGAGTTTTGACATCAATCGAGAATGTGTCACCAAATATAAATGAACTTGAATCTCTAAAAATTGAGATAGGTTATTGTAGGCCTTAGCAACATGGTCTCATAGCACCTAACAACTTGATGCTACCTTGCACGAGCTCCAAGGTATGACCCCACAAAGATCACTAATTTCATGCTGAAGGGACCTTGAGGGACACTTCAACCTGAAGTGGTTGGCGGTGTTTGAGTGACTGTGTGTGCCAAACGAGGTTGACACTAGCATTTACCCAACCATTTAGAGCTATTGGAATAGATGGTTCAATTCTAGGACCGATAGTTTGAAAGATACGCAATGTTGTCCATTTCAACTAAGGAACACTTTGAGTTTTGACATCAACTAAGAATGTGTCGCCAAATATAAATGAACTTGAATCTTTGAAAACTAAGATAGGTTATTGTATACCTTGGTAACATAGTCTCGTAGAACCTAATGGCTTGATGCTACCTTGTATGAGCTCTAAGATATGACCCCGTAAAGATCATTAATTTCATGTTGAAGGGAGCTTGAGGGACACTTTGGCCTGGAGTTGTCAGTGGCATTCGAGTGACTCTGTGTACCAAACAAGGTTGCCACTAGCATTTATCTAGCTATTAAGAGTTGTTACAATAGACATTTTGATGCTATGACTGATGGTTTGAAAGATACGCAATGTTGTTCATTTCAACTGAGAAACATTTCATGTTTTGACATCGACCGAGAATATGTCACCAAATATAAATGAACTTGAATCTCTAAAAACTAAGATAGGTTATTGTAGGCCTTGGAGACATGGTCCTATAGCACCTAATGTCTTGATGTTACCTCGCATGAGCTCCGAGATATGACCCGGTAAAGATTGTCAATTTCATGTTGAAGGGACCTTGAGGGACACTTCAACCCAGAGTGTTCAGCGACATTCGATCAACTATGTGTGCCAAATGAGGTTTTCACTAGTATTTACCCGGTCATTCAGATTTGTTGGAAAAGATGGTTCAATGCTACGATCGACATTTTGAAAGATACACAGTGTTGTCCATTTCAACTAAGGAACACTTCAAGTTTTGACATCGACCGAGAATGTGTCGCTAAATATAAATGAACTTGAATCTCTAAAAAACCAGATAGGTTATTGTAGGCCTTGACAACACAGTCTCGTAGCACCTAACAACTGGATGCTACCTCACACAAGCTCTGAGATATGACCTCGTAAAGATCATTGATTTCATGTTGAAGGGACCTTGAGGGACACTTCGGCTCAAAGTCATTGGCGACATTCGAGCGACTGTGTGTGCCAAACGAGGTTGCTAGTAGTGTTGACCCATCCATTTAGAACTTTTGGAATAGATGGTTCGATGCTACGACCAATGGTTTGAAAGATATGCAATGTTGTCCATTTCAAATGAAGAACACTTTGAGTTTTGACATCGGCCGAGAATGTGTCACCAAATATAAACAAACTTGAATCTCTAAAAATTGAGATAGGTTATTGTAGGTCTTGACAACACATTCTTGTAGCACCTGACAACTTGATGCTACCTTGCACGAGCTCCGAGATATGACCACGTAAAGATTTTTGATTTCATGTTGAAGGGACCTTGGGGGACACTTCAGCCCGGAGTCATCGGTGGTGTTTGAGTGACTATGTGTGCCAAATGAGGTTGCCACTAGCATTTACCCAGCCTTTCGGAGCTATTTGAATAGATGGTTTGATGCTATGATCAACGGTTTGAAAGTTATGCAATGTTGTCCATTTCAAATGAGGAACACTTCAAGTTTTGACATCGACTGAGAATGTGTCCCCAAATATAAAAAAACTTGAATCTCTAAAAACTGAGATAGGTTATTGTAGGCCTCAGCAACATCAACCTGTAGCACCTAATAGCTTGATGCTACCTTGCATGAGCTCCAAGATATGACCTCGTAAAGATCACCAATTTCATGTTGAAGGGACCTTGAGGGACACTTAGGGCCGAAGTGGTCGGCGATGTTCGAGCAACTGTGTGTGCCAAAAAATGTTGCCACTAGAATTTACCTAACCATTCAGAGCTATTGGAATAGATGGTTTGATGCTATGACTAAAGATTTGAAAGATACGCAATGTTGTCCTTTTCAACTGAGGAACACTTCAAGTTTTGGCATCGACCAAGAATGTGTTGCCAAATATAAATGAGCTTGAATCTCTGAAAACTGAGATAGGTTATTGTAGGCCTCAAAAAATTGGTCTGGTAACACCTAATGGTTTGATGTTACCTCGTACAAGCTCTAAGATATGACCCCATAAAGATCACTAATTTCATGCTGAAGGGACCTTGAGGGACACTTTGGCTTAGAGTATAGTCTAAGACTAGTGAATTAAAATATTTGCATAAAATGTGATTTGGATTGGCCTATGATGTAAGGACTTTGCCTCAGTTGTTATTTATCTTTCCATGCATTCATTTCAATGTTTTTATTGTATTTAAGATAGAGGAAATTACTGGTGTTCTTGACAATGACTGGATTTGGGGTCACAGTCAGTGATTGAGATTGAGGTCTCCTTATGAGGATTGAATCTCCCACCCCCTATGATCATTGGTGAGAGAGGTTTGAAAGTGTATTATATCCTTGTAATATAATGTTTGGTGTAGGAATATGATGGATAATGTTGGAGAGATCATTGAATGAAGGAGTTTGTTGTGTGAGGAGAGCCCTATTTTGGCACCAGTCATTTTGGTGAGTGTAAATCCTTAAGAGTTGATGTTTTTATGGTGGATTATGGATTTTGGGATCCATACTAATATGTTTGATCAACTAGTTTGATCTAGAAGAAGTTGTAAGGTTCCATTTGTGTAGGCCCTAGTTATTTGGGAAGTTTGAGAGAAAAAGGTTGATTTGTGATTGGTGAAGGCTACTAGCCTAAATGGTGCAGGAGCATCAAGGTCAAAGGAAGGAACAAAGGAGTACACCAAGGTCATTGATAGATCCTTGGGTGGATTTGAAGACAACATGGCCTTCAAGGGTCATTGGACAATGTAATAGACCAATAATGGTCATGCAATGATGTCTTGATCATATATTGATCATATTGTAATGAGATCAAGGATGTAAGCCTTAATGGTATTTATAAGGATAAATTGTACCTAAGAGTCATTAGGAGTCATTATGTTGATCCTAGGGTATTTGAATTAGTTAAGGACCTATTAGGTCAATTATATTTGTGTTAAGGACAATAGAGCCAACCAAATGATGTAAAAGCACTTGAAGTGCTAAAACGTGGAATTTGCCTATGTTGGCAAGATCTATCCTATAAGGCCTAAAGTAAATACATTTTTGTGTTTATTATTTACATTTCCATGCATTTGAGTCATTATTTTATTTGCTAAGAAGGTGAAGAAATAGATCGGGCATTGAAGGCACAGTCAGTGTTTGGATTTGTAACCAGCATAATGAACTGACTCTCCCACACCTATGGCAATTGTAATTGGTAGCAGAGGTATAATAATGTAATATATATTTGTAATGGAATTTCTTATGCAGGGAAATGGAGTAATGGCATTGAAAGATCATTGATTGTTGAAGTTTACCGTATTAACTAGTGCCCTAATTTGGCACTAGTTATTATGGGAGTGAATGCAATTAATGGTGGATATTTTGGTGAAGGAACATAAATTTTTATATCCAATATGGTGTGTTAGAACCATTGGATCGATTTGGAGAGGGTTGTGGAGGTCTTCTTGAATAGACCCTAGGTTTATGACCCTAGGAACAAGGGTTTTTTGGTGAGAGAGTTTGGTGAATGATGGAACCTTAAAAATTTGAAAATAATTTGTTTTGAAACCTTATGAAAGATGATTTCATTCCTTGAAGTGCAATGGGCAAGTAGAAATATGAGTTGTTTTTTTATGGGAGGCTAATTAGGCCTAGTTTGTGGGTGCTAGGGTAGTAGATTTTTCCTTTGGTCCAAAGGAACTTACCTTGAGCCTTGGGGAGGATTTAAAGGATCCAAAAGGGTATCTATATCACCCTTTAGTTTGTGGAGTTGTTTGGGAGATTTGGGAGTAAGGGACTGATTTAAGACTGGTGAAGGCTACAAGCCTAGAAGGGCTATAGGAGAGGATTGGTGGAAGTTGAGTAGACCAGACTGAGTGGGATGTTGAAACATGGTAAATAGACCATGATAAGATGATATATGATGTTAGGATCAAGGTGAGAATCCTAGTTGAAGTTTTGACATGATGGAGGCATTAGGTGCACTAAGTGGCCTAGGATGGAGTTGGTGCCAAGAGAAGTTGGAAAGGAAATGAGGAAGTGAACTTATTCAATGTGGTTGTGGGATTGATTAACTAAATTCAAAGTACTCTATTTGATCCTTGAGTGGATCCCAAGTTGCTTGTAGAATCCTCAAGTTGAGTTGGTCTATTTAGTCCAATGAACCAATTGGATCTACCCTACCCTTGATTGTCTCAAGTATTTCCTCATGGTCTGACTCACAAACCTTCCAAAGATTTTTATTATGTGGTCTTCCCCCATATCTGATCAAGTGGACATTTGATGCAACAATGAGGTTCAAATAATGAAGAATCTTTCTATGTGTCTCCCAATCCTTGAACAACCACAACCTAGGGTTCTTCATAGCATACCGCCTAAGCCATGTACCAGTTACAACCACTACTCCTATAGGGTATTCTAATTCTTCACCATCGATAACTGAGTTATCCAATTTCTTTTTTTCCTCAACACAACACAAATAATAATTTGTCCTTTCTTCATTGTCTTCAAGAGAAATAACAGCAAAAACATGGTCTGTAATGATATAACATAATGAGGATATTAGTTTACTAAATATTTATGATAAAGTACTAAATTTGAGATTATTTGTATGTGAAAAATTTACTTGGTTGTACTAGATCAAATAAGTGATCAAAGTCAATGGATGATTCAATTTCTATCAGTTGTAGTGTTTCATGGGGATGATAGGAGGTAAGTGGGCTCAAAATACGTGTATACCATTCGTCAACCCATTCCTTTGACTCGCACCAATCCCAATCTTCATCTACATGTGATGAATAAAAGCATGCCATATGTCATGTGTGGATACTCCATGAACTTGCATTACAACTTCTAAAAGAGTGTCTATATCATACCAATTATAAACCAAAAGACTCTTTATTCACATTTCACATGTAAAATATTAAAAAACTTACCTCAATCGATAAATTTTGGTGAAGAATGATTGACTTTCACAATTTGATGTTGATTTTTGAACAAAATGATGGTGCAAATTGATATAATATGCTTCTTTGTCACCTTCAAGACCATGAAAGGTGAATATTTGTTGGATAAAACATAGAAACTAGATAGTATACTGAAAAAGTGGTCCTATTTCACAAGATCTTTAGCATATAAGACCATTTTGAGTCTTACATAGCGTGCACATGCTATAGCGCATGCACCCTATGCAAAACCATAAAAGTGTAGTCCATATTCTTACATAGCACATGCGCGCTATAGGGCCTGCACCCTATAGCACGTGTGCCCTATGCAAAACTAGAAAGAGAGAGATATAAGGGAGAGAGAGAGAGAGAGAGAGAGAGAGAGAGAGAGAGAGAGAGAGAGAGAGAGAGAGAGAGAGAGAGAGAGAGAGAGAGAGAGAGATAAGGGAGAAGGGATAAGGGAGTAGAGAGAGAGAGGGTGATAAGGGAGAAGGGAGAAGGGGGAGAGAGAGAGAGAGAGAGAGAGAGAGAGAAGGGATAAGGGAGTAGAGAGAGAGAGAGGGTGATAAGGGAGAAGGGAGAAGGGAGAGAGAGAGAGAGAGAGAGAGAGAGAGAGAGAGAGAGAGAGAGAGAGAGAGAGAGAGAGAGAGAGAGAGAGAGAGAGAGATAAGGGAGAAGGGAGAAGGGAGTAGAGAGAGAGAGATAAGGGAGAAGGGAGAAGGGAGTAGAGAGAGAGAGAGAGAGATTAGTGCACGCCCTATGGAAGTCATAGATTTCCATGGTGCGCACACACTTTGTAAGGCATTGGAATTTACCAATCATAAGGCTTGGATTTTCCTTGGAGATC
Organism: Chamaecyparis obtusa; assembly: GCA_027943335.1. Taxonomy (NCBI): domain Eukaryota; kingdom Viridiplantae; phylum Streptophyta; class Pinopsida; order Cupressales; family Cupressaceae; genus Chamaecyparis; species Chamaecyparis obtusa. The sequence continues at coordinate 1,454,831 of BSBK01000176.1, read as the reverse complement.
CAACCCAAAGGCTTGGAGGATTCAAATAGGACTGAGACATGTTTTCCAATAGACATACAAAAAATGACATCTTTTTTTGTGTGCTTCTTGTTAGGTTTACTCATGGTTCAATAACATAAAAATCAGACGACGTGATATTGCAAATCTCTCTGTTAGCTACCTAAGCATAAATTTATTTTGAATTTTGATTATGTTAAGTTTTTCATCTCTAATTTATTTTATGTGTATGTTTATTTTTTGTAAAAAAACTAACGTGTAGTATTTTGGACAAAGATTTTGGCTTGTTCATTGAATTTTGCAACAAGTTACATTTTTAGAAACTAGACTCCATTCTACATTTTTGATTAGTTTTAAATGATTTCTAGGGTGAGCACATAGAAATTTCACATTTTCAGGATGTGTGCACTTCGTAAATTAATCAACTATTATACATTCATCAAAAAATTAGCAAAAACATTCATGATAAACTACATGGTGTTAGCTAACTTCTCACCAAAGTGATTAAACAAATTCAAAAAAAAAGTTAACATTTTAGGGGGAGCACACTAGATGCTATGTTATATTTTTTCACAAAAAATAGGACCACTTTTTGTGCTCCCCCTTTTTTAGGGCCTTAATCTGCACCATTTTCAAAATAAATTAGTAGTTTAGGAACTAGATTCAAAGTTTTACAACTCTTATTCTTGTCATATCTTAAATGTTTGAGTCTAACTATCTTCAATTTCTTGTTGAAGTTTAGAGTTTGTTGATTTCAAGAAAAAAGTGGCATCTTATACCCCCTTTTTGGTCCCCCATCTTTGTGCACTTACCCTCATCTAAAGCTATTTTGGATTTAGTTCATACCGACTTATGTGGTCCTCTGAGAACTTAGAGTTATTATGGTGACAAATACTTTTTTCTATTTGTTGATGACTATTCTAGGATGATGACAGTTATGTTTTTGAAAGAGAAATCTGAAGCTTTCAAAATGTTTAAATGGTATAAAGCTAAAGTAGAAAAGTAAAGTGGAAAATAGCTAAAATTCTTAAGATCTGATAGAGGAGGTGAGTTTATTTCTGATGAATTCACTAACTTTTGTAATGAGCATGGAATTAAAAGACAAGTTTCTGCACCGAGAACACCACATCATAATAGTATTGATGAAAGAAGGAATAGATCTATTGTTGATTGTGCTAGAACATTGATGATTGAGAAAGATTTTGCACAAATGTACTAGAGAGAAGCTATTAGTACTTTTGCATACACATTGAGCTGAGTACAACTGAAGAAATATTAAAACAAGACACCTTATGAGCTATGGTTTGGGTACACACCTAATGTAAGCTATTTTAGAATTTTTGGAAGTAGATGTTACATTCTGAAAGATGATAGAAATGGGAAATTTGATTCTAAAGGTGATGAAGGAATATTTTTGGGATATTCTACTAAGAGAAAAGCTTACAAATGTTTGAATTAGGTTACTAACAAAATGATATAGTAGATGAGTTTGCTGAGAAAATTAATGAAGAAAGCAGGAAAGAACCAGATGACTATAGTAGATATATATTCATTGAGTTACTTGACCCTCTACCCAAGCGAAAGGTAGAAGCTACTGAGAAATAGGATAAAGATGTTGAGCACTAGCCTATAGACACTAAGAATCAGGAAATTTCTATCGATGAAGAAATTGAACCTGTACTGACTGATGAACAGAGAAGAGAGCAAGTATTAGCTAAATTTGTGAGAAGACACCATCCACATAACCAAATCATTGGAGACAAGCAAGTTGGCATGATGAAACGAAGTAAGTTGAGACATAACACATGTTTAGTTTATGAATTTGAACCTAAGAATGTTAGAGATGCACTTGAGAATGAAGAATGGATTAAGGCTATGAATGAAGAAATTGAGCATATAGAGAAAAATAAAACATGAACATTGGTACCAAGACCGAGTGATAAAAACATAATTGGAACTAAATGGATATTTAGAAACAAGTTGAATGAGAATGGTGAAGTCACTAGGAACAAAGAAAGACTTGTATGCAAAAGATGTGCACAAGAAGAAGGTATTGACTATGGTGAGACTTTTGCACCAGTTGCTAGACTTAAATGAGTTAGAATACTACTTGCATATGTTGCACACAAAAGAATTTAAAGTACATCAAATGGATGTTAAATATGCATTTTTAATGGAATTCTTGAGGAAGAGGTTTATATTGAACAACTTGAAGGTTTTGTTGATCCAAATAAGCAGAACATGGTATGTAAATTGCACAAAACACTGTATGGATTGAAACGCGCACCAAGAGCATAGAATGAAAGAATGCATGCTTATCTTATTAGTATTGGATTTGTGAGGACAACTGACAATAGCAATTTATATTTGAAAGGAGAAAATGATGACAATATTCTTATTGCTAAAAATTTTGCTGATGATATCATATTTGGAGGACATGATAATCTTTGCAAAGCATTTGCTGTTGAAATGAGAAAGGAATTTGAGATGTCAATGTTTGGAGAGATTAAATTCTTTCTAGGTTTGTAGATTATACAACAAAATGAAGGGATATTCATAACACAATCAAAGTACATCAAAGAAGTGTTGAATACTTTTGGAATGGAAGATTCAAAACCGGTAGGTACACAGATGGTCACAGGATGTAAATTGACAAAGGATGATAATTCAACCAAGGTAAATAAAACCTTATACAGATCTATGATTGGACAACTAATGTATGTTGTGCATAGTAGACTGGATATTGCACATGTTGTTTGGATTAATTGTAGCAAGATTTTATGCTAATCCTAAGGAATCACATATGATTGTTGTTAAGAGGATTCTGAGATACTTGAAGAACACTGATAATTATGATTTATGGTACAAGAAACAAGACAATTTTGAACTACAAGTTTACACCGATGCAGATTGGGCTGGAAATATAGATGACTAGAAGAGCACAGCTGGTGGAGCATTCTTTTTGGGATAAAGGTTAGTTACTTGGCAAAGTAAGAAATATGCATGCATTTCTTAGTCTACTAATGAAGCAGAATATGTTGTTGCTACTCCTAATTGTTCAAACATTGCATGGATAAAACAATTGTTGAAAGGTATGAATGAGGATATCACTGATCCAATGATTATATATTGTAACAACACAAGTTCTATAAACATTTCCAAGAATCTGCTGATGCATTCTAAGAAAAAGCATATATCTATTAAGTATCACTATTTGAGGGAACAAGTACAAGAGAAGCAAGTGAAAGTGGAATTTGTGAAATCTAAGGAGCAACTTGCAGACATATTTACTAAACCCTTACCAAATGACACATTTGAGTACTTGAGGACTAGACTAGGGGTCCACCCCCTATCTTTCAGTCACTAAGGTGATCAAGAGATTGCATCAACCTATACTTTATCAGAAGATCAAACAATGTTGATGCAAAATTGTTCACACTTTAGGTTTTCTAAGGTTGTAAAAGTTGGAACAGGAAAATTGTATATTTGTACATAAAGGTACATAATCTGAATCGAACAACATAGATATTTTTGGCTACTAAAGAGTTGTTTATTCTTTTTGGCATTGTTGTCAAAGGGAGAGAAAGATTCAATGAAATACCAATTTGAGAGAACACAAAGATGGGAGAGAAAAGTCTAATATATATCCAGTGGGAGAAAGAATCAGAGAAGTATCAGAAAAGGAAGAAAATGATCAAAACTGTAGGGAGAGTCTATTGAAATGTTGAAATGCTATGTAGTGATTAAACACATTAAATGATCAAGCTAGGGAGAGCTTACCAAGATACAAAATTTACTGAAAGAGTTTTAGTACATATGTTTGGTATTCTATGGCATATTTCATATTGTGTTGCCATCAATGCCAAAGGTAGGGATTGATAATCTATAACTAATTGAATAACCTAATGAATTAAATGGACAAGTGAAAGGCAATGATTAGAGATCATCAAGATATTACAGTGATATGTAAGGAAATTAAATCAGTCAATATGTTTGTCATTGATGTCAACTAGTTTTGACTATACTTATCATGATAGTTACAAACATCTGAAGAAGGGAAATGGTAATGGAAAGAGATATCTACATGAAGAAGAGATGGATATTGAGATATGGCTAAGGTATACATTGGATAACTTATTGATGAGTCTATGGCATCATTTTCTTGACTTGATTGTATTACATGAATTTGTTATGCATTGAAGATCAGAATTGAACAAGCTAATGTGGTCAGTAATTGAAGATTTATGTATACACCGAGCCAGTGCAGTGTATACCAAGTATCATTAATAACTGAGTTAGTATTCACCGACACATTTTTGTATTAATTGAGTAAGATAAAAACATTAAATGCTATAACAACTGACTAAATTGATGAGCTAACAAATTGCATATGATTTTGAGGTAAAAGATAAAGTTAGTTATGAGGATCTAATGACTAAAAAAATTCAAAGATGATCAAATGGAAGAGATTGAAACATGTTATTGACACATTTTTCAAGGAAGCTTGAAGTGGAAAAATAGATGATGAAGATTAAGAGGCAAAATCTAATGGATGAGATGAAAATGATTTATGACATCTATTTAAAGAGACATAAGATTCATTGTTGAATCAGCTAGGATAATTGAATCTGCATGAGAAATCTTGTGGAAGGAAGTTTTCATGCACCACTAATCAAACTAGTTACAGACATAATTGAGCTATTGCAGACAACACCGAGCATCAGAAAAGCATACACCGAATTGAGTAAAACTGAAGGATATGAAGAATTGAATTGTTTATTGATCAAGGGAGGTATTATGAGCTTGGCTTAGATCTGAAGATTTGTAATATTAGTTGTATTTGAATCAGATCACTACTATATCAGTTTAACCATTGTTACAACTAAATCTCTTAACCGAGTGGAATTAACAAACTTAATTATATTTCAATATGACATTCTATGAATGTTGATGGTTTTCTTTTTGACCCCATAGTAAATGTTAGTCGAGAGTTAACAGGTAGTGATAAATCCTTTAACCAAGTCACATTTTACAATGTGCATTATAACCTTTAACAGGGTTGGATCCTAATTGAGCTCACTTCAAAAGAGTGAAATATTTTGGGTTACCGGTCCTAGGTGGTTTTTCCCTTAGCAGGGTTTCAATGTTAAAATCCTTGTGTTGTGTGTTATTTGATGTGATTGGATTGATATTTTACTTTACACATTTTATATTTTGGATTAATCGGTAAACATGATATTGATTTTACTGGCATTCAGTAAATGAACAAAAATATTGTTATTGCTATCTTACCGAGTTGGTTATTTGTTTGAAAAAATTTCAATATATACATCTGGGAGTTTGGGACTGTAGGATAACTGAAATTAACTGATTTAGCCCCCCTCTCAATTATCTAACAATATTTGATTCATGATTTTGTGCTCTTGATTTTATTTTAGAGGAATTTATGTTCTCTAGTGTATGATTATATTTGACAAAGTTTCTCATGTGTGAAATGCATGCTTCACATTTCTCCATGTGTTGGTTTCTAGTGTCGAGGAATCGAGATTATTCCTATAATGTTTTTATTTTAATTTAGTTTGTATGGTATGATTTTTTGTGCTTCAAAGGCATGTGTTAAAAGTGTGATGGTGTTTACTCTAGGTTTTGTCGACCTCAGGTGTTTACACTTTCACATAAAAAGATTCAACTAATGCAAATCGAAGAGTTACATGTATGCATCATTTTTTGTCCCAGTTAAGATGTGTTGTGGTCTTGTTTTAATTCCTTTTCACATTGGTAATGTTTAAGTTATGACCTAATTTGAATAATGTTTGGTTGATATGTTTAGTGAACCTTGGGAATTTTTGTAAGTGTGAGGATTGTATAAGTAAAGAATAAATTATTGAGGAAGAGTATGCATGTGTATATGCTTGTGCGAGTGCATGTGCAAGCGTGTTCATGTGTGGAAGAGAATATATCTCCCTATTTGCATAGATATAAATTATTGTGAAGTGTGGTGATGTGTATTACAAACTTTTATGTGTTAGCTACTAGAAGTAGTGAGCATAAGGTATCTATAGATCTTTAAGTCAAGTTGTAGAAGTGTATTAATAGTGGATCTTTTCTCTTTTATTTTTCTTCATCTAGGTAATGAGCCCTCCAATTATGAGCCTTCTTTAGGGAAGTGAGCCCACTTGCAATGAATCTCTTTGTATTGAACATTTATTGTAAAAATAACCTTATTCGGTGTCACCCTAATAGGTTTTTATATATTTGAGAATTAATCTTCTCCATAGTTTTCTCTGAACAAGGTTTTCCACGTAAATCAAGTGTTTCATTGTGAGTGGCATGTTGCATTTCACACATTCCTTTCATATTTAAATTATTGTATGATCAAAGTATTAGGATAATATTTTATTGATCTAATTAAGAGAAGAGTTTTAAAGTTTTATTAACAATTGATTCATTCCCCCCTTCTCACTTGTTCTTTCTATTTAGCATGTTCCCTAAACCTTTAGTATATCAAAGTTGTTGTAGTTACAAGATGATATCCCCCTACAAATGATTAGATACCCTAAGTCTTTATTCCTTCATTTAAATACCAAAAGTTCAATAGGATAATCTCACATGTCTATTATGACCATCACATCTTCTAACATTCCCTTAGGTTAAACAATAGACTAGCCTGCTAGCTGAAGCACAATTGTGGTAGTTTGTACCCCTAATGTTCCCAACACCTTAGTTGCGTCAACTGCATGATGACATTGATAGTTGTGCCTATGTCAACCAATATTTTTTTTTTAAATCTTGTCTCATTTAATTCTCAAGGTAATAACTAGACTCCCAAGGTCACTATACTGGTAGTGACTTCCTTGATAGAACATCAGAGAGTTTAGTTCCCAACTAAATTATGGGAGGTAGTTTATTTTTCCTTCATGGTATTTTTATATAAAGTGACTTTACAAACTAATTGATTTATGGGATATCCTTAATATAATTCAAGAGAGAAACCTTTATATTTATCTTTTTCAATTCTCAAAGGAGCTGAGAATATTCAATATTAATCAGATCTTCTCATGGGGCATCAATAACTATTTGTACCTCTCTAAAACATTCAATATATGGTGCTTTAGAGTTATCATTACCTTGTTATTTTTCTTGATTTTTTTCTACTTCTTCCCCCTCTTGTTTTAGAACACAAGGTCTAGAAGGAACATCATTATCCCTCAATTGAATATTATTAATTTCTATAACATTAAATCTAATAGTATTGGAGTTGGAATTAAATGTTTGTTATGGTTTATTATTCTTTGGGTTTGTGATAGGTTGAGATGGTGTTTGAGGTTTAGTAATCTATCCATCGGTTGGATTTGATGTAGGAAGTAATGGTGGATAATGTCCCCATGGATGCTTTGGTCCCTAATTTTACCAAGGTTGGAATTATGCTTGATTGTTTTGGCACTATGGTTGGTTTGGTTGTCATTGAGATTGATTTAATTGGGGATTAATCTATTATGGAGGTCCACATGGTGCACCCCAAGGCATGGGAGGTGGATGCATAGGGAAATTAGGAGTCCATTGATTGATATTTAGCTAAGGATTTAGATTCCAATTGCTTCTATGCCCATATTTTCCCTAATAGGTGTTATACCCAATGCTTGTGGTCTTTGCCTAATATAATTAAGCTCTTCCTCTACAACTAGTGCTTTCTTGAGATTATTCTTAATTTTAGGTAATTGGTTACATGATATTGTGGAATGTTGTTTCTCACAAATTTCACAAAGATCAACATGATTAAATGAACACTCTCTCAATATATCTTTTCCTCTACACTTGGAATGGTAAATAACAAAGGGTTCTATGAATTCCTTCTATAGTTGGGTGTTAAGATGGAGGATTATATGAGTTTTAAGTTGGAAATTTCCTTCATCATCTGTATCATATCTAGGGTAGGGGCTTTATTTCTCCTAAAATTCCTAGATCCCACACTAGTTTTGGAGTAGTTTCTAGATATCTCAATGATGTATTCAAAAGAAATTTTGTTAACATCTCCTTTTCCCATTAAATTTAAAGCTTTCTTTGATTCACCATAAATCTCTTTATAAATATTTTCTTACTAATCTCATTGTACAACCCATTAGCACATCTTCAATGTAAAAATTGAAACCTATTAATGTAATCCTCTAAAATTTCAACTTCCATTTGTCTCGTGTGAATCAATTCTTCCTTCATATCTCTTACATGATATAGTCTTGATATTTGTCCAAAATTCCAATTCCCATTTATTTCCATGTTGAAATTAAATCAACAGGTAATCCCATAAACCAACATAAGGTTGGATCTTTAAGTGTGGAAGGAAAGAATTTTAGCTTATGGCTATCAGAGGTATGATCATAAGTTTGAAATAATACTTTGAACTCAAAGAGAAAATGGTAAAGGTCTTTTGAAGTCTTTCCTCTAAAGGTAGCTATAACAAAGGGTGAAATATTTTTCATAGGAGGTTTTGATGAACTAAAACTAATTTAGAACCTGATTGAAGAAACTGTGATTTAAGATCACTGAGCAGATTGATTAGATATGTAATATGATTAAATCAGTATTATGTTGTCATTGATGTCAACTAGTTTGACAACACTTATCTTGTAAGTTACTATATCGATACATCTGTAGTGAAGGAGTGAAAGAGATGAAGAACATAAATATCTACATGAGGAAGATGGATATGACATATGAGGATATGGAATACATTGAGTAACTTGTTGATGATTCTATGACTTCATGTTATTGACTTGATTATGTTTCATTCATCTATGATGAGGAAAAGAGCTGAAAGACACAAAGCAGTGTTGTCGGTTGATGAAGCATTTCAGTATACACCAACGGAGTGTAGTGTATACCAAGCACAATGTTAACCGAGCTTGTGTTCACCGATGCATTTCTTTGTTAATCGAGAAGAACAGAATGAACTAAATGATTAGTTTAGCCAATAAGATTGATGAGCTGGCAAGTGTATGAATTCGAAGTAACAGATAAAGTTTGTTACACAGATTGACGACTGACAAAATTTAGGAAAGATCTAAAGGATGAGAATCAAACATGTTATTGACACAAGTGTCGAGGTATGTTTAAGAGGCAAAATCAATGACAATGATTAAGCAGCAAAATCTGATGGAGCAGAAGAAAATGGTTTACATGTCTATATAAGAGACTAAAGATTTCACATTGAGTGTGATGTCGAAAGAGAAGAAAACTATAGAATCATCGTGTGAACAAGTTTTCATGCATTTCTGATCATACTGGTTAAGAAGAACCCTACTGTAGAGCATTACCAAGCGACAAAGAGTGATTATCGACGGACAGTAAGTTGAACATTATTTGAAACAAAATTGATTTATTGATCAGAAATATTTGTATGAGCTGAACATTGATCTGTAATTTGCAATTGAAGTTGTATTAAGTTGGATCACCTACTGTTACATATTTAACCATTGTACATAGTCAAATCTCTTAACTGAGTGGACTAAGAAATTCTTAATATGTATCATTCATAGAATGAGCATTGTTATCCTGTCAACCCTAGAGTGACTGTTGGTTGGACAATAATGGTTGGTCTAAAATCCTCTAACAAGGTCACACCTAACAGTGTGTTTGTAACCTTTAATAGGGTTGGGTCTTCACTGACCTCACTTTAGAAGAGTGAATATTTTTGGGTGGCGAGTCCCAGGTGGTTTTTCCCTTCACAGGGTTTCCATGTTAAATCTCTTGTGTTATGTGTTGATTGTGATGTTTATTTTGATGTCATACTTACATGTTGCATATTTGATTTGATTGGTAAATGCTATAAGTTTTAGACTGGTAATCAGTAAATGCATAGACAATAAAATTATTTTAAGTTATCGAGCAACATAAATTGAAGTATTTGTTTTTGGATTATACATTTTGTATTGGGATAGTGATTAACTGATTCACCCCCTCTCAGTTATTCTAACAGGTTCATCATGTCCTTTATTCAAGTTAATAGGATATGGAAATCCTATTTGACGGGGGTCATCTTGTCTTATTTTTTTACCCATTTCTTCTTCTTCTTATTGTCCTTGTTTTTCTTTAGATGTTTTAGAGTTTTGAGATTCTTCCTGAATAAAGTCATGACTTCTTAGAAGAAAACTTCTGAATGGATCTCTACCTCTTCTTAGTAACATATTAGAAGCAATTAATTATCAACACTAAGGCTAACTTATGGTTGTAAAATCTTTAGTTCCTTGAAAAAGGTGCCAAAATTGATGGGTAAGGTCATTCATATCACAACTTGAGTAATTTAATCTCATAAATATCAAAATGGGACTATCTTAGAGTTGTATGCTATTAGGATGTATTTAGATTTGGGGGGTTTGTTTACTGAGAGTAGTGGTATTCTCTTTTAGTCTTTCTTCATTAGGAGCTATCAATTTTATCCCTTAAAACTAATTCCTAAAGTGGTAACTTTACTCTACAAACCATATCTTTATAAAAGCTATTCTAACTTAACTACAATGGTTTTGTGGAAACCAAGCATAACTAAATCATATCTAATCATGGAATTTTTATCATATTACACACCAATTGAATTAAAATTTAATCTAATTCAAACATGCATAATTCAAATTCTAAGTCTAGTTTGAAAAACAAAAAACTAATTATGTTTGCAAGAAATTAAAGCACACTTTCTATTCTAAATCATATGTTTCTTTAATGAAACAAATTCCATTATTGAATCCAACAGAGCTTCTGTTTAATTTCATACATTTCCCATTTTCTCTAACAACCATAACTAATTTATGAACAACTACAAATAAATCTATTTTTAAGAAAAGCTTCTAGATCCAAATGATTATAACAATCACATTAATAGATTAAACTACAATCATAGAATTAAATTAGTGCTCAATTACTACAACAAATAACTATAAATGTGCAACAAATGATTTAAATATTAATTCAACTATATTACCAAAATTGAAATCTAACTTATTGAAATGTAAGATAAAGAACAAATAGGAAAGAGATCACCTTCCTTTGGTAGAGTGGACCCCACTCTTCCTTTGGAGGGATCTTAGAACACCAAAGATAGACCAACTTCTTCAAATTTTCATTGAAATGGGCCTCCAAAGGGGAGCACAACAAGGTTCAAAAGATACAAATACAAAGAATCAAAATGTAGATAAACTATGCTTGAATTTCTAACCACTACAACCTAGAACAGATGGGTATATAAATACCCTTATTTTTAAAGTCAAATAAAGGCGCTACTCATGCTACTTAGTAATGACTAGAATAAGAGGAAATGGAATTGGATGTTCCAATACGAACATCTTCAGTTTAATTAATAGTGAAACTAAAGGTTTCACTAACAATCGAACAATAACTCTAAGAATAATAAATGAGCTTATGAGTTAGGAGGAATTGAGAGCTCCATATCACCATAACAAAAATCAAAGATCCACAACATCAAATGGTCATTTTGTTAATTAAGATAGAATTCATATAAATAGAAACAAGAATATTATAGAAAAGATCTCGATCAATTGTATTTTATCATTGCTTTAAAAAGTTGTATATAAATTAACTCCATTTGAAAAAGTATACATTTAACTATAAATACCATTTCTAATATATTTGTTAATTAAATATGTATAGAGACAAAATGACTAGATATGTGAGTATGTAGTCTATCGTCGGTAATATAAATCAGCAAAATATATAAAGTTTTTAAATACAAAGTATTTAAAGTGTTAAAATTAGGACTCGTCAATTAAGAAATAATTTATTTGAATAACACACAATATATTTGTTCATAACTAATACTTTACATAGTTTATATGCTAACATGCTTATTTCACATTAAAATTTAATGAAGTACTTTTCGGTCTCCTCTTGCTCCTCATATTCTTAGGATGAATGATCAACTTAGGGGCATATTCCATTACTAATACTATTATTTGTCTTTTAACATATAGTTATAGGTTCTTATGTAGAAACTCCTCAATTGTAGATGAATTGTGAGCACACTACACACACTATTATCACATGAGAAATTTCTATATAGGTTGAATCGTTTTAAAATTAATTCCTCTTTTTATGTTTTGATTGCTGTCAACAAAATTGAGATTGCAGTTACTCCCATTTTTTCCTCACATTACATAAGCCAATAGAATATTTTTCCTTTGTTTTGTGTGTTGCAATGGAGAGTGCATTCCAAAGAATGAACCTCCATGATGATGCCTTATTGATTCTATTTCTTTACATGAACTCCAATAATATCCTTTGATGTTTGAGTATTTATTTTACATGCATGTTTTTGAGTACTAGATGTCTTGAGATGCATGTGTATTTTAGGATTCACATTCACCTCAAAGTGGGAAAAAATACAATGGTAAAATTTGAATACCCATCATTTTTTTTAGTCTTGTACCCATTTTAAGGGAGTGTTTTAATATATTTGGACATAGATAAATGACCTAATCTTGTGCAAGGTTGAGCTCTTTTCTCCATGTTGTTTACTATTCTAAATATATTTATCCTCATACATTACCTCTTATCATATCGATTCATACACACCCATTCAAACTATAGATTATTCTCATTTATGCACATCCCCATATATTAGTTTTCCACCTTAACTTGACCATTTCCATATCCCATTCCATTCTTGTAATTGTAGAAATTCAAGCTTTGGTGGAATCTTTCATGAGGCCAACTTAACACAAAATTATGTAATTTAATACTATGTGATTGTGTTAAATAATATTTTATAAATTGGTTAATATTGAATATCATTCACATTTTACAAGGTTCGTATAGGAAACACTTCCAATAGAGAAACAATACTCATCATAGGACCAATTACACAACTTAATGGTGTTGCCATTGATTGTTTACCTTATTTTTTTGGGATCAACCTAGGTGAATGTGTCCCCTTGTAGCATAATGATAATCCTAAAAATGTATTTTTAAAATCCTACCAATTTTAGATAACGAAAAAGTTAAGAGAAATAGAGATGAATCCCAAAAATATAAGAGAAAAAATACATTGAAAGTGATGTTAGATATGTAAGTGCAATTACTTACCTTTTTCTTTTCGTGTAAACTTTTTAATTTTTGTGAAAAACTTTGCATAAAAAATGTATTGATTTTTTGTAAAAACTTTATGCAATTTTTTTGGAAAAAGTTACAAACGTGTAAATGTTTTTTATTTTTTTGAGTATTGTGTACCTATAGGACTATATTGTATGTATGGATGGTATGGATTGCCTTGTCACGCATGTCAACCCTCCAAAAAATGTCCAAAAATCGGTTGACACCTAATTTTGATGAATTGATCGCTAATTTATAGGTTTTTGGCCCTTCTAAGCATGATGGTGACCTTTGTCTCACTCCACGATGCCCAAAATTTTGGTTGACCCCCAAATTTTACCTCATTTTGCATGCTTCTAGCTAAATTGACCCAAAATTTCAATTGCTCATATTTTGACAAAATGATAGTCAATCTTAGGGTTTTGGCACATTGTGAAATTGATGGAAATGTCCTTTTTAGTTAAAAGTTTTTAAAAATATGCACTTTCCTTGAAATATGTGTCCATAAAAAAGACCACCAAAAATCTTAACTACTTGAAATTTTATGAAACAACAGTTGATCTTGGAGTTTTGGGACATTGCAAACAAGATTGTGAGGTTTGTAAATTTAAAAAAGCTAGACTAAAAATACCCAAATCAAAATTCACACAAAAAGGAAAATTTGGAGACTTGCAACACCCCTAAGAAAAAAACCATCAAATATTTAAAAGAGGTTTGTTGAATCCATGCTCTGATACCATGTTGAAGTTTGCAACACATGCACAAAAGGATCAAAAAACAAAACAAAAATATCTTCCACAAGCAAGGGTAGCAAGAAAGAATTTCTATATTCTTGAAGTGCAAAAATAATACAATATTGCAAGATGATGATTGTAGAATGATTTTTTTAAAGAGGGGTAAAAGCTTTGAATCGAACCTATGAACTGATGAGATCACAAATGGGGGACCTCATCCCTAATGGGATTTGACCCTTGATGGGAAGAACAACAATACAACAACTTAACCATCACAACATGCCACTATTGGCATGGTTGCACAAGATGAATTACAATGAAGACATCCATTTCTTTTAATAGAAAGAAATAGTCCTAAAAATATGTAAAAACTAACTCAATTAAAAATAGTAAACTAGAGCTAGATATATGCAAACTATAAGTGCATGATATGCACAATATGCAAAGCGGAGCCCAAATAGACTGAACTAACCTAAATTAGGCTCAACTAAGTGAATCTAAGCTTGAGTTTAAATGTGCAAACATGTTCTTAGTTATGAATAATAATAATAATATACATGAAAATATTCATGAACATCTGCACAATTAATTTATACAACCTATACAAATATGCCTAATGCAACAAATATTCATGCTCTAACAAATCCTAACAAGATTCAACATATTATAGTGTATAGTTCCAATACAATTAACAATATACAAAAAAGGGGATACCATTTCTAGTTTAAAAGAATTATAGTTTATATAATCATGACAAGCCACAATCATACCAACTTGCTACATTTGCACCAAGCACTTGATGGTGAAATAATTACACCCATTAACTCCAACTATTCAATATAAGGTACACAAAATAAAATAAATAAATGTATTGCATTAAACAAGATTTTCTTTGGTCAATAAATTAATTTTAGCATTATTATATGAATAATTATTTTTAGTTAAGAATTCAACCACCAATTTGAATGGTCATACAAGGTACCACTAGAATGGGAAATCACACTTGGTCAGATAACATCCAAAATAATATTTGTTACAAGTGCTCTCCTTACACAAACACCTTTCTTATTTTTCACTACATTATATGTGGTTTCTTTTGATATCAATACGTCAATCAATCATGCGCCACTTTACACACCAATGATAAAGATGTGAACTCTCTTCAAGACTAGGATCTATCAAATTATTGATAAATATACATTTTATCCATTTATAATTGATGATATGATTTTCATGGACTAGAACTATTAAAATATATTTACACTAGGTTTGCATAAAACACTCCATGTAATAATAAAACTAAGTTTGGCAGTTAACTAGTTATGCTTATTGTCAATCTAAGACAATTGTCAACTCCTACCTAAATTCCTTTCCCACAAAGGGATGACTTGAACACATTTATAATAATTATCATTGTGTTATTATATTTACTGATATTGCATTCATTTCAGACATCACACAACATAAAATAACATTCACATTATCTAAGTGTGTGCATGTTAGTAAACACTTCTATTAAATAAATAAAATGAATATAAGTTTGCATACTCGTATTGGAAGTATTTTCACAACTAAAGAGTTTTTTTTTATCATTTACCTAAATTTCCTAGGGATATACCTTAGTGAACATGTATCCTCATGACATAAAGATAATCCTTCAAAGGTTTTTTGAAATATTGACAAATTTAAATGGTATAAAAAGTGGAAGAAATAAAATTAGAACTAGTGAATTTGAGAGCAACAAGACACAAAAATTGAGTTTAGATCTTTGCACAAATGCTAGATTCATGGATAAAAAAAATCTCGACTCATAAAATTGATCATATATTTAGTGTATTTTTTTCACATAAACAAAATTGATGCACATATATAGAAACATTTCCAATTCTACATAATTGCATATTCCAAAATCTTTAGAAGACATAATTGGATTTCCACTACACTTTTGCCCTCTTTGTTGGCAAATATTATTGCATTAATTGACTTCAATCATTCAACATACCAAGTAGAGAAAATAAAAAATAGTACATCTTGTATTGGATGATTTTTTCTAGTCTAGAAACATCTCTTAAAATTATCATACACCACTCTTCTTAGCTAGTAATGAAATCAACAATTTAAATTATCACATAAGGTATTGTGGATACAAGGAAAAATACATGATTAATAAAATCAAGGTAACACTTTCTATAAATGTTACCAATGCATAAATACTATTGGAATTGATTTAACCACAAGGTGTGATAGCTTCCAACATCAAATTATCAACCATTCATGTAGCATTTCACATACTTATAAAAGATAGACCATCTTTAAGGTCAAGATTTCTCAAAGGTTTAAAAAACATATTTCATTTATAATTGATGAAATTAGCTCCATTGGACCAAGGTTGTCAAAAAGTATTAATAATAGGGTGCATGAAACATTTTTTATATGACAATAAAAGTCATTTCAATGGTTGGTGATTGTGCTTGTTGTTGGCTTGGGATAGTCAAAATTCTAATGTATGTTGGACTATTGCACGAGAGAAAACTTTGAAACAAATTATAGAGAGTGGTTACATTGAACATAATTTTCCACCAAGATGAGGGTGAACCTACCCAAGTCAATTTTCATGACCTCCTTTTAAATGTAGGGGATGCCAAGGCAACTTTGACATATCATCAATTCTTTATATCATAGACCAATATCTTCCTTTTAGGTAAATAGCAAGATACATTATATTCATTAATATATCTATTTTTAACAAATGACTTGGTTGTATTTACATAACAAATAAATTTTGACATCAAAAGCCATGCCTATAACAAGATGTATTGCTAATTGAATAATGGGTAATGGAAAAAAATCAAATTTAAATGATGAACAAGTAGATGCAAAGAGTTTTTGCACTTGCCACCAAATTATGTTAAAAAATTAAAATTTGTAGGTTGTAACTAGATTCATTAATGATTTATTGTGAAAAGTTTATGCTATTGTTTACAATAAATTAGAGCCCACCACATGATACACAAGTCTATGAACTATCATGGCATTCAAATGTCACATTAAATAAATTTCCTTAAAGATGGCTTATGTACTATCAATCCATACAAATGAGCAACACCAATATTAGAATCACAAACTATTAAGGTCTTACTTTCATAATGATGTCTCAAGTTTGAATATTTCCTAATCTACATATATCCCCTACTCTCTCATTCTAACAATATGCCCACACATATAACAATATGTATGGAATTCTTTAGAAGAAAAAAAGAGGAATGACTTTGAGTAATGTTGATGAAAAATTGTTGAAATCTATTTTTTTTTAGTAAGGTGAAGCAAGTTTTGAAGGGACTCATAACCCTACTTACAAAATGCTTCCACAAGGATACTCACAACCAACCAACACTCAACAACTAGCAAAAAAGGAGGAAAATACTAAGAGAGACTATTGGAGGTTGTTACTCCTAAGAGCATTAAGAGTTGTCATTAGTATCATTCATACAACTGGGAAAGGAGGCAATACATGCTAGTCGGTCAACACACAGAGCAAAGACACCAAACATAATACAAGGTAGAATACTATACTAACTAAATACAGTTTTGATCGAGTACTCACACCGAGTCAGATGATTATCGAGTACCGATAGTCACTGAGAATTCATATGTACTGAGCATTAGTTAAATACAGAGTGATGAATGTAGTGTACACTGAGAAAACTAGGAAATGACGTAGCAGTTTGTAATGGCACAAACTACAAGGTGAATGGTTTACACTGATCAAAAAATGGTTTACCAAGATCGAGATGAAATTAAATATGGATGTAATCATTTAATGACTGATGATTCCTATGTAAAGATGATCTAGGTTATTCATTTGAATCATTGATCTTCGATTTTCTAAGATAGTTTCAAAACCCTAATTAGGTCAAATCATTTTGATATAAGAATTGTAAATATGTCATTTTGACAAGTATCACACATGAAGTAGCCATCATTGGGAGGCATCTGAAGATCTGATAGGTTTATGTTGAAGAATTGACAGAGTATTCAGTTTATCAGAAATAGTTCAAGGCTACCGAGCAGTATTCAGAAAAGAGATCAATCACATTGAAGTGATAATAGATAAGTACATATCAGATCTGATATGAGGCAAAGATTAGTTTCTATCTATAGATCAAATTTCACTATTGCTTTTTAACCATTGTAGCAAACTTAAATCTCTTAATAGAGTAGACTTAATAGTTTTATGTAAAATCTCTTAATCAAGTGCACACTTGAAGAGTGTTGCTAAAATCCTCTAACCAGGTAGATCTGGATGATCTTTTTGTTACTCCTAACAGGGTAAGATCACTAGAAGTGATCAATCTTTGTAGCCTTAACTGACAACTTTATTTACTATAGTAGTGAAGCTTTGTGGGTTCCATCCCCACCATAATTTTTACCTTCTAACAAGGGTTTCTGCGATACCAAAATATATGTGTTATGTGTATGAAGTTTCATGTATGCATATTTGATTAGTTTACATGCATTTACATTTTAGTTATGTTATTGGATATATGGTGAATGCAAATGATATAGTCTATTAATGAATTACATGTTTACAAGGATTCAATTGAAAAGTTTTAAGGGTATTGACTCACCCCTCCCCTCTCAGTACTCACCTTTCCATAATCCCAACAATTGGTATCAAAGCTAGTTCTCTTATTGAGGAAGTTTAATCACTAAAGAGAAAAGATCTTAAGAATGGAAAGGTATAAGCTTGATAAGACTATTGAAAATAAGAAATTACAGATGCAAATTCTCATGGAACAATTTAAGGAAGCAAAAGAAAAACTTAGAGATTTACTGATCAAAAGGAAGGAATTGGCATTTCGGCACAATGAGACTGATTATCAGGAAGAAGAGATAGAGGAACTATTCGAAGGATTTCAATCTAGAAGTATATCTGATGCATCTGAAGGAACCATATCAGATCTATCTGAAAAGAATCAACACCTTACTGATCAAGTGAAAGCACCGCAAATCGGTTAAGAGACTCAAATGGTAAGAATGATTGATGTCATGAATAATGCTAGACATGTTGAACAAGAAAGAAATTTAGCTATTGAAGATAGAAGAAAAATGACTGAAAAGCTAGAAGAAAAGGAATCTGAGATACTGAGACTTACCAAGTATCATTTTGAAATTTCCAATCAGATGGTTGTCATGAGTCAGGAAGTCAACCGATTGAATAGTGAGCTTACTAGAAAATTGGAAGACATTGGTGAATTGAGAGAAGAGAATGAAAGATTGAAGAATGAAGTGAAGATTCAACAAAAACATACTGAGATGATAAAGAAAGATAAAGAAAGTACTAAAAGGATAGATGAATTCCTAAGTAGTCAAAGAATACTTGACAACACTATTGGTTTAGGTTATACCGAGCAGGGAGAGTCATCAAGAGAAAATAAACAAAAGAATGGCTATGCACATCCAAGGCCAAAGAAGCTCTCATGCTATCACTGTGGGAAACTAGGTCACATCAAATGTTTGCAGAAGAAAAACAAAAGGTATTCCTAAATCTACTTCTAAATTTAATGGTTATTGTTATAACTGCAATAAGTATGGACATCAAACACATGAGTGTAGATCAAAGCTGAATAAGTCACCTAAGAAACACTATATGGAAAAGCATTTTTGTACTTGCAACATGCATGGACATATATCACATGAATGTAGGACAAAAATGAAATAAGTCTGGAAGCTAAAAGGACAAAACAAGACATATCAACCGAGAAGACAAGGTAATGTATATACTTGGGATTACAACACTTGGACTAGTTGTACATGTGGTAGATATGGACACATTGCAGCAAGGAGAATGCACTGGAGAGGAAGATCTTGAAACTAGACAAATTCTGGAATGACATGTTTACACTATCATAAGGTTGGTCATTTAAGAAGAGACTGCAGAGACCGAGCACCAGAAGTGAATGTTGAAACAAATGAGAACAACATTAAATAAATCATGAGGATAAGGAACCAAATGTGGAGAAGAGAAACAAATGACAATGCTGGAACAAGCACAATAGTTGGTGACACCTCATCCATTGGATTAGGTGATCTCACCACCTCCACCTAAGCAAATCAAGTAAGTATGGAACTAAATTTCAATTGGTTATATCTTACAATAGTTCCTTATATCTATTGCATGAATACCAAATCAACATGAAATAAGATGCACTAGGTACTTATATGTTTTGAGCATGAAATGTGTAAGGTTGGTAAAAGCATGACCGAGTGAAAGTTTGTTAGTCAGTGAAAGTATTAAGGTTAACCGAGTTGAAGAGTCAACCTAGCTAAATTTTTAGAAGAGATAACCCAACGTCTTTGTATTAACCTAGTTGTGGTAGGTGAAGTATTTATCGTAAAACTTTGAGTGGGAAAAAGATTTTTAGGTATAAATTAGCATCAAAGTAACTCATTTCTCCACATAGAAAACCAGAGCAATTCAAGTGAATTTGAGCAAAGAGTTTTCCAAGCATTTCACAGAGATTTAAGTAGATCATGAACCGTTTGATATCGTTTCAAGTAAGTTCTTAGCGAGCTGAGTTATTTTCTTACAGTTATTGTGAAGCCCTAAATCTACTAAAACAATGACATCCTCATCAAAGTTTGCACAATCCAAGACCAATAGTGACAATAAGGTCACATTGATCAAGTCAACAACCTAGGAAGAACCAAGATACAAATTCACCTTGAGATTGCATCACAAATTGATGAAACATGCATGTTTTTGAGCATACCGCCTAGGGTTTTGTTGGTCCAAGATATATATTCATATATTCATTGTAAGATAAGAAAAATTGGAGATTTTAAGCTTCAATATATATACTAGGAGCTATGCCAAGATGGAAAGCTGAAGGATGAACACACCCACCTGGAAATCAAAGGTCTGACAAATGCCCTTCATTTCTTGAAGGAGTTCAGGAATGAATGGATTAGGGTTGTACTAAGATGAGTTCATGAAGGAAAGACATGGTTGGATGAACCGATTAAAATCACTAAAGGTGTTATCCACATGGTTACCGGTTACCCAACAAATGATAGGAAAAATCTCTAAGGCACCCACCGAGGAGTGAAAAAATAAAATGACAAGAGCTGAGTGGGACGACAAAAGCATGAGGATCAACACAATCACCAATCCAGAAACTAGATTTGGAGCCTATGCCAATGCATACAAAATATTCCAATCAAGCAGGTCAAACTGTGTCCCATGAGGAGCAAATGATATTGCATACAAGGTTGTAACGAAAGGATTACAATTAGACCTTGCCAAGCTAATGCTGAAGCAACTTGAAGAGAACATGAGGACTATCTGTGTTTCTAAGACCAACACTTATAAGTTTGGTTCACTTCTTGTATGTACATTTTTCTATCTGCAAAAATATTTTCTATCAGTCGGTATTATTGAATAGGATGTAAATCGACTGATCATAATACAAATCAGTGAATTCATCAAGAACTTAGGACATAATTTTGAGGTTGTGATGGATGATTACTTTGGAAAATTCAAAGAAATAATGCATAAGAGGATCACGATACCTACATAGTTAGTTGAAAAGTACAAGGAAACTATTTGTTTTTTGGTGGACATCGACATTGCATTGATAAAGGAAATTGAGCCAAGGACTACATGGCTACCTCCTATGGGCTATGAACTTGATATTGACCAAGATTATAGGTCAATAAAGGAACTATTGGCTGAGCCCAAAGACACAAAAGCAACTAGGTTCAAAAGCTATAAAGAAGCTAAGTTGAGAATAAAAATAGATCTAGTTGGAGTTAAAGTTAGCAAAAAATCTAAGAAAATGATGGATACTCTAACTAAGAAATTTGGTGATGAGGAAGAGGAAGTAACTGAGAAGCTGGTTGAAGAAGCAATCGAGGAACAACTTTTGATCGACAACAGTGAGTATGAAGAGGAGACTGAGTTAGATAAAGAACTACAAGCTACACCCATGAAGGCAAAATGGAAGAGGAAACATGCAGAGACTCCTACAAGAGAAAGGAAAAGATCCTCTATAAGTTTTTCCCCACCTCTGAAATGAAGAATTGCAAAAATCTCAAGGCCTAAACCTACAAAGACATATTAAAAGAAGAAGAGAGGTGCACAAGCCTTCACTGAGCAACCTAAAAAGAGGAGAAAGATAATAAGAGGTAAGGATGACATCAATTCTGAAGAAGAAGACACCAATAAATTCAAATTATTTGTAAATAAAACTCAATCAATTGATGAGCTAGTAGAGAACATAAAGGAAATGG
Source organism: Chamaecyparis obtusa (assembly GCA_027943335.1). Taxonomy (NCBI): domain Eukaryota; kingdom Viridiplantae; phylum Streptophyta; class Pinopsida; order Cupressales; family Cupressaceae; genus Chamaecyparis; species Chamaecyparis obtusa. The sequence goes on along the minus strand of BSBK01000176.1, from coordinate 1,432,716 downwards.
GTAGACTACATCACCCTAAAATGAATCGGTTTGTACATATGTCAACTGAGGATCAAGAAAAAGTAGAAGAGGTAATCATAAAATGATGATTAAATTTAGAAGATTACCTATTGAATTTGTAAGATACATTCCAAAGGAGCTATACAAGAAGGCATCAACAAGATGGACTTATGCCTTGCATACCGAAAAGAAAATGAGGGAACACTCATTAATTTTGGCAATGCCAACTCTATTAGTTACCGAGATTGAATACATGATGAAACAATATGCAAATAGATTTTTGATGAAAGATAGAACACTAAATATATTGCAAGGGAAACTTGAAGAAGTAGATGAAGATAGTAAAGTTTTGTGGGCAAAAATTTTGAAGTCAAAGGATGAAGCAGACAAAATTGCACTTGCAATAATCCCTGAGAAAAATGTAAAAGGTAAAGGAAAAGGGGTACACTTAGATGATGTAGATATTGCTACTAAAGAGCCTATTCACATATTTGATACTAAACAACCACTGAAACCTATGCTGAAGACTTCTATCCAACAAGCTATCCCAAAGAAGAAAAACATGATACTCCCGAGCAACTAGTTATAACAGGGAATGTTGAAGTGACAATTGAAGATATCATTGATGAAGATCCTGATGATGAAGTAAAAGATGATGAAGACATCACCATTTCTATAGAAAACACCAAGGAAGAAAGACCTACTGAGGTAACATCAACAATAACACTGGGTAACTTACCTATATTGGTGCAAGCCATTGATATAGCCACTCAAGGTTAACCCAAGGAGCATACATTTGAGAAAAAAATAGATACCACCAAAGGACAGAGTGAAGAAGGATAGAAGGAGATAAATGAGCATGAGACAAAAGAGGCAAAAGATAAAGGAGTTGAAACTGAGACAAATGTAGATTCTTCTACAACTAACACGAGGCCAGAAGCCCTAGGACCTCAGATCGAGGATATAGTTAAAGGGAAAGATAAGGGAGAAAGTGTCTCAACCGAGCAAGAAAAGTCTAATCTAGAGACTAAATCTCCCGTTCCATATGAGAAATCTCCCACATCTAGCACACAAGAGAAGAAGAAGGAGAAGAAACATGGTAAGGGTCTAGTCACTTTTGATGAAATTATTGAAATTCCTACATGTGACCCGAGAACCCTAGATCTGGAAGCACTTAGAAGATATGGAGAATTGTGCACAAGAAAGGCAACACAAGAAAAGCTAAGACAAGAAAGAAAGCACAAAACAAGTCTTATAAGATGTTAGAGACATTTTAACGTAAGTAGTACCTGATATCAATGTTGATGAGGCAACTCCAATCATTGATCAACTTGCAAATCTAACCAGACACATAAACTCTCTGAATATAGATGCAAAAAAGAGAACTGAGGAGAGAGCTGAGTCAAAGATACAACTTAAGATAGCATAGAAAATCAACCAAGTGACAATTAATATGATAAAACTATCTAAGGTAATATCTGAATTAGAAAGTATTATTCAAAGGGTTATTACAATTTTGCAAAAACTATGCACTATAGACTCTTTCATTACCGAGATTAGTGAAAAGATTAAGAAACTAGATGAAAACTTAAATAATAGTATAAATAGTGTAACAATAGAGCCAAGTGTATTTAATGAGCATTATGCAAAAGTTACACAAATTCAACTGTTAAGACTAGAATTGAGGGAGGAAGAGGATAACATAAGAGAATAGGTAACTGAGCTATAGGTTGAGTTACTACCCCACTTAAAGGTGATGCAAAAATACGTGAACAAGATAAAGGAATTGGTTGCCACCCCTGAGATACCAGTTATAGAAAATATTTTTGATATGCATGCACAAGTCGGTTTAAAGAAGATTACTCTAGAGAATCTCAAAGAGGAATGGGAAAACCTGTTGGCCATTCTACATAAAACCCATTAGAACATATTTGACAAATTGTAAGTACATTTTTTACATTACTTTCAAAAAAGGAGGATATATATATATATATATATATATATATATATATATATATATATATATATATATATATATATATATATTCTTGTATGTACTTTACACCTAGAGCACGTCCAAAGGGGGAGTTCACATAGTTCACACAATTGGTTTACATATTTTTGTAGTTGACATACACATATATGTTTTTGATACTAATGCCAAAGGGATAATGTTACTCCTAAGAGTATTAAGAGTTGTCATTAGTATCATTCATATAGTTGGTAAAGCAGACAATACATGCTAGTTGGTCAACACACAAAGCAGAGACACCAAACATAATACAAGGTAGAATACTATACTAACTGAATACAGTTTTGACCGAGTACTCACATTAAGTCAGATGATTACTGAGTACTAAGCACAGTAGTCACCGAGCATTCATATGTACCGAGCATCAGTTAAATACCGAGTGATGAATGCAGTGTACACCGAGCAAACCTAAAATGACATAACAGTTTGTAATGACACAAACTACAAGGTGAACAATTTACACCGATCATAAAATGGTTTTACCAAGATTGAGATGAAATTAAATATGGATGTAATCATTTAATGACTGATGATTCCTTTGTAAAGATGATTTAGGTTATTCATTTGAACCGTTGATCTTAGGTTTTCTAAGATAGTGTCAAAACCCTAAATAAGTCAAATCATTTTGATATAAGAATTGTAAAGATGTCATGTTGACAAGTATCACACATGAAGTAGTCATCATTGGGAGACATCTAAACATCTGACAGGGTTATGTTGAAGCATTGATTGAGTATTCAATTTCTCAAAAACAGTTCAAGGCTACCGAGCAGTATTAAGAGAAGAGATCAATCACATTGAGGTGATAACATATAAGTACATATAAGATCTGATATTAGGCAAAGATTAGTTGCTATCTATAGATCAAATTTCACTGTTGCTTTTTAACCATTATAGCAGACTTAAATATCTTAATAGAGTAGACTTAATAGTCTTATGTAAAATCTCTTAACCGAGTGCACACTTGAAGAGTGTTACTAAAATCCTCTAACCATGTAGATCTAGTTGATCTTTTTGTTACTCCTAACAGGGTAAGATCACCAAAAGTGATCAATCTTTGTAGCCTTAACCAACAACTTTATTCTGTAGTAGTGAAGCTTTGTGGGTTCCATCCCCACCATAATTTTTACCTTCTAACAAGGGTTTCTACAATACCAAATTACATGAGTTATATGTATGAAGTTTCATGTATGTATATTTGATTAGTTTACATGCATTTACATTTTAGTTATGTTATTGGATGTATGGTGAATGCAAATGATACAACCAGTTAATGAATTGCATGTTTATAAGAATTCAATTGAAAATTTTTAAGGGTACTGATTCACCCCTCCCCTCTCAATACTCAGCTTTCAATAATCCCAACAAAGGTTTTTAAGGGCCTCTGCCACCTCATCTTCCAAAACATTCAAGTTCTTGTACAAATTTTTGAGATCCTAGAGATCATTCTTTGGCCGTTTAGCAAACTTCTTCACAATTGCTCAAGTGCGAGAATATGGGCCCTTATCAATAACACCTTGAATACCCTTGTTATTATCAAAAGATTTCACAAGTTGAAGCTTCTGCCACTTATCAACTAAACACTGCTGTTTTTATTACCCTCATCATATAGTATACACAAATATTTTTTTCATATTAAGAAAACAAAAACTTAACTATTTTTCCTCTAATATTAGTAATATCAAACAAATAATTCTCATCTAGTATACACATAAAACATTCTCTTGCAATTCTATAATTTTTTCTAAAATAGATTATTGACATGTCTATTGAATGATTAGAGATAATTACTATTTCACTATATTAAATTTTTATACATTTTAATTTTTAAATACATATTTAATTTTTCATATGCCTAAAAAAACATCTTATATTAGAATTGTTATATGTTAGAGGAATTACCCTAGAACATAAACAACATAAACATGATTGTATAAATATGAGGATATTAAAAGAAGACTTTAAACAAATTACAAACATGTTCTTATTTTACATCTCCCTTGGAACTCTTTTATTTTAAAAAAAAACAAGCCAAAGTATTGAAACTTGAAATATTTGTTTTGCAACCGACTCTTTCATGGGCCTCTCACTCGAATCACCCGCAAAGGAGGGACGATGTTTTTTTTTTTTCGAAAAAAGCAACGGCTCTCTTGCATATGGGAGGATGAAATCTTTGATACGCATATCTTCAATCGTACCATTGGCCTTAACATCTCATAATTGCAGTTCCCGAGTGGGAGAGGCAAAACAGAGGAACGGGAAATGCAGACCAGAGGCTGTGAAACAGGGCAAATTCTGCATTACCGAAGCAATGGAGGGATAATTTCTTCTTCAGGTAATGTAAATCGGTTTTTAATAAAAATTATCTCATATTTCTTGCAATAGCAAATATTCCATTTATAGGTGTTCCTTATTTATTTTCTTTACACTTCCTGCCGGATGATATGATATTTTCGAAAACTTCTGGTGTGAAAAATTGCTATAATGCTTCTATGTTAATTGCAGCAGCGGAATTGGTGAGGAAGGGGAGATGCAGAGTAGAGGCAGAGGCAGTGGAGGAAAGGGCGAAACAGGGCAGAGAAGGCAATAGCGAAGCAATGGGAGGGATAATTTTTCTTCTTCCAGGCAATTTGCATCCTGTTTTAATTTTTTTTTTTAATCTCATTTCTTGCAAGAGCGAAAATGCCATGCATAGGGCTTGCTTATATTATTTTCTTTACACTTCCTGCCGGCGTTACGATATGTTGAAATTTTTTGGTGTGAAGAATTGCTGTGAATGCTTCTTTGTTAAAGATTTATTTTAAAAGCCCTTTTCCATTCACCTCAGTCTGGTTCCTCCTCATGGTATGCATTTGAAGCTTTAGGAATCTATCATTGCCTATCTTTGTTATCTTAAAAAATGAAGCACACAAGAAAAGATTTCAAAAATTAATTGGCACACAATAAAAGATTTAGAAATTGATAAGCCAAAAAATTATTGAAAAATCTCTCAAAAAATGACAAATATGTGTATGATTGTGATGTCCACTAGTAATCCGCTTCAGACACCTCAAATATGTATAGAAAACTGTAGGAATGTCGGTCAGCAAAGCTCACTAACAGACCTCCAAGGAATGACAAAATTTGCTAGCAATGATTTGGCCATCCCACACTAGTTTGGCCATCCCACACTAGACTCCGTCACATCCCTGGTCTCTTTCTTGTCCTTTATAGCAAGCTAAAAACTCATAAAGATAATGTATAAAAAAGGATATGCTGGTGGGCACATGCAAATCTGAACTCTTATACACAATATCGATTCCTTAGTGAAACCGCTTCAATGAGCGAGTTGTTTTTTGTCCTCATACTTGGTAATGGAAACAGAAGGATTTTTGTCTTTCGATTACTGGCACATCAAGGGTTTTTTTCCTTGAATACCAAGGGTTTTTGTCTTTGAATACTTCGAAACTCCAAATTGGAAGGAAAGTGAACTTCACTTATCTGGATGATTTGTTTTGTGCTATTGCCTCCTTTTTATAGTTGTCTTTTTCCTACCCCCTCCATTTATTTTTTTTAAAATTTTTTTTGCTCCAAGTGTTTAGAAATGCTTTTAAAATTAATTTTATTCTTTTATCTAATTTTATCTCCTAGGACCTATTTTATTATTAAGCGATTTGTCCCAATTTAATTAATGTTTAATTCCAAAAATGAGGACATGAGAGGCTTGCCCTTTTTAGAATTTGTTTGCCCTCAAGCAATTGCAAGCCTAGATACTCAATTATCACTGTGCCAATGTGACGAGTCATGATGTAATTAATGCCTATGGAACCTAGATCTTGTGCTTGTTAGATGATGCATCTCTTGCGAAAGAGCATGATGCAAACCTGAATGCTTGAGTGCCATCATGCCAATGTCATGAATTAGATTGACATGTTCATGTTGTCTGGATTTTTTGCCTTTCCATCTTTGATTTGGATCAAATAATGAAGGCAACCAATTCTCCATGTGCTTGTGAAGATAACTGAAACTATCCACAAACTCGCACAAGACCAAAGGATGTATGAATTTGCCACCATATTTTTCTGCACCACTCTGACTTCAAAATGAGCATGATGATGACTCCTTGAGTTCTAATGGATACTACCAATGTAGCTGCAACAACCTAAATTTACTCTAAGCCTGAGTCAAAAAAGAAATGCAGTATTTGTTAACAATTGTTTTTTGCTGCTCTGATAGTTGAAACCCTTCACAAGCGGTATGATGCATTAAAAATTCCCACAAATCTGCAAACTGGTAGCTGAATATGACTCACAATGACTGTCCAAAATTAAAAATCCTGAATATCAGTAGTAGTAAATTGGTACAACAGCTGCAATATTGAAAATCCCTTGCAAAAATCAGCAACATAGAGACTGCAAACATCCGTACAATGATTGGAAACTCTCCAATAACAGCAACAAATTGATGATCACTCAATCCTACGAGTGAGCACATCTATATGGCTGCAAATGGTGGAGCATAGTCAGGGAATGGTATTGTTAGAAAACATAAAGCTGTTCACTAGATCGACAACAGTCTTTGTCATGTTCCTTCTGCAACATAATTGAAAAATGTGAACTCCGCTTCTTCCTTTTATGCATTCAAAATAAAGTATAAGTTATGTTAGATTTCGGGCAACCAAGTATGTATTAGTAGTTAAGGCCGACTAATAATTAACCATTGTTTAAGGCTTACCATGTAATCAGGTATAAATATTTGTAATCTCATCTATATATAATAAAAAATGCATATGTATATCTATGCTTTCATACCACAACAATTAAGAGATTATAGATAGGTCGTTCTGATATATTCTCAATTGCCTTTGTTTTTTTTTATTGCTTCTGCTATTTATTCAACATAAAATTTTGCAATAATTGATCATGTTGAGGGAAGAAAGGGATTGCAAGGAAGGGGAACATTGAAAGATCCCTCACTAGGTATGGAATCTCATAAAAATGGTAAGGGGTCATGAGGCCAGGGAGGATAATGTCCCACTCTTAGGCCAAGGGTAGAGGGTCAATTTAAGGTCACCCTATTGCAGCTCCTCCACCATCCCCACATTGATAAATTGTTGAGGTGAACTAGAAGGGATCCAAAATTGTAAGAGGCGAAAGGTTAACACGATGTAGTAGAACGGTGTGGAGGCCTCACTAGATACAACACCTCGTGAGAATGGTTAAGGACCACACGAGGTCAAAGAGGATGAGGTCCTGCTGTTGGGCCTAGGGTAGAGGATACTTGGGGCACCTCATCATGTTTTTCATCACAATGCTAGTTATAGTTGAGCTCCCTCCTAATCATTGATATTTCTTGTGTAGACTGATATATTTATACCCTTATTTGTTGAGATATTATGTTTATACTTTTCGCTCGAGTGCTTGTTCTATGATCTGCTTTAATGTGCTTTGGGTGTCTTTAGGACTCGTATGTGCTTGGACCATCAATCATTGGGTGATTGCATCGTGATACATGCATGTGATAAGGTGATTTTGCATACCATATGATTGTGATCACAAATTTTTTGGTGAATGTGGTGCTTTATGTGACCTTGATTGTTGCATTAAATGTATTTCATGTTGAAGTGTTAGAAAACTCGTGCATACGTCTCTTTGTTTATTTATTTGATCGCATTGCATTGAATTCGTTAATGTTTGCAATTTGAGTGAAAAGCGTAGTTGGATATTCTAGTGTTTAAATGTTGCATAGAATTGGAGTCCGAAAAGTCATTTGTCTAGTGTGCTTAGGTATTGTCTCTAGCGTACTTACGATGTTGTATTCTTAGGTATCATGTAGTGGTTGCTCCCTCAAATGTGGCTAATATTAGTCACTCTTTTATGTGATAGTGTTTTATGTTTGATGATTTATTTTGGATATTAATGCATTGTTCTACATGTTGTAAGGACTAGCCATTGAATTTTTAAAATTTTTCATGCTTGGTATAGTCACTAAAACTCTATCTATCTATTTTGTGACCGTTATTACATTTGACTTATTGTTTAAGTTGCCGGCATTTTTTACGATTTATTTTTGATTTCAATTATTCTCCCTCTTGGGCTTTCCTTTCCAAATTCACATGGTGGCTAATCCAAATGTTTAACATTGCTGGTCCTATTTCATGTTAAGTGTTGTTCTCTATCACGTTAGATAGTATGTGCAAGAGAGTGCATCGTGGAGAATGTACCACATATGTATGTTAAATTAATTAGAATAACGGTAAGATTAGGATAATCTCCTTGTTGGTATGTGTACAAACTCTCTTGAGTTGCGTGTAAAATAATTTTAAAATGTATTGCTAATTCATTTGTTGTTGCATAGTGTTGCATGAGTTAAAGTTATGTTGAATTGCAAATTTTATGCTCCATGTGAGTGCAAGTTTATGCATTGTGCGATAATTGGTTGATGTTAAAGTCGCGTGCTTATTTGTGAGTGAATTGTATGTGGTAATCTTTGAATGTGGTGGTTGTATTCTTCTACAATCGCGTGATCGTCTTGGTATATCATGTGCTTCATTGTGCCTAATTTAATTCGATAGTTGTTAGTTGGTTGTGATTAAGTCCATCAATAATGCTTGTTCTTGTTTGTTTGATCTTGAGATCCTATCCGTAGTGCTTTTGCAAATTTGCACCTATTATTGTACATTATTATATAAATATATATATATATATATATACTCTCTTGTTTAGCTACTTGTTGTGGTTGTTCGTGTGGTTGGAGAAGTTCTCCTTAGTGGTTGAGTGTGGCTAGCTTAAGGACTGAGAGAGGGTGCAGTTCTCATGTGTGGAATTGACTATTTTGCGTGTATTCTTAGTTGCGAGTGCATCATGTTGACCCTTGTGGAGGTTCTTTGTTTCATTGTTGACCGTGTTTTGATGATTTGACCAGGTTCTTTAACTTTGAACCGGTCATAGTCGAGCCTTGAGATGGCATGCAATCATGTTTTTGGCTCCTATGCCTCATGTAAGTTGGTGGTTGTGTTCCCTTTCTTGTGATGTTTTGGGGTTGTAAAACCTCCTTGGTGTGAGTGTTTCTGCTTGTGAGAGATATCATCCGCCATTTGTGCCTCAAGAGGCTTGATCGTAAATGAAGTCCATTAAAGAATTTGAATTCATTCTTCACCAATACATAAAGAAAAAATGTTTTAGTAGTAGTCTATTGTGTCAATACTTTCTCTGCAGGTATTGGGGAAGCTTTACTTTCAGAATGGGTACAAGACAGTCAAACTCTTTGCTTGCTTTTAGTAGCTATCAAATTTAATCTACATAATGTCTACCTAGAAGTTGTGATTCCTAATGGATATGTTCTCTCAATTTTCTGTCCTCACTAATCTGTTCAATTTCTGAGTTAAATTATAATGTGGTCATGACATTTTTGATTGATACACACTTATTTTCTTCTAGGGTCCATAAGGTACCATATTGAGGTCCACAAAATGTTGGGGCATACAAGTAGTGCCTTTCATCCCTACTTGAGATTCATCATTAGGCATGCTGATAATTCTTGATGGTTTTGAAGGGCATACATTCTGACAACAACTTATCCTCTGCTACGTGGATCCAAAGCTTTACATGAGGAAACAATGATAATAGTTTTTCCCTCTTTTTCTTAGCCCACTACATTTTTGAAATGAAATTTGACATATTATTTTCCCAATCAAAACTATGACTCGACTTTGTTGAATGAGGCCACACAAGGCATAAGTAAAATATTCAACCAATACTTATTAGCATAGCTTTTTAGGTACTCCATTTCAACATATTAGATTCAAGATCCGCTGGCAAAGAATAAAGAGAAATAATGAACGCAAATTAGTATAAAATACAAAAATGAGTAACAATACTCTCAGGTAAAGTCTCATTTGAAAATATTTCTAGTATATTTCACAATATTTTGATTGAATAGAGTCCTAGACATAGTTTGCTGCAAGTTGTTTTTGCAGATTTTCTCTTAATGACACTTAATTAGATTTCTAATTTAGATGTGATGATTCCTTTTACAAATTTTATATTCGTGGCCCTATTTTTACTTTGACACTAAGGTACACAACATGTGGGTTTGATGTTCGCAATGATTGTCCTAAGTTGGATAATATGCATCAGTCTTGTGGTATTCTGCAATATGGTTCACTGGAATTTCATGTGTATGAATTCACCCAAAGCTCAATTAGTTTCTTACCCTATCAAGTTTTTGCTAATTAGAGGTTTACAAATTTACGTAGGTAGCCATGTTTAAACTGATTCCTCTTTGGGACATTGCTCTTTCATTCCCTCTAAAGTAAGACTAGCATAGTAATTTTATTTTGTTTAAAATTAATCATATTTTCTCTTCTGCAAATTATTTTAAATGTTTCTAAAGCTTTTCACTCAATCTAGCAGGTCCTTTTCCTAGCTTCAGTTCATAGGATTTAAATATTTAAAATGACCCATTTTAATATTTGTGATTTTATGTTGTCAATTTTAATTGACCTTTGTCTACTTTTTATAATAATATTCAAATGGATGCATAGCTCTCTTTCAGCTCAGTGCCCTAGCTGCAACTTATATGATTCCACAGTGGCTTTGTCATTCATTTTCATCTATTAGGCTAAAATGGTGCTAAGTATATTTTTGCTTTGGTGTATGAAAATAAATTCCTTGTTTATATCATATGCACATCAATAATATTTCATGTTCCTTTATGTGGTTTTTTAAAATTATTTTAGTTTTTAATGATCATTTTGATTCAAGCATTTGCTTCAATTCAAACATTTACTCAAGGTTTTAGATTTCATCTTCAATTCAATGGAAGCATTTACTTCAGTCCTTAGATTTCCTTTTGATGTCATCATTCTTGTTGGGTTAATTCCAAAAACGGGGCTTGATTGAGGCAAGTCCTTTTACAACACAAACACCATTTCCTCTCCCTCTTGTGCATGTCTAGATACAGGTGACTGGTGAAAGTTGCAGATCTTAGAGGTTGGAGGGTGAAGGCACACAAGATTTTTGAAGATCACACCACTAGGAGACTGATTATTAGCACCAGTGTCGCGGGGAGTAGGGTACTTAGCATTATAGTTTAGCTAATTATGCCCAGATGTTTTCTGAGAAAGGTTGCAGATGCTCTTGAAATAAGATTTGATTTCAGTGTTCACTTTGGACATTGTTGGGAGTAAGACACCTATTTATAGCATCCAACTAATAATGGATTCACTTGCAGTAACAGGTGCACCTCTGTATCTCAGTTTCAGATCTGGGTATATTTGTAGATTTCAGATTCCAACTTGTTTTCTCAGTTCATTTAGATGTTATCATTTACCTGCTGTATGACCTAGTTCTGTTTCATTTGACACATCTAACAATCTTTTACAAGAAATATAGAACCGTAAAGAAGAAAAGGCGAGTTGCTTAACTTTTTTCAAGCTGGAGTAAAGTTAGGGGCACCTTCTTCTTTATGTGATTCTTAGTTTAATGTTTAGTGAAAGTGGGTTTGGTTCTTGTGTAGAACACTAGTTTAGATTATTCCCCCATTCCCTACATAACATTTTGGTGAAACCGACTCTTTTTACACTAGCATACTTCATGATTTTTAATTTCAGATCTGATTTTTATATGTAATTTTTCAGATTTAGATCCATTCATTACTCAAATTCGTTACTTATGAACTTGCATCGCTTTGTGCATGTACTTGCATTATTTAGTTTATGTATTTGCACTTCATTGCTTCATCACTTGCATATGTATGGTTAACAAATCACATTTAACTCATTGCATCTAACATCATACAAAAAAATAAATATTAATATATTTTTATTTTGGAGAGTTTTATTCCATGCCGTCAATTTTGAGATAAAACATCAGCCTTTGACTCACTTTTCAAGTTGCATTGGGTCTTTCCTAGTACCACTAGAAGGAATAAATTTAGATGTTGCTATGGCCTATACTTATATCACCTTACTCTTCTCTTAAGGTATCTCTCCCTTATGAGGATATTTTGTTGCAAGAATATATATTTTACACCATTCAATCATCTATCTCTTTGAGATGAATTATTAGGGAATAATGTTGATTATTCTATTAATATATACCTCCCACATGAGTGTACGTTGGTGCAAAAGGATGATTTTGTGGTACAAAAGAGTGCTATGGTTGATAACTCCTTTCACTTGTGGAATTGGCTATATTGTTATTTGGGCATTAGGATCTCACTTGTAAAGAAGAAAACAATTGTCAAAAATTTGATACCGCAATATACTTGTATTAGTCTATTTGCACCCTTGCCAAACAATTAGAATGTAGTGAAAACATAGACACACTTCTAGACCTTTGGGTTGGTCGTAGGTTGGAGTGAATACCCAGAGGAGGCTGATTCTCATTATTTTGTCTCCTATATCCTACTCTAAACTGCTTCTTCCCAATGGAAAAATAGACAAAGGCTTCAAGATTTGCAGAAGAAACATAAAAAAATTCTTCAATCCATCCGATGCATACAATAATCAGGAATTTTTATTGCTTAGAAGATGCGGTTACAATAGCATATAGTCTGAATATAATTTATAATTGCTTTGAAATTGCAAAACTCACGTACAGTTTTTAGTCTCAGTTACTGATTCTTGAGCTGGAAACCAAAATTTGTTTAAGTTTTTGAGTTACAACACTAAGCGTGGAAAATGTGAGAACTAAGTTACTTGATGGATGTCATGACATTGCCTTTAATTAATCGTAGTCATTATGAATTTGTGGCTTAACATATCATTCTTGTCCTTTTAGGTGTGTAGAAAGACTAGCATTTATTGAGGTACGAGTTTATGCTGCATAATAAATATAAAATTTTGTCAGTTCAATAATTAGAGTAAGTGATCTAGAGCGTTTCAAAAATACATTTATTTTTCTCACAAAATTAAACGTTCTTCTTACTCTCAAAGCTATCTATGTCATTTTAGTTGGAATTCAAATAAATTGTCCACCTATGGAGTCAACTTGTAGTAGAATATGTTTTCTTGTTAAGGTGCACAAAATTTGCAAATCCACGTCGCTCTTTCATCCTACTGAAATTCATATAAATGAGAAATTAGTAAAAAGTCAAGAAAAATTGTTAGAAAGTATAATTTTTGTGAATAACAATATTTTTAAGCTAGGTTTCTGTTGAACTGTGAATGACATAATGAAAACCTATGTCATGCTACACCATGAAAGTAGGGTTTATATAAATGGATCACAACCATTCTCTAGATGATTTTATAATGGGTCCGACATGATTGTGTATTGAAAATAAATTATAAATTATGTTATAAATCGGGTGGCCGAGATTTTATTACCTGTTAAGGCCAACAAACAACTAACCATACTTTAGGGCTTTCCAAAAGTGGTGATCAAAGGGATCTATTTCTTGAACGGAGTATGATGCTAAATAATGTGACTTAACTCCATAGAAAATGAAGATATAAAAACAGGGGAACATTTCATTGTAGAGGGAATGTTAGGAAGAGATAAAAAAATAACAACTTGTGGAATTAAAACAATAGATTGCTAATCCGAGAAGAAATAAGTATGAGTATGGGAAAATAAAAATAACATATCTAGCCTTTTATATGTTGTTGATGGATCCCTTAATAAGACCAGAAGTCCTTATATATTTCAGTGTATACAGTAATAAGCCATAACCTGTATATTCTATTTCTAAACCATTTGTTATTATTTTGAAAAGGCAGTGGTTAATAAATCCATTAGGCAGCCATTAAAGTTGAACTCATAAAGCAGTGATTAATTCTGAAGAGACAACATTAACAAGGAGATGCACTCTTGGAATTAAGGAACATGACCTAGGAAGACAAATGACCCTTCCATTTCATGGAAAAGTTATGTACGTGGCAAGATAGAACACAAGGAGACCATCGAATAGAAGATAAAATCAATAAAACAAATAGCAGAGGCAATTGTGAATATTGCAGATGAAAGCTATTTGTCATCTCTTAGTTATTGTGGTATGAAAGATTAGATATACATATGAATTTATAGCTATATATAGATGGGAATACATATATATTTATGTTAGTACTTTACCGGTTACTGAGAGGGGGGGGGTGAATCAGTAAATATTATCTCTTTGCTAGTTTAAAACATGTAAACAAATTATTGAATGTAAAATAGAATGTAAACAATCATTCACAAGCATAAACAGAATCACACATATCAACTCAAGTATTTATGTGGAAACCCTCAGTTAGAAGAAAAAAACCACGGTGAGACAGAGCTCACAACTTCACTACTGCAGAATGAAGACGTCCTGTTAGGAGCTTACAAAAACACTAATTGAAGTGCTACCCAGTTAAGGGATTTTACAAAAGATCTGTTAAGATCTGAACCTTGTTAGGAGTTGCCTGGTTATAGGACTTTGAACATCTACAAAGATGTTACCCTATTAGGGGATTTTACAAAGAACTGATTAGGTTCACCCTGATAGAGGGATTTCAATATGCTTTCACTCCTTATAAAAGCAATGATCTTATTTTGACATCGACTGTCTGATTAGATCATACCTGTTGATCTCTCTTTCTTTCTTCACCTCTGTGCCTGCAACACTCAAAAGATATCTCTCCTCTGTTCTGTGCAATCATCAACTATCAACAACATTTTTCTTTGTGTCCTATGACCTATATTTATATGAGAGTTCATCGTAATGAAACCCTTAACTCATAGAATCGCCAGGCTGCAAACTCCGCAATAAATCATGCAATCAGCAAAAAACTATGCACTTTGATTTGGAGTTTACCTTCCAAAAATATCCGTAGGAATAAAGCTAACTTCTGTTAAAAAGCTAACTCTATTTCTAAGCGGTGGATGTCCCGTATAATCCGACTTTTAACTTAAACTATAACTCAAACTGATCCATAAAATCTGGATCGGATTTATCTTGCAGTTAGACTGGTATACCCTTATACCCGATTTGTCCCTATATGCTTCATAAGACCGGTTCTGAGTTCTTGATTCGGTCTACCGGTGTATCTATCGAAATAGTCAACCGGTGCATATATTCTGTTCTTCATCTACCAGTGTTGTATAAGTAATGTGAGTGATCGATGACCCTTTACCGGTGTGAATGGGGTTTGTGAAATACACTAATGACAACTCATATTGCTAATAGGCTCCTGTATCGGTAGTACTTGCTCAGTGTGTACAAGCAACTCTTGTTTGTTTTCATCTTTTCCTGGTTGGGCTAACTCTTCCGGTAGGACTTGTTCTGCTGGTACTTGTTCCTTATTATGTGCTTCCACTTCCGGTTGCACTTCAACTTCTAGTTGAGCATCCTCTTCTTGTGGACTTTGCTCTTCCGGTGGGGCTTCTTCCTGGTGTTGCTCTTTAGCTGTATGCAAGTCACCCACAACAATTTCTTCTTCAACACTTGTAGTGTTGTCGGTGGTCATCTTGACTAATGACTCTTCCAGATTCACCTGTTCACTAGATGTGTACTATTCTGTATGACTCTTCTCCTTACCGGTTTTAGGTTCTTCACGAAAAGTGAATTGAACTGGTGGTGCTTGTGCTGTTTGAGTTTAATCCTGATGACCTATTCCTTTAAGTGCACTAAAATCATATTGCTGCCAGAAATCTAGAGTCTTTTTATAGATTTTATTTTCATATCCATTGAGTATCTTGGCAACTCTATACTTGGTATCCAAGTTCATTGAAGCTTCCTCTAGTAGAAGCTTGATTCTCTCTTCACTGAGACCAGGCTGACTGTAGACAATGTCTCCTTGTTGATTCTAGTGTTGGTGCCTAGACCGGTTCTCCATTTGGTCATTAGCCTAGAATTAAGTTTAGGGGGAAACTTGGACCTATAGTCCCTTGGAGTTCTGTTGTAATCCATAAAAGTTTCCACTATAGCTACTATGACCAATTGTTTATCCTCTTCTCCTAGCACACTATACCATCTAGCGACATTATCTACTTCCCCAAAATCCATCACCTCATCAACTATTTCATTAACAGTCATAGTTCGAGTCTTACCTTTATCCGGAGAGATAAGAACAGTTGGGCAAGCTGGATCACTGCCTTGATTGTTAAATCTTGATAACTTGATCATATTAATGTTCTGATTTTTCAGATTAGACAGATCTAAAATGCATGTAATTTCCTTTATATATGGCCTCATGATAAATACATCTCCCTAGAACAGATCGACGATTTGCTAGGCATATTTATATGCCTTGTATTTGACTATTGTTGATAATTAATAATTAACTATTAGTTAATGGACAAGGGCACCGATTTGTAGAGGAATAGGTTATTTCATGGAGGGCTGACCTAGAAGGGGTGTGTCTTATGAAAAGACAAGACCCTTGGTTAATATATAAGTAGGAGCAAGATTGTGGATAGAGGACACACAATACAATCTTAAGTCTGCTCTTTTAGCAATCTGCTCCTTGGTGATTTAGTGCAGAAATAAAATATAATTTCCAGAATTTATTGCAGATTTTCAAAACAATAACATTCAGCCCAGAATTGTAGTAGATCGATTTGCAGCAAGGTATTAATACTCCATTAGTATTAGATCTTCAGAATTTGCAGAAACTTACATGGTATCAGAGCCAAGTTGTTGAACCTAGGCTCTGCAAATTGACAATCAGATTTGAAAATATCTAAGCAACATCCTTCTACCTTCAATGGCCAACGCAATCAGACCCGAAGATAGGTTTGATGGAAAAGAACACTTCATTGCATGGAAATTCAAAATTATGATGGCTCTTGAAGACAATGATGTAATACAGTTTGTTGATAAGGAATGCAAGCAACCTGATGCTGATCCTCATAAAACTAATTGGATTAAAGGAAATAGGAAAGCCATGAAAATCATATTAGATGAAGTTAAAAATGAATTAATATCTATGCTAATGAAACATCAGACAACATTTAATATGATGAGTGCATTAATAAATGCATGAGGTTAACAATGCAACTAGAACCCTTGCACTAAAAAGGCAACTAAATCATATAAAAATAAGGGAGAATCTATGAATTCATACTTCCTAAGGGTGGCTAGTCTAAGAGATGAACTTGCAAGTATAGGGACCATAAATGAAGACAAAGAGCTGTCACTTATGGCTATAGATGGGTTACCGGATTCATGGGAAACATTCTCACAAGGAGTAAGTACTAGAGACAAACTCCTAGACTTCAACAGACTTAAAGGAGACTGCCTTCAAGAAGAATCTAGGCAACTTAAGAAAGGACTGAAATCGAAAACTGGAGATGAAGAACTTCATGTTCTCATAGGCCCCTCAAGGCAATAACAAATTCAAGAGGGACATATCTAAAGTCAAATGCTTCAAATGTGAGAAACTTGGACATTATAAGTCAGACTGCCCTGAGAATATGAAACAAGAAGTAAATTTCACAGAGGTAACTAAGACAAAAGAATACTATGATCCTGAAAATTATGTACTGTATTCAGCACTATCAAATGATGTATCTAGCAAACTCAACTCTTGGGTAATTGATAGTGGATCATCCAGACACATTACGGGGTATAAAGAAGTATTGGATCCAACGACAGAGGAAACCGATGAAGAAGTTACCATAGGTGACAATTCTGCACATCCAGTCATAGGAGTTAGAAGCTGCACCTTAAAACTAAAATCAGGCATCTCCTTACACCTCAAAAGAGTACTATATGTACCCGGAATCAATAGGAACCTAATTTTTGTCACAGCACTTGAGGATGATGGATATAAGGTAGCATTTATGGATGGAAAGGTAATGACCTAGCCTAAAAACTTTTCTATTAAGAAATCAAAATTGATTGGTCAAAGGAAGGGATACTTGTATGAACTATGTTCGGAACCTATTCAAGCCTTAGTTCATGAAGCTGCAGATATAAACGAAGTATGGCATAGAAGGTTAGGGCACCTAAACTTCAAAGCCTTATCAACTATGGAGAAGATGGTTACTGGTTTACCTAAGTTGAACAAAGATCATTCAAGCATATGCAAAGGATGTGCACTAGGTAAGAACACCAAAAGTCCATTTCAAAATAGCACTAGAAAAACTAACAATGTTTTAGGATTAGTCGACTCATATTTATGTGGACCTATGTTTGTTCCTTCTCTTGGATGATTTTTGTACTATGTACTCTTTATGGATGACTTCTCTAGGAAGACATAGATTTACTTCTTGAAATGTAAAGAATCAGAAGAAATCTTTAAAAGATTTAAAGAATTCAAATCCTTAACTGAAAATCTATCAGGACACAAAATTAAAACTCTTAGGACTGATAATGGAGGGGAATATACTTCAGATTTGTTTAAGGATTTTTGTAAAGAAGCAAGGATTAAGAGGGAGTGTACTGTTCCTTACAATCCTCAGCAAAATGGGATATCATAAAGAAAAAATAGGACAATTGTGGAAGCTGCAAGAGCTATGCTACTTGACCAAAATTTAGGATTTTATCTTTGGGCAGAAGCCACATGTACTGTTGTCTATATTCAAAACAGATGCCCTCACTCCCACCTTGGAGATAAAACTCCCGAGGAAGTCTTCTTTAATTCTAAACCAACTATCATTCATCTTAGAATATTTGGGTGTCCTGTTTACATTCATATTCCTAAAGAGAAAAGAACTAAACTTAAACCTTCAGGCAGAAGAGGTATTTTTGTTGGATACGGTGAAACATCCAAAGCATATAGAGTTTACATACCTAGTTAGAAAAACATTGAACTTAGTAGGGATGTAATATTTGAAGAAGATTTAGCATTCAAAAGAGCCCTAAGTTCTGAAGATCCTTCACATATACCTAGTTCTGAAGAAAATCATGAACCTGAGTTTCAAAGGGAGAACATTGAAGAAATTGAAGATGAAATTCAAAATCTTAATCTTGAGGAAACTCAAAATCCTAAGAAAAGACCACTTTGGGCCTTGTTACCTAATTTTCACCCTACAAGCTCTGTTAGGATGATATTCTACAGGAAGGTGCATTCAATAAGAAATAAAAGTATGCTGCTACAGGAGAGTAAGAGAAGACTAGAAATACATGCTGCAGGAGAAATACAAGCTACTGCAATAAAGTGTAGCTACAGGAAGTAATAATGGAGAAACAATAAAATACATGTTTTAGGGAATATGTAACTTCAAATGACCATTGCCATCAAGAGATTTGAAGTTATATATTCCTGCAGGAAATGTACAGTTTTACTAGTTTTCTGATTTTTTGACTGTTACAACCACTTTGCAGACACGGTACAAACCTGTGTGGACACATGAATGTGGAAGATCATACTCAAATGAAAGATATATGGGTACTCTTTCATTTAAATCAGGGTTGGGTTATTTTCATGAGGAAATGGAAAAGTTATGTCCATTTTAGTGACAATACCTTGCCCATAATTTTTTTCCAGAATCTACAGCAAGAAGATAAATTTGGTACGGCTACATATGGACTCATATGACCCTATAAATTTGTGAGGAGGAAGATATTGATGTTAGGAACAAACTTTGTTCCTTCCAGAAATTTTTATTTTGACGTTTATGGTGTCATAAAATTCATTTTTTGAAAACTGTCCTACTACAACTTGCCCAAAAGTTTTTCCAGAATTTGACATCTTCAAGTGCCCAGATTTTATTTGTTCTCACGCATCATTATTGTAATTTAATAATTATTAATTGGTTGATATTATAAATCAATTAATAAATTATTAAAGTTTCTTAATAAAATAAAAAAAGAGAGCAGTTAGTATCATTAATGCAAGTGGATAAGATGCATTAATGGGCTAAAATACTTATTCTCAAGAAGTTGAGTTAGTTTGTAGACATGAGGAGAGTATATGGGGGGGTTGGAGAAGACTTAGGGTCGAATTTTACTTTCTCCTAAAGTTTAGAAGGCATTTATAATCAGTTGGAGCATTTTTAGGGGCAGTTTGGTGAGTCATTGGGTTTGTTATGACTTGGTTGGACTTTATCTTGTATTGGACTTAATTTTGGAAGAGTGGAGAGGCCTATTTTTGGGGCTATTTTTTTGGGGCTATTTTGTTGCATCCGAAAATGGGTTGTGCATGGTACTTAATGAGTTTTACAACTCATTCTTGGGGGGTTATGAGTTATGCAGTTTTGGGCTCTTTGTGACTTCTTCTGGATCCTTTGAGCATTCCCACCGTATTATTTTGTAACTCAGTTGATGATATACACAGAGATCACCTTGGAGACTATTTTGGCATAAGTTTTATCATCTTCTTGTCATTTACAGAGTTGTGTTCATGTGATTTGATCAAACTGTTAGTGAAAGCCTTATTTTCCTTTCAGTTTTGTCTCACTATTGTACCGTTTCTGTAATAAATGTATGGCAGGTTGCAGGTTGTGTAGAGTCGATGTAACTTGTTCTATATTGTGAAAAAAATCAATTTTCCTTTACTGAGCAAGTATCCATTCCAACCTTTCTGCAAAATATTTATGTGCATGCATGTGTTAGGCAAGCTGTGTGAGTTTGAAAATTGTTTCATGGTTTTCAAGTGTAAAAGTTCTCTGAATATCACTGTTTCAATCTTTAGGTGCATCACCATAGGTTCGGTTTTTGTTTTCCTTTATCTTTCTATCCCTTTCCCTCACGAGTATTCAAGTTTTAAGTGAAGCATCTGATAGGAACCGGCCTAGAAACCAGAGGTCTCACTTCAATTGCATGTCCCATGTAGAAGTGATTCCCATGTTATACCAGAATTACTGAACTCATTCAGTTCGGTACCGGGTGCAAATTTTGGTACTTAACAGGCCTCTAAGACTATAGAAGAAGCACATGACTTCTTTGCACTAGAAGGAACCTTTAGAGAAGGCAAAAGGCCCAAAAGATTCTCTAGCTATGCTGCAAACATGAGTGATTTATCTAAATTAGAACCAACCAATGTTTCAGATGCTATTAAACATACAACTTGGAAGGATGCTATGACAGAAGAATACCAATCCATTATTAAGAATGATGTTTGGGAAATTGTTCCAAGGCCTGAGGGAAAATCTGTTGTTTCTTCTAAGTGGATATTTAAAATCAAGCATGCTGCTGACGGTAGCATTGAAAAATATAAGGCCAGATTTGTAGCCAGAGGATTCTCTCAGAAGGAGGGAATTGATTATGAAGAAACCTTTGCTCCAGTTGCTAGATACACCTCTGTAAGAGCAGTCTTAGCTATTGTAGCATTGAAGGGATGGAAAGTACATCAGATGGATGTGAAAACAACATTTCTGAATGGAAAGATTACTGAAGAGGTATATTTGGAACAACCTGAAGGATTTGAAACTCATAACCCTAAAGTCTTTGTTTGCAGGCTCAAGAAAGCTCTCTATGGGCTTAAACAGGCTCCAAGGGCATGGTATGAAAGAATCGATAAGTATCTCACTAGTTTAGGATTCTCCAAGAATGAAGCTGATCCAAATCTCTATTATAAAAAGGATAAAGATGATATGATCATCTTATAGATCAATGCAAGAAAGATCTAATCAGAGAATTTGATATGAAAGATTTAGAACTCCATTACTTCCTAGGATTGGAAGTATGGAAAAACTCTGACAGCATCATACTTAATCAAGGAAAGTATACATTAGACATCTTGAAGAGATTTGGAATGTGGAACTGCAAACCTATGTCTTCTCCAATGGAGACTAACCTACACAAACTTAAGGAAGCAGCAGCAGAATCACCCTCCATAGATTCTACTCTTTATAACCAGATGATTGGGTCTCTCATGTACTTGGTAAATACAAGACTTGATATTTGCTATGCAGTTAATGCCTTAAGTCAGTTTATGTGTGAACCAAAGGAGATTCACCTTGTTGCAGTCAAACACATTATGAGATACTTACAAGGCACTCTTAACCTTGGGCTCAAGTATGAGAAAGTTGACTTAGACTTACATGGATTCACAGACTTAGATTGGGTTGGAAGTGTTACCTTAGAAAAGCACTTCAGGATGCTGTTTCAGTTTAGGATCAACGATGATATCATGGATATGCAGAAAGCAGACATCAGTAGCACAGAGTTTCACAAAAGCTGAATACATTGCAGCTGCAATGGCTTCTCGGGAAGCAGTTTGGCTTAGAAAGTTACTTGTGGGATTATTTGGTCAACCCATGAATCCCACTATCATTCATTGTGATAATCAGAGTTGCATCAAGCTTTTTGTGAATCCAGTTTTTCATGACAAATCCAAGCATATTAAAATTCCTTACCATTATGTAAGAGATATGGTACAAGAATATTGTCAAGTTAAGATACATTTGTACTACAGTTCAGACAATAGATATTCTTACCAAACCTCTCTCTCGAGTGAAGATAGATCACTTCAGAAAAAGACTTGGTATGGTTGAATTATAACTCATTTGTATTCTTTGATTATTAATAAAATAATTTTGAGTTAAATTATTATTGTCAGGCTATTGACTGTGATGGGCTTCACCATTTGTGTTTATTATCTAAAGAGGTGATGATCTCTGTGATAATGAATAGACATTATATGAGATGACGATCTCTGAGATAATGTTCTAAAACAGTAGGGAACTACTGGTAGATCTGGATGAATTAAAGATCATATTGTGATATAAACATTTCTATGCCATTAGTATTATATCTTTAGAATTTGCAGAAAGGTATTAATACTCCATTAGTATTATATTTTCAGAATTTGCAGAAAACTTACATTGATGATCGGTGATGTCGACGATGACCGGTCCAGTAGGAATCTTCTCTTTGACCGGTACTTCTACTCCAAGTACTCCTTTTCCTTTTCCGGTATCGATGACCGGTGGCTCAGTGACCCTTTGGTGAGCATCTTCTGCTTGTATCTGGGTCTGAAGGAGTTTGATCCATATTGCTACTTCTTCCTCATGAACCTTCTCAGCTTCTCCTATAAGCATCCGACCGAACCTCTTCTTTGTTAGGAAATTTTGTTGATGCAGTTCCGCTTGGTGTGTGGCCTCTTCCAGAGTGAGATGGTTCTGGACCTCAAGCAGAGCTCGAATCCTCAGCTCCTTTTCTCTGTCCATTGAAGCTTTCCACCTAGCTTCAAGAATCTCTAGGAGATCATCAGGTACAACCTTATGAAGTTTAGTGGGAGACAGGTTGAACTTGTGAATACAGAATACTACTGCTTCTTCAATCTTTCTCCTATCTTCATTTGCAAAATGATATCTTGTGTTCACTGAACTCATTCCACTAGTATCTTTCAACCCTCCCACAAATTCATCGATTGTGGGATTTCTCCTTCTCGGTGCATCTTCCTTCACCGATTTGCCAGATTTCCTCCTTTTGACTAGAGGAACTGCATCTTCTGATTTTGTTTCTTCTTGTTCTTCTTGTGTGTTGGGAACCGATTGAGCTCCCTTCCTTTGAGCCTTGGGTTGTTCTGTCATCAGTTTCTTCCTTGGTGTGGGGGTCCTTTTAGTGTAGACATTTTTGATCGGTGCCCTCTTCTTCAGATTCTCTTGAATCTCTTCGAATGTACCAAACCGGTGGGCAGTGAGATCTAGATTAGCCTCGGTGAAGGCATCGGCATATGCCTTCGCAATCTTGGTGGTGATCTCATAACCCAATTTAGGAGCATTAACTCTTCTTGGTTCCACTGCTTGAATGATCCAGTGATCGGTGGAAACCAGAAAACATACATCATCCTTATATGAGTCGACAATAGTTGATGACACCTGCTCCCTTGCGTGCATTCTCAGTTGAAATGCTTCAAAATATTCGGTCATTACTTTACCGAACTAGTTTCCTAGTTGGTTGGCCATTTCACTTATTTGATGCATAACCAGTCGATCGGTTCCCCATGTCACCTTTCCAATTCACAGGAAGAAATTTTGATAGCAGAAGTAGAGACATACTAGTAGGGTCCTGTACTTCATGGATTTCTTCTTAACAATGCCGAGCTTTTTCATATTTTCAAATATCTGCCCTCGAAGCATTCCACAAAGATCGTACTTGGCGTTGTCATACATTCTCCGGTGAGCAGCATCTATAGCTCCTGGTATGTTGTTTAGGTTACTAGACTGATAGATTTTATAACCTATTACAGCAGAGGCGAACCGAACTCCTTCGTCTTCGATGTCATTCATTGTCATAAGTTGACCATCGGATTTTTATTTTGTCATCTTAGTGACAATCGCATTGGAGATTGTTCTTAGGGTTAGTGCTTCCCCATCCTAACTGTACCCAGTCACTCGAGGCAAATCCTCCTTTGTAATTTGTGTAGCTGCACCCTTTTAGAGTCAAAACCCTGGATCGTGCACACAACTGAGAACCAATTGAATCCAATCTGGTCGGAAGATGGTTGGATAGCTGACTCCGTTGATGAGACCAGATGACACCAGCTTTGCGTATCTATAAGGAAGCCTTTCGTCTTCACAAGTGAGAGATACTCGCTCTAGATGTATGTCTCTCTTAGTTCTTCCTGCTTGGCATGAATGAACGCGGTCACATCTTCAGTCATGAAAACACCATCGGGCACGCTTGATAATGCATCAGTCATGTCGTTTGCCTGGTTCTGAACCGCCATGATATCATAGGAAAGTCGATCAACTTGATTTCCTTGAATCAACGTCGCGACGGATGATGAAGATGCCATTGCTAACAACCGGTTAATAGAAAGTAGCTTGATCGGTCTAACAGACAATATCTTTCGATGATGAAAGCATGAGAATATTACTCAACCATAAAAATTGTTAATCACAAAATCGCAAAGTAAAAGTAAATGAGTAATCCTCCTTTCCTTTTATAGGGTTAGGGCATAATGGTAACTATTGTTTAATGACTACACCATTAAATGCCTTACCTAACCTTTCTTTCCTTTTTTGCCAACCGATATTCTGGCTTTTTCGGTTGTGCATATCCCGGTTGATCATTGCTTACCTGTCCAGTCTTTTATGCAGACCAAGTGAGTTTAATACCCACCAGTACTACCGGGAACAGTAGATGTACTATCGGTTCCCTCTAAGCCCCATAGGCTCAGTTGGTTGAAGAGATATCACCATCACCAGATGATCTTCCCTCTATCTTCTCCTTAGCGGAGCTCTTTGATTCCTTTTTGAACCAAATCTTCTTAACTTCTTTCTCGATCTTCTTTCCTTTGTTGTTCTTCTCATTTGAAGATGAGGTCTTCTCCACCGGTTTAACTAATCCTTTACTTTTGTTCATTGACCGATTCCTGCAGTCTTTAGCTAGGTGTTCAAATTTGTTGCAGGTGTAACATACTATCTTGGTTGCCTTCCATGGATTCACACTTCTGTTGTTAGGTGATTTGCTCTAGGAGTCATTGTGACTGTGCATGCTACAATTAGCACAGTTGGTTGTGCTTCAGTTCTTGTTTCTTTTGGGGAATACCAGTCTCGGTGGAGATCTGAATGCCATTGTCTTGGATCTGCATTCATCAACTTTGTGTGTGAACTTGTTGCATGCGTAGCAATAACCCTTGAAGCTTCCCCTGCTTCCACCGGACACACTTGTGGGGCTCGACCAGCATTTATTGGTCTCGTGGCCATACTTGCAACAATTTTTGCAGTAATTGTTAGTTGGCTTGACTGGTGCATTTCTGTAGGTATTTGTTTTATGGCCCGGTTTCCCACAGTGTTTGCAAGAATTGTTGAAGGTCTTCTTACCCTTCTTTTGTTCATCTAGTTTCTTCTTTTTCTTCTTGCTTTCGTTGGCTCTTGATGACTCACTAATCTCTTTGGTGTCTTTTTCGGTGAATCCAAGACCGGTGAGATCTTTGTGCTTTCTTTGAGCTTTGAGTTACTCATCAAGCTTGACCAAGCTTTTGTATCTTTTTAGGGTTTCATTTCTTTCTTCAAGTTCTTTCATCTATTCCTTAAGTTGATACAACTCTATTGCTAGCCTTTTGCATGTTTCATCTCTATCATGCCAACCCTTTTGCATGTTGGCATTTTCTTGAGTGACAATTTGCATGTCTTCTTGAAGTTTCAGAATGACAAGATCATTTGCCCCTACAACTTCCTCTGTCAGATTCTTTGCTCTCTTAGAGACTATTAAGGACTTGACTGCTGTGTTTCTTTCATCTTCATCTTTCCTCTTTTTCTTAATCAGTTCAGTCATCCTTAGGGCATTATCTTCTTGCTCCCTCTTTAGGTTGGAGATCTGATCGGTTAGGATCTGATTCCTCTTCATGAGCTCAAAGACTGCCTCCTCAGCTTCATCAGATCCACTCTGCCTAGAGAGTTCATCAATTGTTTCATTGCTCTCACTCAACTGCAGAGCCAACTCCTTCCTATTAGCAAGTGATCTTCTCAACCTATTCTCCAGAGAGGCAATGATGTTGTTGGCTTCTTTAAGCTGTTTCTGATACCTGTAACCCTCCATGATCTTTTTCTCAAGCGGTTAAGCTTTATATATTAGAGAACTTGGCTCTGATACCAATTGTTATTCCTAACCAGTTACTGAGGAGGGGGGGGGGGGTGAATCAGTAAATACTATTTCTATAGCAATTTACAACTTGTAAAAGGATTCTTGCAAGATAAGAAAAATGTAAATAATCATCCACAAGCATAAATAGAAATACACAGATCAACACATCATGTATACGTGAATACCCTCGGTTAGAAGGAAAAAACCATGGTGAGATAGAGCTCACAATTTCACTTCTGCATAAATAAAGATGCCCTGTTAGGAGCTTACAAAGCACTTGTGAAGGTGCTACCCGGTTAAGGGATTTGATAGAAGATCGGTTAAGATCTTAACTCTGTTAGGAGTTGCCTGGTTAAAGGACTTTTAACATTAGCAAAGATGTTACCCGGTTAAAGGATTTTTACAAAGAACCGATTAGGGTTCGCTCTGATTGAGGGATTTCAATATGCTTTCACACCTTATAAAAGCAATGATCTTAACTTGACACTCTCTGTTTGATTAGATCATACTTGTTGACCTTTCCCGGTTTTGCCTGGCTGTTGATTTTTCTACCTATCACCTCTGTGACTGTAGCTCTTCTCTCAGAAGATATCTCTCTTCTGCTCTATATGTTCAACAACTATCAACAACACATTTTCTTGCGTCCTATGACATATTTATACAAAAGTTCATCTCAATGAAACCCTTAACTCATAGAACCGCCAGCCTGTAAACTCGTCCTTAAATCATGCAACAAAACAAAAAAGCTTTGCGTTCTGATCTTGAGTTTACCTTGAAACATCCGCGTAGACATAAAATTAACTTATGTTAAAAAGCTAACTTCAGTTCTAAATGGTGGATGCTCTGCATATTCCGATTTTAACTCAAACTGCTCCGCATAATAGAGTGCGGATCTTTATGTAGTTTGACCGGTATTAATCTTATACCCGGTCCATCCCTGTATGTAATATAAGACCGGTACAATGTAGTTGGTTCGGTCTACTGATGCATCTCCTCTATTTAGTCTACCGGTGCATACACTCTGTTATAGTCTACCAGTGCCTTTAAAGTAATGCGAGTGAACTACCGGTGAACTTATACCAGTGGGAATTGTGTTTGCATCTAACTTCACTAATGACAACTTAAATTTGCTAACACAAGCAGTTGAGGAGCAACACACAGAGGAAGCCCCACCAAAAGAACAAGTTCAACAACAAGAAGAAGCACGCCCAGAAGAAGAGGTACTATCGGAAGGGGAAGTACAACAAGAAGTAGCAAGACCAGAAGAAGAGGTCCTAACGAAAGAGGTGGTACAACCGGGATAGGTAGCACAATTGGGAGGTGAAGAAAATCAAGAATAGCAGAACAAACAGGAACAAGAGTTACCTGTACATACTGAATAGGAAAAGCCTGTAGAAGAACAACCGGTACTGGAACCAAAGCAAAAGGAACAGGTTGATGTTCCAAGCTCATCCTCATTTAAGAGGAAGTTAACCTTTGCAGCAGAAACTGAAGCCAAGAGAGCAAAGTTAGCAAAACTGTGGTTGACATAAGCAAGATGTCAACTAGGCAACTAAAGGACACAAAAAGGAAATAGGACATGGGCCTCACAAGTGTAAGGAACATCCTGTATAACTTTGTTCTGGATGCAGATATTGATGAAGATGAACCTATTATTGATCAATTGGAGATTTTGGCACAAGCAATAGGAGAAGATGTCACTAATCTGGAGACAGTTGCCATTGATCATTATGAGAAGAGGAGAATAGAATTTCTCCATAAACAGGTTGAAGAGATAAAAGTAATAGTATCTGCAAACATAAGGGTACTTTAGCAACAATTATAGGTTGCAGGAAGTCTAATGACAAGGACTTCAAACTTCGATGTTTTTGTTCAAGATATCACAGATAAGTCATCTAAGACTCCAGAAGACATAAAAGTTCTTTCTTCCCAATTTGATGTAAAGAACACATCTGCAACAGATTTCAGTAGGGAAATGACAAACCTAGCTCTCATTTTGAGAAAGGCATCTGAAGAGAAAACTAAGCAAATCCAAGATCTCATTGGATTCCAATTATTTCTTGCCCCAACATTTGATCTTATGCAAAGGACTGTAACAAAGGCTGGAAATTTGATCAAGGAACTAGACTACAAGACAGTAGAAGACATGGAGAATATAATTGTATCGTTGCAAGGAGCACAGAAAAAATTGGAACATGGCACCAGTCAATGGAATCCTTTTTTTCAATCAGCGAAGAAAATTTACAAGGATATCTTCACTAAGCTACAGATATAATCCAGAGGCATAATCCTTTGTCCTATGAAGGCAAAAAGGGGAAGAAGATGGAGAATTGGAAGAAGATTTGGAAGGAAAGGTTAGAATACAAAGTAGATTCAGCTACAAAGCAGAAGGAAGAATTATAACATACAAGCACAAGCACAGGGGAAGTCTACATGATAGGGAATGAAAAGTGATGTTTTGCCACCAATGCCAAAGGGAAAGATTGTTGGCATATTTGAGTTGTCATTGGATAGGTTTAAGGCAAACATCAGTCCCATCGGTAAACCAGTAGACCACTCATACTCCTTAATAGGCACCGGTAGACCTAACATATTATATGTACCGGTAGACCAAAAAGAGTGTCTACAACCGATCTTATAAAACATATAGGGGATGTATGAACAACCGGGTATAAGATCTATACCAGTCGACTTCATGATAATCTGCATCGGATTATGCGGAGCGTTTCAATTAAAATCGGATTATAAAGAGCGTTCATAGTTAGAACTGGAGTTGGTTTTATTTTTACGCAAATGTTTCAAGGTGAACTCAACATCATTTTGCAAGTCCTTTGCATGCATGATTTATGGGTGAGTTTACAGCTTGGCGGAATTGTGAGAAATATTCTTTAATAAGATTAATGTCTTATAAATACAGGTCACAGGATACACAAGAAGTCTTGTTGAATATTCAGAGCAGGAGAGAGATATCTTCTGAGAGAAACTACAGTCACAAGAGGTGAAAGGCAGAGAGGTTCAACGACCAAGCAGAGCGGAAAGGTTAATAGGTATGATATAATCAGACAAAAAGTGTCAATTCAGATCATTGCTTTTACATTGTTAAAGCATATTCAAATCCCTCTATCAAGGTGAACCTTAATAAGTTCTTTGTATAAATCACTTAACCAGGTAGCACCTTAATTGGAGTTGAAAGTCCTTTTGCAAGGCGACTCCTAATACGGTCAAGATCTTAACAAGTCTTATATCAAATCTCTTTACCGGGTAGCACTCTTACAAGTGCTTTGTAAGCTCTTCACGTGGCACCTTTATTATTGCAGTACTAAAGTTGTGGGTTTTGTCCCACCGTGGTTTTCTTATTCTAACCGAGGGTTTCAACATATACATGTTGTGTTCATCTGTGTATTTCTATTTTTGCTTGTGATTGATTGATTATATTCTGTTAAATTCTGAAAGAATATATATATATATATATATATATATATATATATATATATATATATATATATATATATATATATATATATATATATGGTTTAATTGGAATAGAAATTGTATTTACTGATTCACCCCCCCTCTCAGTAACCGGTTAGGAATAACATAGATGTCGGATGATTGTTGGCATTACCAACCGGTAAGCTCTCTACCGGTCTAAGTGTTGTCATTGATTGGCAAAAGAAGATAGAGATTTGATTATCTCTATTATAGAGGGGACTCTTCATCTAGAGAGGTTGTGAACCGATCACTACACTAAGCATCAGCAACCGGGTTAATGCACCAAGAACCAGACAATAACCGGTATAGACAAGTACAAACAAAAGCATACAACTAATGTCTATAACACAACCGGGACAGTGCAACTGTTAAACGGGGTGTATCCGATAAGACAAGAAAGAAACGTTTTAAGACTCTTACCTGTTTATAGCACAACGCCCTCAACTGATATATTATAAGATTCCGGTATGAACCGAGGGAGTCATAGTCAACTGTCTGTTCCAACCAACTCTTCTTGACTAGGATTTATTGCAGTAAATCCGAGTGATCTTGAGTTGTCTTGGTGATCAGTTTAAAGCGGAGGTAAAAGATTTAAAGCCGGAATCAATGGTTTCTTGAGGCACGACTGAAGGATTTAAAGCCAGATTCAGTGGTTTTAAATCAAAGTGTTATCTCTTGTGAAGAAAGGTTGCCTGACACGCAACTGTTGTTTTCTTTGTTTAGTTGATGAAGCCAGAGCTTGCATCAGATGTTTTTTCAGTAAACAAACAATTCACTAAGTGATGGATTCGTTGGATCTCAGGATTAGGTCATGCATTTGAGGCACAGTCAGGGCAACAAAACTGAATATATTCTTATGTCTATTGAGAAGAAGATTTGTCTTCATTTTGCCGAGAAAAAGAGTGAACCTGTATACTACAGGAGCAAGGGGTTAGAAAAAATTGAGAAAAATGAAAGAATAGGTTGTGCAAAGGCAGCACAACAATAGTTGAGAACACACCCATGTTAATCGGTGATGATTCTCAATTGAACACAAATAGAGATCACATTTGGCTGAGTAGAGCCTTCTGTAAAGATCTTTATTCTATTGTTTTCTAACAAACTACAATAGACAAATCCCAGTATTTGGGTGGACTCTAACAGGTCCCTTGTATCAAAATCCCTTAACCGGGTGACATCTTTCAAGGTGTTTGAAGTCCATTAACCGGGCAGGTTTTAACAGACCTTACTGGAAAAATCCCTTGACCCGATCGCATCTAGCAAGTGTGTTTGTATCCCTTAACCGGGTAGGCTCTTAACAGGGCGTACTTCAAAAGAGTACAAATTTTGTGAGGTTTCCTCACACTGGTTTTCACCCTCACTGGGTTTTCACGTGATAAATCTGGTGTCTCTTTGTGTTTGTTCACTTACTATTTTATTTGCTCAAATCTGCTTAATTTTATTTTGTAAGTTTACTTCACTAGATTCAAGAAGAAAGAAAATTTACAAGTGCTGATTCACCCCTCCCCTCTCAGCACCGGTTGGGACTGTCAATTGGTATCAGAGTCTTGTTCTATTCTTCTTTGTTGCTTAATCGTACAAAGAAAAAGCCATAATGATGAGAAAGGAAGGACCTAAGTTTTCAAAAGAAAACTTCACCTTATGGTGCAACAGAATGAAGCTGTATATGAAGACCATCGGTGACCAGTACTGGAATCATGTTATCGCTGACTACAGTGAGCCCACTGGCACCTTGACACCTGATGAAGAGAAAATCAAAACTGAGCACACAACCACTATGGACATGATTGCTATCACTCTGCTAGATCACGTCTATGCTGAGATTGAACATCTTGACTCTGCTTGCAAAATGTGGAAGAAGCTACAAACAGTCTATGGAGGAGATCCCAATATTCAAAGAGCCAAGGTCGAAAGCCTCAGAGGAAAGTATGATGACATGAGAATGAATGATGGAGAAGATATTGAACAATATAGCAATCAAATCAAGGAAGTGATCAACTCCATTAGAAGTGCTGGAGGCAAGCTGACTGAAGAAGAGGTAGTAAGCAAAATACTGAGAACTCTCAGACCTCAGTATGCTATAAAAATCTCTGCCATTCAAGAGCTTAGATCGGTGACCATGGATCATGTCACCCTAGATTCCCTAATCGGTAAGTTGGCTGCTTTTGAATTAAGCAATTTCGATAATAGCCTATCCGTTCAGGAAGTAGCATTCAAGTCATCTATCAATACCTCTTCCACCAAGAAGGGAAGGGAAGGGAAACCGGTAACTCCTCTATCGGTAAGATCGACAACCTCGTTGACAATCTGTTCTCAGAAGAGACGGAGCAAGATGAGTTTGAAGCTCTGATTGCTAAAAGATTCCCCAGAGGGAAGGGAAAGTATAAAGGGAAGCTCCTCTTAAAATGCTTCTCCTGCAACAAAATCGGACACATTGCTACCCGGTGTCCTGATAATGAAAACAGAGACAAAAGAGATTGGTTCAAAGGCAAAGCAAAGAAAGAGTGCTATCTTGCGGAGGAAGGTGTCACAGACAATGAATCTGAAGACTCAGAAGAACCGGAAATTGCATTTATTGCAATAGAGGAGAGCCTAGTTATTAATGAAGTTGCATTCATATCCAGATCTCATCAGCATGATGATTGGATCATTGACAGTGGATGCACTCACCATATGACCGGTGACGAGCAAATTCATCAACTTGGAACTCAACAACAACGGAACAGTCACATTTGGAAACAATACCCTTTGTGCCATCAAGGGTAAGAGATCTATTGTTCTCTGCAACAATGCTATCTGTGAAGACATATACTGGGTCGAAGGACTTGGGTACAACCTGATGAGTGTTGCACAGCTGAACAACAAAGGTTTCTAGTTGGAATTTGGTCAAGGCTCCTGCATAGTCAAAAATCAATCTGGATCTCATGTTGCAACCGGTAGACAAAGCAAAAGCAATCTGTTCTATCTAAACTCAACAGAAGGAGCCTGTCTATTTGCTTCTGTCAAAGGAAAATCAAGCAAGATCAGTCTTATCTCCAAAGAAGACAATAGCAACCTATGGCACAAGAGACTCTGCCATATAAACTTTGACAGCATTGTCAAAGTGAGCAAAAGGAAATCGGTTAGAGGACTCCCAGAAATTGCAAAACCCATGGGTGACATTTGCAAGGATTGTCAGCTAGGAAAACTGACAGGAGCAAGCTTCAGTAGCAAGTCCTTCTCTGTTGAAAATGTCCTAGATCTTGTACACACAGACCTGTGTGGACCAATGAGGACAAAGAGCTATCATGGAGACTGATATTTCATGCTGTTTGTAAACGATTTCTCGAGAATGATGTGGACACTTTCTCTGAGAAAAATCAAAAGCATTTCACATGTTCAAGGTTTACAAGGCTAGAGTGGAAAAGGAAATCGACAGAAGCTTGGAATATCTGAGGTCGGACAGAGGAGGCAAGCACACCTCTCAGGATTTCACTCACTACTGTGAGGAAGATGGCATACAGAGATAGTTTTTTGCACCTAGGACTCCTCAGCAGAATGGAGTAGCAGAAAGAAGAAACAGGACGCTGATCGATTGTGCCAGAACTCTGTTGATCCAAAAGAATCTTCCTCATCACTTTTGGAGAGGAGCCATCAGCATAGCTGTCTACACAATTAACCGAGTTCAAGTAAAAAAAGAAACCGGTAAGACACCTTACGAACTATGGTTTAAGCATACTCCCAGTGTAGGCTATTTCAAAATCTTTGGTAGTAAGTACTATATCAAAAGAGAAATGTTTTCTTGAAAGTTTGATCCCAAGAGTGATGAAGGAACATTTTTGGGTTATTCTACCAAAAGCAAAGCCTATCGGTGTCTAAACAAAAGAAACAAAAGAACAACCAAGATAATTGAAAGCATCAATGTAAAAATTGATGAATCATCAGAACCAAACCAGAGGACCGGACATGTCAATCATGAAAATCTTAAATTTACTAATGGAGGAGATGTCTTTGAGATCAATGAAGTAACAACTGAAGAAGAGAAGACAACTCTCACTGACAGGAATCAAGAGCGAGAGATTGTGCCCGAAGCCAACAGGACACCTCAGGATGGTGAACAAGTGGATGCTCAAATCCCTGACGAAGATATTGCTCAACAGGATGAACCGGACCAGGAACAGAGGACGGCTCTTCCACGGTATGTCACATATCACTCTACTGACAATATAATTGGTGACAAACATAGGAACATCCTGACCAGGAAGAAGGCCAAAGAGAACGTCTGTTTTCTCTCATGTGTAGAGCCAAAAACCACCAGAGAAGCCCTTGAAGATGAAAATTGGGTCAAGGCCATGGACGAAGAAATTGAACAAATATAAAAGAATGACACATGGGAACTTGTGTCAAGACCTCATGACAAAAATGTCATTGGGACCAAATGGGTGTACAGAAACAAACTGAATGAGGATGGTAAGGTCATCAGAAATAAAGCAAGGCTAGTTTGCAAAAGCTATGCTCAAGAAGCTGGTCTAGACTATGGAGAAACTTTTGCACCAATAGCTAGAGTGGAAGGGGTAAGAATTCTTCTGGCCTATGCACCTCACAAAGACTTTAAAGTGTACCAGATGGATGTGAAGTCTGCATTCCTCAATGGAATACTAGAAGTCTACATTGAGCAACCAGAAGGGTTTACGTCTGCTCAAAAGATTAATATGGTCTGCAAACTCAAAAAGGTTCTTTATGGGCTCAAGCAGGCCCCAAGGGCTTGGTATGAAAGACTGCATTCATATTTTCTGACAATTGGATTCATCAAAACCGGTGACAACAACAATATGTATTTTAAAACCGGAAATGATGGAAATCTAATTGCTGAAATCTTTGTTGATGACATCATCTTTGGAGGAGATGACAAAATAAGCAAAGCATTTGCTGAAGAAATGAAGAAATAATTTGTGATGTTTATGATAAGGCCCATAAAAGTCTTTATTGGACTACAGGTCCATTAGTTAAAGAAAGGTATCTTCATCTCTCAGTCCAAGTACATAAAAGAAATTCTCAAGACTTTTGGACTAGAAGAATCCAAACCGGTTGGAACTCCAATGACAGCTAATCTTAAGTTATCAAAGGAGGATGATGCCAAAGAAGTAAATGAAACAATGTATCGGTCTATGATAGAAAAATTGCAGTATGTTGTTCATAGCAGATCGGACATTGCTCATGCAGTTGGCATAGTGGCAAGATTCTCTGCTAATCCCAAAGAAACACATCTGATCGCAGTAAAAAGAATCTTCAGATATCTAAAGGGAACCGAGGAATATAGCTTATGGTTTCCACATAAGGGTGGATTCCAAATTGAAGTCTACATAGATGCAGACTGGGCTAGTAACGTGGATGATAGAAAGAGCACAAGTGGTGGTGCATTCTTTTTGGGTAAAAGAATAGTATCATGGACAAGCAAGAAGCAAAATTGTATTTCTCAATCCACTGCTGAAGCTGAATATGTTGCTGCTGCAATAAACTGCACACAGGTGATCTGGATCAAATAATTGCTGAAAGGTATTCAGGAACAGGTACCTGAATCGATAGCAATTCACTTTGACAGTACCAGTGCCATAAACATATCCAAAAATCCTGTTATGCACTCCAAAACTAAGCACATTGTCATCAAGTATCACTACTTGAGGGAACTTGTACAGAATAAAGAAGTAAAATTGGAATATGTGTCCACTAAAGAACAGATTGCTGATATATTTACAAAGCCATTGCCAAAGAATATTTTTGAGTATCTCAGAGGTAGATTGTGGGTTATACCCCTCTGCGATCATTAGTAATCATAAACGGGAAGTCATCAGTTCATTAAGAGTTAAACAAAAGGTTACATCTTACCTTCTATGAATTGATGAAAAGGATAGCTACTCGCAGGGGGAGCAGAGTATGCAAATCTTCCTCATTAGCCTTTTGACATTCCATTGTCAAAAATGGAGAGAATATGATATCATATTTTTGCCATCAATGCCAAAGGGGGAGATTGTTGGCATTACTAACTGGTAAGCTCTCTACCGGTCTAAGTGTTGTCATTGATTGACAAAAGAAGATAGAGATTTGATTATTTCTATTATAGAGGGGACTCTTAATCTAGAGAGGTTGTGAACCGATCACTACAGTAAGCATCAGCAACCGGGTTAATGCACCAAGAACCAGACAATAACCGGTATAGACAAGTACAAACAAAAGCATACAACTAATGTCTATAACACAACCGGGACAGTGCAACCGGTAAAAGGGGTGTATTTGGTAAGACAAGAAAGGAATGTTCTAAGACTCTTACCTGTTTATAGCACAACGCCCTCAATTGATATATTATAAGATTCTGGTATGAACCGAGGGAGTCATAGTCAACTGTCTATTCCAACCAACTCTTCTTGACCAGAATTTATTGTAGTAAATCCAAGTGATCTTGAGTTGTCTTGGTGATCAGTTTAAAGCGGAGGTAAAAGATTTAAAGCTGGAATCAATGGTTTCTTGAGGCGCGACTGAAGGATTTAAAGCCGGATTTAGTGACTTTAAATCAAAGTGTTATCTCTCATGAAGAAAGGTTGCCTGACACGCAACTGTTGTTTTCTTTGTTTAGTTGATGAAGCCAGAGCTTGCATCAGATGTTTTTTAGTAAACAAACACTTCACTGAGTGATGGATTCGTTGGATCTCAGGATTAGGTCATGCATTTGAGGCACAGTCAGGGCAACAAAATTGAATATATTATTATGTTTGTTGAGAAGAAGATTTGTCTTCATTCTGCTGAGAAAAAGAGTGAACCTGTATACTACAGGAGCAAGAGGTCAGAGAAAATCGAGAAAAGTGAAAGAACAGGTTGTGTAAAGACAGCACAACAATAGTTGAGAACACACTCGTGTTAATCGGTGATGATTCTCAGTTGAACACAAATAGAGATCACATCTGGCTGAGTAGAGCCTTCTGTAAAGATCTTTATTCTATTATTTTTTAACAAACTACAATAGACAAATCTCAGTATTTGGGTGGACTTTAACAGGTCCCTTGTATCAAAATCTCTTAACCGGGTGACATCTTTCAAGGTGTTTGAAGTCCCTTAACCGGGCAGGTTTTAACAGACCTTACTGAAAAAATCCCTTGACTGGGTCGCACCTAGCAAGTGCGTTTGTATCCCTTAATCGGGTAGGCTCTTAACAGGGCGTATTTTAGAAGAGTACAAATTTTGTGAGGTTTCCTCACATCGTGGTTTTCACCCTCACTGGGTTTCCACGTGATAAATCTGGTGTCTCTTTGTGTTTGTTCACTTATTATTTTATTTGCTCAAATCTACTTAATTTTATGCTTTAAGTTTACTTCACTAGATTCAAGAAGAAAGAAAATTTACAAGTGCTGATTCACCCCTCCCCTCTTAACACTGGTTGGGACTGTCAATGATATCTCTCACAACCAGAAGCACTCACTCTTAAGAGGCTTTACAACCCTAAAACATCACAAGAAAGAGAGCACAACCACCAACTCAAAAGAGGCATAGGCGCCAAAATCATAATTGCATGCCATCGCAAAGCTCAAATATGACCAGTTCAGTGTTAAACAACCTAGCTAAATCATGAAAGCACGGTCAACAAGGAAACGAAGAACTTCCACAAGTGTCAACATGATGCACTCGCAACTAAGAACACACAAAATAGGCGATTCGACACATGCAAACTACATCCCCTTTCAGTCCTTAAGCTAGGAACACTCAACTACTAAGGAGAACTTCTACAACTACACAAACAACCACAACAAGTAGCCAAATAAGAAAGTGTACATATATAAATATAATAATGTACAATAATAGGTGAAAATTTGCAAAAGCACTACGGATAGGATCACAAGACAAAACAAACAAGAAAAAACATTGTTGATTGACTAAATCACAACCAACTAATATTTATCAAATAAAATTAGGCACAATGATGCACATGATTTACCAAGGCAATCACACAATCGTAGAAGAATACAACTGCTACATTCAGAGATTACCATATACAATCCACTCATGAATGAGCACATGACTTTAACATAAACCAATTATTGCACAATGCATAAACTTGCACTCACATGCAACACAGAATTTGCAATTCAACATAACTTTAACTCATGCAACACCATGCAACAACAAATGAATTCGCAATAAATTTTAAAATTATTTTACACGCAACACGAGATTTCGTACACAGACCAACAAGGAGGATATCCTAATCTAACCCTTAATTCCAATTAATTAACATACATAAGTGGTACATTCTCCGCAATATACTCCCTTGCCCATACTGTTTGAATTGATAGAGAACAACACTTGACATGAAATAGAACCAGCAATGTTAAACATTTGGAATAGCCACTATGTGACATTGAAAAGGAAAACCAAAGAGGGAGAGTAATTAAATTTAACAATAAATCATAAAAAATGCCGGCAACTTAAACAATAAGTCAAATGTAACAACAGTTACAAAATAGATAGATAGAGAATTTTAGTTACTATACCAAGCATAAAAAATTTAAAATATTCAATGATACACCTTACAACATGTAGAATATTTCATTAATAACCAAAATAAATCATCAAACATGAAACACTATCACAAAAAAAAGTGACTAATATTAGCCACATTTGAGGGAGCAACCGGTACATGATACCTAAGAATACAACATCCCAAATACGCTACAGAAAGTACCCAAGCACACTAGGCAAATGGCTTCTCGGACTACAATTGTATGCAACATATAAACACTAGAATATCCGATTACGATTTTCACTCAAATTGTAAACATTTACGAATTCAATGCAATGCAGTCGCATCAATAAGCAAAGAGATGTATGCAAGAGTTTTCTAACACTTCCGCATGAAATACATTTAATGCAATGATTTGGGTCACTTAGAGTACCACATTCACCAATAAATTTGTGATCACAATCATATGATATGCAAAATCACCTTAACACATGCACACATCACAATGCAATCACCCAATGATTGACGGTCCAAGCACACATCAATCATAAAAACATAAAAAACACATTAAAGAAGATCATAAAACAAGCACTCGAGAGAAAAGTATAAACATAACATGTCAACAAACAAGCGTATAAATATATCAATGTACACAAGAAATCTCAATGATTAGGTGGGAGCTCAACCGTAACTAGCATTGTATTGAAAGACACGATGAGGACCTCATCTTCTTTGGCCTCATGTGGTCCTTAACCATTCTCATGAAGTGGTGTACCATGTGAGGTCTCTACACCGTTTTACTCCATCATGTTAACCTTTCGTCTCTTACAATTGAGAATCCCTTCTAGTTCATTTCAATAATTAATCAATGTGGGAATGGTGGGGGAGATGAAATAGGGTGTCCTTAAATTGACCCACTACCCTTGGCTCGAGTGTAGGACCTTACGCTCTTTGGCCTCATGGTCCTCACCAATGGTCCGTAACCATCTTTATGAGGTACCATACCTAATGAGGGATCTTTCATCATTCTTGCACTCCCTTTCCTGAACATGATGGATTATTGAAAATTTTCACATTAATAACTCCATAGACATTTAAATTAAAGTACTCATCAATTAAATGCAATCAACTATAAATATATATGTATTTCCATCTATATATATAACTATAAATTCATATGTATATCTAATCTTTCATACCACAATAATTAAGAGATTACA
Organism: Chamaecyparis obtusa; assembly: GCA_027943335.1. Lineage (NCBI taxonomy): Eukaryota > Viridiplantae > Streptophyta > Pinopsida > Cupressales > Cupressaceae > Chamaecyparis > Chamaecyparis obtusa. The sequence goes on along the minus strand of BSBK01000176.1, from coordinate 1,393,109 downwards.
AATAGCTTTCCTCTGCAATATTCAGAATTGCCTCTGCTGATTATTTTATTGGTTCTGCTCTTTGTTCGATGGTCTCCTTGTATTCTATTTTGTCACATACATAACTCTTCCTTGAAATGGAAGGGTCCTTTTTCTTCCTAGGTCGTGTTCATTAATTCCAAGAGTGACATCTCCTTGTCAATGTTGGCTCTTCAGAGTTAATCACTACTTTATAGGTTCATCTTTAATTGTTGCCTAATGGATTTATTAACCACTGCATATGTTCAGCGAAATAACAAATGGTTTATAAGTAGAATATGCAGGTTATGCCTTACTGTTGTATACACTGAAATATATAAGGATTTTTGATCTTATTAAGAGATCCATTGACAACATATACAAGACTAGCTATGTAAAGTTTATTTTCCCATACTCATACTTATTTTTTGTCAGATAAGCAGTCTATTCTTTTAATTGCACAAGTATTTTTTTTAACTCTTCCTAACATACCCTCTACAATGAAATATTCCCCTTTTTTATGTCTCCATTTTCTATCGGGGTAAGTTACAATATTTAACATCATACCCCATTCAAGGGACATATCCCTTCGATTGCCACTTTTGGAAAGCCGTAAAAGATGGTTAGTTATTAGTTGACCTTAACTAGTAATACAATCTTGGCCACCTGATTTCGAACAAAATTTATATTTTAATTTTAATACACGACCAGGTTGAGCCTCTTATAAAATCACCTAGTGAATGACTGTGATCCATTTATATAAGCCCTACCTTCATGGTGTAGCATGACATAGGTTTTCATTATGTCATTCACAGTTTAACAAAGACATAGCTTATAAATATTGTTATTCAAAACAACTATACTTTTTAGCAATTTTTCTTGACTTTATACTAGTTTCTCATTTATATGAATTTCAGTAAGATGAAAGAGCTACGTGGATTTGCAACTTTTGTGCACCTTAGCAAGGAAACATATTCTGCTACAAGCTAACTCCATAGGTGGACAATTTATTTGAATTCCAACTAAAATGACATCGATAGCATTTAGAATAAGAAGAACGTTTAACATTGTTGGAAAAATAAATTTATTTTTGAAACGCACTAGATTACTTACTCTAATTATTGAACTGACAGAGACCTATATTTATTATGTAGCATAAACTCATACCTCAATAAATGTTGTTCTTTCTACACACCTAGAAGGACAAGAATGATATGTTAAGCTACAAACTCATTAATGACTACATTAATTAAAGACAATGTCATCACATCCATCAAATAGGTTAGTTCTCAATTTTTTAACGATTAGTGTAGTAACTCAAAACTTTGAACAAATTTTGGTTTCTAACTCAAGAATCACTAACTAAAACTGAGAACTGTAAGTGAGTTTTTCAATTTCAAAGCAATTATAAGTTATTTTCAGACTATATGCTACTCTAACCATACCTTCTAAGCAATAAAAGTTGCACATTTTACCTCTTTAAAACTGTCTTATTGTATGCATCATATGGAATGAAGAATGCTATATGTGATTCTTCTACAAATCTTGAAGCTTTTGTCTATTTTTTCATTGGGAAGAAGCACTTTAGAGTAGGATATAAGAGTTAAAATAACAAAAACCAACCACTTCCGGGTATTCGCTCCAACCTACGGCCAATCAAAAGGTCCAATAGTGTGTTCGTGTCTTCACTACATTCTAGGTGTTTGGCAAAGGTGCAAATAGACTAATACAAGTATATTGCGGTATCAAGTTTTTGAACGTTGTTTACATTCTTAAAAACGATCCTAATACCCGAATAACAAGATAGCCGATTCCACAACTGAAGGGGATTATCAATCATATTACAATTTTGTACCACAATATCATCCTCTTGCACCAAGGTACACTCATGGAGGAGGTACATATTAAAAGAAGAATTAACATTATTCCCCAATACTTCATCTCACAGAGATAGATGATTGAGTGGTGTTAAATATATCTTCCTGCACCAAAATATCTTCATTAAGGGAAGATACCTTAGGAGAAGAGTAAGCTGATAAAATATATAGGCCAAAGCAACACCAAAATTTATTCTAATTAGTAGCACTAAAAAACACCCAACGCAAAGACAAGTCAGTCAAAGGCAGATGTTTTATATCATATTTGACGACATGGAATAAAATTTTTTAAAATGAAAAGATTTTACTATGTTCATTTTTTTTTGTATATGATGTCAGATGCAATGAATTAAATGTGATTTCTAAACCATACTATGTAATTGATGAAGTAAAGAAGTGCAAGTACAAAAACCAAGCAATGCAAGTACATAGATAAAGCAATGTAAGTACATAAGTAATGAATTTAAGTGATTAATAGATTTAAATCAGAAAAATTACATGTAAAAATCAAATCTGAAACTAAAAATCATAAAGTATGCTAGTGTAAGAATAGTCGGGTTCACCATAATGTTATGTACGAAATGTGAGATTAATCTAAACTAGTGTCCTAAACAAGAACTAAACTCTCTTTCATTAAACATTAAACTAAGAACTACAAAAAGAAGAAGGCGCACCTAACTTTAGTCTAACTTGGAAAGAGTTAAGCAACTGCCCTTTTCTCCTTTAGGATTCTATATTTGTTGTAAAAGATTGTTAGAGGTGTCAAATGAAACACAACTAAGTCATACAAAAGGTAAATGAGAACACATAAACGAACTGAGGAAACAAGTTGGAATCTAAAATCTACTAATAAACCCATGTTTTAAACTGAGATACATAGGTGCACCTGTTACTGCAAGTGGATCCATGATTGGCTGGACACTATAAATAGGTGTCTTAGTCGGCCCCGTAGTCTCCAAAGTGAATACTGAAATTAGATCTTGTCTCATGAGCATCTGCAACCTTTCTCACAAAAACCTCTGAGCATAGTTAGCTGGACAATAATGCTGAGCGCCCTAATCCCTGCGACAATGGTGCTAATAATCAGTCTCCTAGTGGTGTGATCCTAAAAAATATTGTGTACCTTCACTTTACAACCTCTAAGATCTGCAACTTTCATCAGTCACCTGTATCTGGACATGCATAAGAGACAAAGGAAATAGTGTTTGTATTGTATAAGGACTTGCCTCAATCAAGTCTTGTTTTTGGAATTAACCCAACAAGAATGATGACATGAAAAGTAATTCTAAAGACTTAAGTAAATGCTTCCATTGAAATGAAAAAGGAAATCTAAGGTCTTGAGTAAATACTTGAATTGAAGTAAATACTTGAATCAAAATGCTCATTAAAAATTGAGATAATTTAAAAAGACCACATAAAGAAACATGAAGTGTTCTTGATGTGCATATGATGTAAACAAAGAATTTATTTTCATATAACAAAGAAAAAATATACTTAGCATTAATTTAGGCTAACAGATGAAAGTGAATGACAGATCCACCATGTCACCGTATAAGCTGCAGCAAGAGAACTGAGTTGAAAAAGAGCTATGCAAATTTGAAAACCTCCAATTAGCAACTTGTTATGGTAAAAAATCGCTTGAGCTTTGGGTGAATTCATAAACATGGAGATTCCAGCAAACCATATAATAGAATAATAGAACACTAATGCATATTATCCAACTTAGGATATCTTATATGATCAACCTTCTTAGGCACAGATGTCGGATGATATCTCTCACTAGCAGAAGCACTCACACCAAGGAGGCTTTACAACCAAAAAACATCACAAGATAGGGAACACAACCGTCAACTTAAAAGAGACATGCCAAAAACATGATTACATGCCATCGCAATGCTCAACTATGATTGGTTCAGGGTTAAAGAACCTGGACAAATCATGAAAACATGGTCAACAAAGAAACGAAAAACCTATACAAGGGTCAACATGATGTACTCATAACAAAGAACACACACAAAATAGCCAATTGCATATATGAGAACTACATCTTTTCTCAGTCCTTAAGCTAGGAACACTCAACTACTAAAGAGAACTTCTCCAACTACACAAACAACCACAAGTAGCCAAACAAGAGAGTATACATTAATAAATATAATAATGTACAATAATAGGTGCAAATTTGCAAAAACACTACAGATAGAATCACAAGACAAAACAAACAAGATAAATCATTGTTGATTGACTAAATCACAACCAACTAACAACTATCATATAAAATTGGACATAAAGAGGCACATGATTTATCAAGATGATCACAAGATTGTAGAAGAATACAACCACCACATTCAGAGATAACCATATACAATCCACTCACGAATGAGCACATGACTTTAACATCAACCAATTATCGCACAATGCATAAACTTGCACTCGCATGGAGCACATTATTTGCAATTCAACATAACTTTATCAAATGCAAAACTATGCAACAACAAATGAATTAGCAATAGATTTTAAAATTAATTTACACACAACTCGAGATTTCATACCCAGACCAACAAGTGTTAAACTATAGCATCGAATTGATTGATATAATGATATTAATCTAACAGTCGATTATATATATATATACATATATATATATACACACACACACACATATATATATATATATATATAGTTATTAATCTATCATATTAATTGAGTTTAACATTAACTATTATTAATACAGTGGATTTATATCGACTTTCATATTTGGCTATGCGCACATATTATTGGGTTACGCTTAACTATCATTCGATAGTTAATGTAACATATCATACGAATATGATATGTTACGTTAACTACCGAAAGGGTAGTTAACGTAACTAATGCAAATGTTATGAAGGGCTGCGGTTTATGCGTAAAGTCATGTCTCTACGGAGACATGGCCCTATGCACAGTTATATATACCGATTGAATTCTGCAGAAGAAGCAATCAATTAATGTGGCATTGTCTTCTCTTTGTAGCAATATAATCTGAGATATATTGTAATTACTACTCAATTTAATATATAAGCAACAACACCTATTTATAAGATAGATTTCCTCTATCTAGATCTTGCAATTTAACAAGGAGGGTATCCTAATCTAACCCTTATTTTAATTAATTAATACACATGTGGTACATTCTCCGTGATGCACTCTCTTGCGCATACTATCTGACATAATAGAGAACAACACTTGACATCAACTAAGACCAACAATGTTAAACATTTGGAACAACCACCATGTGACTTTGAAAAGGAAAACCCAAGAGGGAGAATAATTGAAATCAACAATAAATCATAAAAAATGTCGGCAACTAAAACAATAAGTCAAATGTAACAAGGGTCACAAAATAGATAGATAGAGAGTTTTAGTGACTATACCAAGCACATAAAATTTAAAACATTCAATGCTACTCCTTACAACATGTAGAATATTTCATTAATATCCAAAATAAATCATCAAACATAAAACACTATGACAGAAAAAAGAGACTAATATTAGCCACATTTGAGGGAGCAACCTCTACAAGATATTTAAGAATACAACATCTTATGTATGCTAGAGAAAATATCCAAGCACAGTAGGCAAATGACTTCTCAGACTCCAATTGTATACAACATTTAAACACTAGAATATCCAACTATTCTTTTCACTCAAATTGGAAACATTTACAAATTCAATGCAATGCAATCACATCAATAAGCAAAGAGACATATGCAAGAGTTTTCTAACACTTCCACATGAAATACATTTAATACAATGATTTGAGTCACTTACAACACCACATTCACTAAGAAATTTGTGATCTCAATCATATAATATGAAACATCACCTTATCACATGCACAGATCACAATGCAATCACCCAATGATTGACGGTCCAAGAACACATCGGTCATAAAGACACCCAAAGCACATTAAAGCAAATCATAGATGAATCACTCAAGAGAAAATTATAAACATAACATTTCAACAAACAAGCGTATAAATATATTAGTCTACACAAGATGAGGTGACCTCTACCTTAGGCCCAACAACAAGACCTCATCCTTTTTGCCCTCACGTGGCCCTTAACCATTCTCATGAGGTGGTGTACCTTGTGCGGTCTCTACACCGTTCTACTCCATCATGTTAACCTTTTGCCTCTTACAATTGAGAATCCCTTCGAGTTCATTTCAACAATTAATTGTTGTGGGAATGGTGGGGGAGCTGCAATAGGGTGTCCTTAAATTGACCATCTACCCTTGGCCTAAGTGCAGGACCTTACGCTCCCTAGCGTCCTAGTTCTTCACCAACGGTCTGTGACCATCTTTATGAGGTACCATATCTAGTGAGGGAACTTTCATCATTATCTCTCCTTGCACTCCCTTTCCTCAATATGATTGATAGATAGCATTGAGAGTAAGAAGAATGCGGATTTGCAATTTTTGTGCACCTTAGCAAAGAAACATATTCTGCTACAAGGTAACTCCATAGGTGAATAATTTATTTGAATTCCAACTAAAATGACATAGATAACATTAAGAATAAGAACGTTTAATATTGTTGAAGAAATAAATGTATTTTTGAAACGCACTAGATCACTTACTCAAATTATTGAACTGACAGAAATCTATATTTATTATGTAGCATAAACTCATACATAAATAAATGCGAGTATTTCTACACACCTAAAATGACAAAAATGATATGTTAAAGCCACAAATTCATTAATGACTACGATTAATTAAATTGAAATTGAAAACTGTAACTCAAAAGTTTAAACAAATTTTGGATTCCAACTCAAGAATCAGTAATTGAAATTGAAAACTGTACATGACTTTCACAATTTCAAAGTAATTATAAATTATTTTCAAACTTTATGCTACTATAACTGTACCTTCTAAAAAATAAAAGTTTCACATTTTGCCTCCTTAGAAATCTCTTATTGTATGCATCAGATGGATTGAAAAATGTTTTATTTCTTTTTTCTACAAATCTTGAAGCCTTTGTCTATTTTTCCATTGTGAAGGAGTTTAGAATACAATATAGGAGACAAAATCATAAGAACCAACCTCTTTTGGGTATTCGCTCCAACGTATGGCCAACCCAAAGGTTCGAGAGTGTGTTCGTGTTTTCATTACATTCCAAGTGTTTGACAAGGGTGCAAACAGACTAATACAAGTATATTGTGGTATCAAGTTTTTGACAGTTGTTTACATCTTTAAAAATGATTGTAATCCCCAAATAACAAGATAGCCAATTTTACAACTGAAGAGAATTATCAACCATATCATTCTCTTGTATCATAATATCACTCTTGCACCAAGGTACACTCATGTGGGAGGTACATATTAAAAGAAAAATCAACATTATTGATGAAGGGTGCTCCCCTTAATACCACAAACATATAACAGAAACAGAAAAACAACAACAATATGCAAGAACAAAAAATTGACGTCTTATTATCTCCACAAATGTGGAATTACAAACTTTCAGAATTACAATATGTAAATCCACATGGGCATTCCCTTACAATATTTTGTGGGACAAAGCCTCGAATCAATACCCAGATCTCTACCCAGAACTGCTCTAGACAACACTACGGGCCTTCTTTATATATGCATTTTTCATCGCCCGAGAAGGTTCTAGAAATTTTGCCTTTAGGGCCGACCAAACTTAGAATTATTTTATTTTTCAATTTATTACATCAAAGTCCGCTCAAAATAACTTTTGAAACCCGTACAAAAATTTTGAAGGAAAATTATTTTTCGCCATTTCAGGTGACCCGACTTCCGGAGACCATAAGTCATCACCAGTTGACCCGATGGACTATTATAACCCCATTTCGGAAAGGCCACGAAGCGCTCTACAGGCTTGACTCGCACAAGCGCCTCTCACCCAAATTTTCGATCTCATCCGAGGCTTCTAAAGCCTTCAAAACTGAGTTCAAAGTTTCTGTACCCTACTGCCAATATCGAAAATCTTCAATATCTTCAAAATTAGACCTGATCTAGCCATGAAACTTTACTGACAGGTTGATATGATTGAGATGAACCTCCACATGTAAAATCAGAATATTTCGAGATCGTATGACCAACTTACTAAAAATAACAAGTTTCCATAAATAGTAGCTCTACACAAAATAACCCTTATTGAATACAAAAATAGAAATATTTTTGGGTGATGCAAGATTGCTCTTACACCCAGGATGCTCCTGTATCAATTATTCTCCAATACTTCATCTCAAAGAGATACATGATTGAGTGGTGTTAAATATATCTTCTTGCACCAAAATGTCCTCATTAGGGGGAGATACCTTAGGAAAAAAGTAAGGTGATATAAGATATAGGTCAAAGAAACATCAAAATTTATTCTTTTTAGTGGTACTAGGAAAGACTCAACACAAAGACAAGTCAGTCAAAGGCTCATGTTTTATATCAATTTTGACAGCATGGAATAAAATTTTCCAAAATGAAAAGATTTTAATATGTTCATTTTTTTTGGGTGTATGATGTTAGATGCAATGAATTAAATGTGATTTTTAAACAATACATATGCAATTCATGAAACAACGAAGTGCAAGTACTTAAACTAAGCAATGCAAGTACATAGACAAAGCAATGCAAGTACATAAGTAATGAATTTCAGTAATGAATGGATCTAAATAAAAAAAATCACAGTGTAAAAAATAGATCTAACACTAAAAATCATAAAGTATGTTAGTGTAAGAAGAGTCGGGTTCACCAAAATGTTATGTAGGGAATGACGGAATAATATAAACTAGTGTTCTAAACAAGGTCCAAACCCTTTTTCACTAATATTAAACTAAAAACTACATAAAGAAGAAGGTGCCCCTCACTTTACACTAACTTGGAAAAAGTTAAGCAATTGCCCTTTCCTCCTTCAGGGTTCTATAGTTGTTGTAAAAGATTGCTAGAGGTGTCAAATGAAACACAACTAGGTCATACAACGCGTAAATGAGAACATATAAATGAACTAAGCAAACAAGTTGGACTCCGAAATCTACTAATAAACCCATATCTGAAATTGAGATACAGAGGTGCATCTATTACTGCAAGTAGATCCGTGATTGGTCGGACGCTATAAATAAGTGTCTTAGTCCCAATAGTCTCCAAAGTGTACACCTAAATCAGATCTTGTCTCAGGAGCATTTGCAACTTTTCTCAAGAGATATTTGAGCATAATTAGTTCGACTATAATGCTGAGCGCTCTACTCCCTGCAACAGTGGTTCTAATAATCAGTTCTCTAGTGGTGTGATTTTCAAAAATCTTGTGTGCCTTCACCCTGCAACCTAAAAAATCTACAACTTTCACCACTTACCTGTATCTAGACATGCACAAGACGGAGAGGAAATGGTGTTTATGTTGTACAAGAACTTGCCCCAATCAAGCCTCGTTTTTGGAATTAACCCAACAAGAATGATGACATGAAAAGGAAATCTAAAGAGTGAAGTAAATGTTTCCATTGAAATGGAAAAATAAATCTAAGGTCTTCAGTAAATGCTTTAATTGAATTAAATGCTTGAATCAAAATAATCATTAAAAATTAAAATAATTAAAAAAGGACCACATAAAACAACATGAAGTGTTTTTGATGTGCATATGATGTAAACAAGAAATTTATTGTCATACAACAAAGAAAAAATATACTTGCTCCATTTTAGCCCAATTGATGAAAGTGAACGATAGAGCCACTGTGGCACCGTAAAATCTGTAGCAAGAGCACTAAACTAAAAGAGAGCTATGCATCCATTTGAATATTATTATAAAAAAAGTAGCCAAAGGTTCAATTAATATTCATAACATAAAATCACAAATACATTAAAATGGGTTTTTTTAAATATTTAAAACCTATGAGCTGAATCTATGAGAATAAACATGGAGATTCCAGCGAACCAGATTGTAGAATAACATAACACTAACGCATATTATTAAACTAAGGAAAATAAATACGAACATGAAACCAACATGCTGTGTGCCTTAGGGTCAAAGTAAAAATAGGGCCACGAATAAAAAAAATTGTAATAGGAATCATCACATCTCAAGTACAAATCTATAAGCATCATTAAGCGAAAATCTGCGAAGCAAGCTATGTCTATTCAATCAAAAAATTGTGAAATATTTTCAAATAAGTTTTTTCTTGAGTTTATTGTTACTCATTTTTGTATTTTATACTAATTTGGGTTCATTATTTGACTTTGTTCCTCTTCGGGGAATCTTAAATCTAACATGCTGAAAGGGAGTATCTCAAAAACTACACTAATAAGTATTGGTTGAAGAGTTTACTTATGACTTGTGTGGCCTTATTCAACAAAGTTGAGTCATAGTTTTGATTGGGAAAATAAAATGCCAAACTTCATTTCAAAATTGTGTTTGGCTAAGAAAAAGAGGGAAAAATTGTCATCATTGTTTCCTCATGTGAAACTTTGTATCCATGCAGCAAAGGATAAGCTATCGTCAGAATGTATGCCCTCCACAACTATCAAGAATTATTAGCATGCCTAAAGATGACTCTTGAGTAGGGATGAAAGGCACTACCTGAATGCCCCCAACATTTCCTAGACCTCAACATGGTACCGTATGGACCGTAGAAGAAAATTATTGTGCATTAATTAAAAATGTCATGACCACATTATAATTTAATTTAGAAATTGTACACATTAGTAATGACGAAAAATTGAAAGAAAACATCTACTATGAATCACAACTTCTAGGTAGGCATTATGTAGATTAAATTTAGTAGCTACTAAAAGAAAGCGAAAAATTTGACTGTCTTGTGCCCATTCTGAAAGTAAAACATCCTTAGTATTTGAAATAAAGTATTGACAAAATAGATTACTAAAAAAAAAAATTCTTCTTTGTATTAGTGAAGATCAAATTCAAATTCTTTAATGGATTTCTTTTACGATCAACTCTCTTAGGCACACATGCCAGATGATATCTCTCACAAGCTGAAGCACTCAAACCAAGGCTTTACAACCCCAAAACATCACAAGAAAGGGAAGACAACCACCAACTTACAAGAGGCATAGGAGCCAATAACATGATTGCATGCCATCGCAATGCTCAACTATGACCGGTTCAGCGTTAAAGAACTTGGCTAAATTATGAAAACATGGTCAACAAGAAACGAAGAACCTCCACAAGAGTCAACATGATGCACTCGCAACTAAGAACAAACAAAATAGCCAATTCCACACATGAGAACTGCATCCTCTCTCAGTCCTTAAGCTAAGAACACTTAACTACAAAGGAAAACTTCTCGAACCACACGAATAACCACAAAAAGTAGCCAAACAAGAGAGTATACATACATAAATATAATAATGTACAATAATAGGTGCAAATTTGCAAAAGCACTACGGATAGGATCACAAGACAAAACAAACAAGAAAAAACATTGTTGATTGACTAAATCACAACCAACTAACAATTACGAAATAAAAATTGGCACAATGAAGAAAATGATTTACCAAGACGATCACACGATCGTAGAAGAATACAACCGCCACATTCAGAGATTACCATATACAATCCACTCACAAATGAGAACATGACTTTAACATCAACCAGTCATCGCATAATGCATAAACTTGCACTCACATGGAGCACAAAATGTGTAATTCAACATAAGTTTAACTCATGCAACAACAAATCAATTAGCGATAGATTTTAAAATTATTTTACACGAAACTCAAGATATTTCGTACACAGACCAACAAAGAGGATATCATAATCTAACTCTAATTTTAATTAATTAACATACGTATGTCGTACATTCTCCGCGATGCACTCCCATGTGCATACTATTTGACACGATAGAGAACAACACTTGACATGAAATAAGACCAGCAATGTTAAACATTTGGAATAGCCACCATGTGACTTTGAAAAAGAAAACCCAAGAGGTAGAATAATTGAATTCAACAATAACTCATAAAAAATGCCGGCAACATAAACAATAAGTCAAATGTAACAAGAGTCACAAAATAAATATATAGAGAGTTTTAGTGACTATACGAAGCATAAAAAAATTAAAAATTTCAATACTACTCCTTACAACATGTAGAACATTTCATTAATATCCAAAATAAATCATCAAAAATGAACCACTATCACAGAAAAGAGTAACTAATATTAGCCGCATTTGAAGGAGCAACCGCTACACGATACCTAAGAATACAACATCCCAAGTATGCTAGAGAAAATACCCAAGCACACTAGGCAAATGACTTCTCGGACTCCAATTCTATGCAACATTTAAATACTAGAATTTCCCACTATACTTTTCACTCAAATTGCGGACATTTACGAATTCAATGCAATGCAATCACATCAAAAAGCATAGAGAGGTATGCAACGGTTTTCTAACACTTTCACATGAAATACATTTAGTCCAATGATTTGGGTCACTTAGAGCACCGCATTCGCCAAGAGATTTGTGATACCAATCATATGATATGCAAAATCACTTTATCACATGCACGCATCTAATCACCCAATGATTGACGGTCCAAGCACACATTTTTTATAAAGACACCCAAAGCACATTAAAGAAGATAATAGAACAAGCACTCGAGAGAAAAGTATAAACATAACGTCTCAACAAACAAGGGTATAAATATATCAGTCTACACAAGAAATCTCAATGATTTGGTGGGAGCTCAACCATAACTAGCATTGTGATGGAAGACATGATGAGGTGCCCCAAGTATCCTCTACCCTAGGCCCAACAGCATGAGCTCATCTTTTTTGGCCTCATGAGGTTCTTAACCATTCTCATGAGGTGGTGTACCTTGTGAGATCTCTACACCGTTCTACTCCATCATGTTAACCTTTCACCTCTTACAATTGAAAATCCCTTCTAGTTCATTTGAACAATTAATCAATGTGGGAATAGTAGGGGGGCTGCAATAGGGTATCCCTAAATTGACCGTCTACTCTTGGCCCAAGTGTAGGACCTTACGCCCACTGGCCTCACGGTCCTTCACCAATAGCTCGTAACCATCTTTATGAGGTACCATACCTAGTCAAGGATTTTTCATCATTCTCCCTCCTTGCACTCCCTTTCCTCAACATGATTGATTATTGAAAATTTTCATATTGATAACTGCATAGACATTTAAATTAAAATATTCATCAATTAAATACAATTAGGTATAAATATATATGTATTTTCATCTATATATAACTATAAATTCATATGTATATCTAATCTTTCATTCCACAATAACTAAGAGATTATAAAAAGCTTTCATCTACAATATTCACAATTGCCTGTGTTATTTGTTTTATCGATTCTGCTTTCTGTTCGATAGTCTCCTTGTGTTTTATCTTTCTACGTACATAACTCTTCCTTGAAATGGAAGCTTCATTTCTCTTCCTATGTTATGTTCCTTAATTCGAAGAGTGTTATCTCCTTGTTAATGTTGCCTCTTCAGAATTAATCATTGTTTTATGAGTTAAACTTTAATCGCTGCCTAATAGATTTATTAACCTCTGCCTTTGTTCAGAGTAATAGGAAATGGTTTAGAAATAGAATATTTGGGTTATGCCTTTTTTATCTCTTCCTAACATTCCCTCTACAATGAAATGTTCCCCTGTTTTCATATCTCCATTTTTTATGGGGGTAAGTTACATTACAGTGTAAGACCAATGCTTAGGTACGTTTTGATGTCGAGACAAGTTTCCGGGATAGGGGGACAAAGGGCTTCAATTTCGGGACGGCGGGGGAATGGTCGGGGGATGGTGGCGGAGGTTGGGGGTCAGGGAGGGTGTTGTATACTATACATATATAGAACTTGAAATGCTAGTTATGAAATGATGTTTCAGTATAGCATACCAATATGAAATACTTGGACATAGCAAAATTGCAACACAAGCTAGAGCCATTGAACATTAAACATAGTAACATAGTACATACCCAATAGTAACATTCAAAAACCAAAATTCAAATAGAAATTCAAGTACCTGTCCCACTGGCGACGTGGTTGCGGAATGGCGCAGACGAGTGTACAAAATTTTAATATGTTAATTTTTTTTGTGTATGATGTTAGATGCAATAAATTAAATGTGATTTCTAAACCATCCATATGAAATTAATGAAGCAACGAAGTGCAAGTACATAAACTAAGCAATTCAAGTACATAAACAAAATGATGCAAGTTCATAAGTAATCAATTTCAGTAATGAATGGATCTAAAGCTGAAAAATTACATGTAAAAATCAGATTTGAAACTAAAAATTATAAAGTATGCTAGTGTAAGAAGAGTTGGACTCACCAAAATGTTATGTAGGGAATGAGAGATTAATCTAAACTAGTGTTCTAAACAAAGACCAAACTCTCTTTCACTAAACATTAAACTAAGAACTACAAAAAGAAGAAGGTGCCCCTAACTTTACTCTAACTTGGAAAGAATTTAGCCACTACCCTTTGTTAGCAATATGAGTTGTCATTAGTGTATTTCACAAACCCCATTCACACTGGTAAAAAGTCACCGGTCACTCACATTACTTAGAAGACACCGATAGATGAATAACAAAGTGTATGCACTGGTTGACTATTTCGATAGATGCACTCGTAGACCAAATCAAGTACTCAGCATCTGTCTTATGAAGCATACAAGGACAAACTGGGTATAAGGGTATACCGATCTAACTGCAAGATAGATCCAATCCGGATTTTGTGGATCAGTTTGAGTTAAAAGCCTGATTATACGGGACATCCACCGCTCAGAAGTGAAGTTAGCTTTTTAACAGAAGTTAGCTTTAACTCTACAGATGATCTCAAGGTAAACTCTAGATCACAACGCACAGCTTTCATGCGTTGCATAATTAATGGTTAAGTTTACTCCCTGGCGGTTCTATGAGTCAAGAGGTTCACTCTTGTATAAATATAGAGCATAGGACGCAAGATATGTTGTTGCTGTTGTTGATAGTTGGAGATTGCATAGAGCAGAGAAGAGATATCTTCTGAAGAGTGCTACAGGCACAAAGGCGAAGTAAGGAAGAAAGATCAACAGCTAGGCAAACTGGGGAAGAGATCTACAGGTATGATCTAATCAGACAATCAATGTCATAATAGATCACTGCTTTTATAAAGTGTTAAAAGCATATTGAAATCCCTCTATCAAGGTGAACTTAATTGGTTCGTTGTAAAAATCTCCTAACAGGGTGACATCTTTGTTGATGTTCAAAGTCCTATAACCAGGCAGCTTTTAACAGGGTTTAGATCTTAACCGATCTTTTGTAAAATCCCTTAATCGGGTAGCATCTTAACCAGTGCTTTGTAAGCTCCTAACAGAGCGCCTTCATTTGGTACTAGTGAAGTTGTGAGCTCTGTCTCACCGTGGTTTTTTTCCTTTTAACCGAGGGTTTTCACGTATAAATACTTGTGTTAATCTGTGTGATTCTGTTTATGCTTGTGAATAACTGTTATATTCTGTTTATCCATAAGGATAAAAAAAAGTGGAGAATTATACTAATGTAGGAGCATTTACTAATTCACCCCCCCTCTCAATAACAGGTAAGCAATAACACCCTTTTCTAGTTTAGGGCTTTATATTCGTTGTAAAAGATTGATAGAGTTGTCAAATGAAACACAACTAGGTCATACAGTAAGAAAATGAGAACATATAAACGAATTGAGCAAACAAATTGGAATCCAAAATCTACTAATAAATCAAAATTTGAAACTGAGATACAGAGGTGCACCTGTTACTGCAAGTGGATCTGCGATTAGTTGGAAGCTATAAATATGTGTCTTAGTCCCAATAGTCTTCAAAGTGAATACTGAAATCAGATCTTGTCTCAAGAGCATCTACAACCTTTCTCAGGAAACATGAGTATAATTAGCTTAACTATAATACTGAGAGCCCTACTCCCTGTGACAGTGGTGCTAATAATCAGTCTCCTATGGTGTGATCTTCAAAAATCTTGTGTGTCTTCACTCTGCAACCTCTAAGATCTGCAACTTTCATCAATTACCTGTATCCGGACATGCACAAGAGAGAGAGAAAATGGTGTTTGTGTTGCACAAGGACTTGCCTCAGTCAAGCCCCATTTATGGAATTAACCCAACAAGAATGATGACATAAAAAGGAAATCTGAAGACTGTAGTAAATGCTTCCATTGAAATGAAAAAAAAATCTAAGGTCTTCAGTAAATGCTTGAATCAAAATGATCATTAAAAACTGAAATAATTAAAAAAAATCACGTAAAGCAACATGAAGTGTTCTTGATGTGCATGTTATTTAAACAAGGAATTGATTTTCATACACCAAAGAAAAAATATACTTAGCGCCATTTTAGCCTAACAGATAAAAGTGAACAACAAAGCCACTGTGGCACCGTATAAGTTGCAGCAAGGGAATTGAGTTAAAAAAGAAATATACATCCATTTGAATATTATTATAAAAAGTAGCCAAAGGATCATTTAAAATTGATAATATAAAATCATAAATACATTGATAATTTGAAGAAGAGAAAATATAATTAATTTTAAACAAAATCAAATTACTATGCTAGTTTTACTTTGGAGGGAAAGAAAGAGCAATGGCCCAAAGAAGATTTAGTTTAAACATGGCTACCTACGTAAATTTGTAAACCTCCAAGTAGCAACAACTCAATAGGGTAAAAAATCGCAGGAGCTTAGGGTGAATTCATAAACATGGAGATTCCAGCAAACCATATAGTACAATACCACAACACATGCATATTATCCAACTTAGGACAATCATTGCGAACATCAAACCCACATGCTGTGTACCTTAGGGTCAAAGTAAAAATAAGGTCACGAATATAAAAATTGTAATAGGAATCATCACATCTCAAGTAAAAATCTAATTAAGCGTTATTAAACGAAAATTTGCAAAAACAACTTGCAGCAAGCTATGTCTAGGACTCTATTCAATCAAAATATTGTGAAATATACTAGAAATATTTCCAATTGAGACTTTACTTGAGAGTATTGTTACTCATTTTTGTATTTTATTCTTTGTTGGGGGATCTTAAATCTAATGTGTTCATTATTTCTCTTTATTCTTTGTTGGCGGATCTTAAATCTAATATGCTGAAATGGAGTACCTCAAAAGCTATGCTAATAAGTATTGGTTGAAGATTTTACTTATGCCTTGTGTGGCCTCATTCAACAAAGTATTGGGAAAATAATATGTCAAATTCTATTTCAAAAACGTGTTGGGCTAAGAAAAAGAGGGAAAAATTGTTATCATTGTTTCCTCATGTAAAACTTTAGATCCACGCAGCAAAGGATAAGTTGTTGTCGGAATGTATGCCCTCCAAAACCATCAAGAATTATCAGCATGCCTAATGATGAATCTCGAGTAAGGATGAAAGGCACTACTTGTATGCCCCCAACGTTTTGTGGACCTCAATATGGTACCTTATGGACCCTAGAAGAAAACAAGTGTGCATCAATCAAAAATATCATGACCACATTCTAATTTAACTCAGAAATTGAATAGATTAGTGAGGACAGAAAATTGAGGGGACATATTCATTAGAAATCATAACTTCTAGGTAGGCATTATGTAGATTAAATTTGATAGCTACTAAAAGCAAGCGAAGAGTTTGTCTGTCTTGTGCCCATTCTGAAAGTAAAGCTTCCCCAATACCTGTAGAGAAAGTATTAACAACTCAAACAGATTTGGTTCGTAAAAGAATCAAAGAGCTCCGCTGAAGAGAAGACAGAGGAAAGATCACTATCTGCTGATGGCGATATTTCATCAGCAAACTGAGGTTTGAAGGCTTAGAGGGAATCGGTAGATCCTTTACCGTTCTCGGTATGACTAGTGAGAATCAGACTCACTCGGTCTGCAAGGAAAATCCGGTAAGGTAAATTATAATTAATCGGTTGGGAAAACGGAAAGTAAAGTTAGGTAAGACATTTATTACTGTAGCCGTTTAACAAATAGTTACCGTTTGGTAATTATCGTTATAACTTAACTCTATAAAAAAAAGCAGAATTACTCACAAGTTTTCACTCTACTTATTGTATTATTTACGAATTCTTGTGCTAAGTATTATTCTTGCGCCTTGATCACTGATAATCATTATTTGCAATATCAATCTAAGCTACTTCTGCAAATTACCGGTTAGCAAGTATGGCCTCATCTTCCACTACCGTAAAATTGATCAAAGGAGATCAGGTGGACAGGTTAGCATACAACATTCTGCCGGTTCAGAATAGAGAAAATGACATGGCTGGTGCGCTCTCTTCTGTACCAGAAGGAGTCCTCTTGACCGAGGATGTTACAGTATTTATTCACGCCAAACAGGAAGAATTGGGAGAAACTTATATTCAAGGAGAGTATCTATCACTGTGCGAAGAAGGGAAACTTCCTGACAAATACGCCAATCTACTATCATCCGGATTAATAAATGGTGTATGCTACCCTGCAATCTTTTGGGAAGACCAAGTCAAATTGGTGCTGAGCCGTCTTCACGAACCAGGTTTCTGGCTCACCAGAGGCGCATGTCACGAGATCACGAAAGATCTTCACAGAGTAACCAGATATAGTGACAAAGGGGAAGCGCTAACCCTGCGCACCATCACCAATACTGTCGTCAACAAGCTGACCAAGTCAAAGTCTGATGGTCGACTTATGACTGTGAATGACATTAAAGATGATGGAGTACGCTTTGCGTCTGCTGTTATCCGATACAAGGTTTATTAGTCAAGCAACTAGAATAGCATACCAGGTGGAGCAATTCATGCTACGCACCGCATCATGCACGAAAATGCCCAATACGACATCTGTGCAATGCTTTAGAGCCAAATATTTGAAAACATGAAGAGGCTTGGAGTTGTGAGAAAGAAATCCATGAAGTATGGAACCCTTCTAATGTGCCTATACTTTTTCTACTTGGATTTCTTCCCAGATATTGGTAAAGTGACACGGACAACCGATAAACCGGTCATGCATCAAATCACTGAAATGGCTAATAGACTGAGAGACGAGTTAAGCAAAGCGATGACTGAACATTTTGAAGCGTATCAATTGAAGATGCACGAAAGAGAAAGAGTACTGTCAACTATTGTTGACCTTTACAAGGACAAGGTATGTTTTCTAGTTACCACCGACAACTGCATTATTCAAGCAGTGGAACCAAGAGATGCATATGCTCCTGAGCTGGGTTATGAGATCTCTGCCAAAGGTGCTAAGGCATATGCCGATGCACTAAATGATGCAAATTTGGATCTCAGTGCCAATCAGTTTGGCACGTATACTGAGATTCCTCAGAATTTGTCAAAAAGGGCACCAATCAAGATTGTCTACAAAAGGACGCCCACACCAAAGAAGAAATCGATGACAGAGCAACCAGGGGTCGGAGGAAGAAAATAGAATCGGCGCCCAGTATCCAGGAGGAAGAACTAGAAGAGATAGAGACCGAGGACACAATTCTTTTGATTAGAAAGAAGAAAACCGGTAAAATGGCAAAGGAGGATCCACCTAGAAAAGCCAAGCCCACAATTGACAAAATTGTGGCAGGACTGAAAGAATTTGGGAATTTAGGTTCTGTTAGAAGAAGATATGAATTAGCCAATATTGAAGACAAATGAAAAATTGAAGAAGCTGTAGCATTCTGCCTCCTCAATCTTCATCCCGGTGGACTGCACACAACTCTACTTGAACATCTTCTACAAAATATTGAAGCCTGGTGGAAAGCCTCAGAAGATAGAGAAAAGGAGCAAAGGATAAGAGCTCTTCTAGAGGTTCAGAATCACCTTACTCTAGAAGAAGCTACAAAACAAGCTATACTTCATTAGAAAACTTTCGCAACCATAAGAAGGATAGGCCTCATGCTTATTGGAGAAGTTGAGAAAGTACATAATGAAGAAGTAGCACTATGGACCAAACTTCTTCAGACCCAACATCAAGCAGAACAAGAAGCAGCTCAAAGAACAATAGCTAAACCGGGAGCTGACACCGGTAAAGGGAAAGGAGTACTTGGAGAAGAAGCATTGGCATTAGTGGACTTAACCAAAGGTCAGGCAGCGAATCGAACAGTTCTCATCTCTCCAAGCAAAGGTAACATTAAACCTATGCATGTTGATGATATAATTACTGAGGTAATGGACTTTGGAGAAGTAGACAATGCTGCAAAGTGGTACAGTGTACTAGATGAAGAGGACAAACAAAAGCTAAATGTAGGGTTAGTAGAAACTTTCATGGATTATCATAGGACTCCAAGGGACTATAGGTCCAAGTTCCCACCAAAACTAAATAACAGGCTACAATCAAAATGGAAAACCATTCTAGGCATAAACACCAAAATTACAAGGGAAACATTGCTTGAGGTCAAACTTGGATTCAGCGAAAAGAGAATAAAGCTTCTATTAGAAGAAGCATCCATGAACCTAAAGACATTAGACAGAGTTGCAGAGATATTAAACGGATATGAGAATTGACTCTATAAAGCAACTCTAGACTACTGGCTTAAGTATGACTTGAGTGCATTGGATAAACTAGTTCCTTAGGATCAAATTGCACAAATGCAAACACCACCGGTCAGACCCACAATTGGTGAAGCATCTTCTACTGAAAAGGAAAAAGCTCAAATAGAAGAGTTCATAACTAATGCACAAATAAATGTTGAACAAGAGACAAAAATTGATATACCCATGGGAGAACTTCATACAGCTGAGGAGCAACAACAAAAAGAAGTCCCACCGGGAGAACAAGAACAAGATGCTGAAGTCAATAAGCAACCAGAAGAAGAAGCTCAGACCAAGGAAAAACCTCATGCAGAACAAAATCTACCAAAAGGATAAGTTCAACCGGAGAACATAGCTCATCAAGGAACAAAAGATAATAAGGGACAAGATGAAGACATCCTAGTCCACATCGAGCAACTTAAACTGGAGCAAGAGCAAGGACAACAAGAACAAGGAGACATTCTAAGCTCCTCTTCTAAAAGGAAGTTGTCATTTGCCGAGGAGAAGGAAGCAAAAAGGAGTAAAATTACCGATACAGTGGTAGACATCAGCAAGATGTCAACCAGGCAGCTCAAAGAGCCGACCAAAAGAAAACAGGAATAGTCTTAACCATTGTAAACAACATTCTGTGCAACTTCATTTCTGATACTGACGTCGATAGTGATGAATTGGTCATCGATCAGCTAGAAGTGTTGGCATAGGCAATCGGTGAGGATCTCACAGATCCGAAAACAGTGGCGATCGACCACTACGAGAAGAAAAGAGTGGAGATACTCCACAAATAGGTTGAAGAGATTAAGGTGAATGTAACAACCAACCTGAGAATTGTCCAACAACAACTTCAAGAAGCAGGAAGTTTGATGAACAGAACATCAAACTTTGAAGTATTTTTCCAAGATCTGTCAGAAAAGTCTGCCAAGATAATAGAAGAGATTAAAGCCTTGTCCTCTCAGTTTGATATTAAGAACAAGACCATGTACCGGTAAAAGTTCACCGGTCACTCATGTTACTTAGAAGTCACCTGTAAACTGTAAACAGAGTGTATGCACCGGTTGATGCAATGAATGGTATACACTAGTAGATCGATCCAGTACCGGTCTTAGAGCTCATATAGAGTTGGAACCGGGAATGAGATACACCAGTCGAATTGCCTAAAAGATCTGCACCGGATACTGCGGAAGTAGTTTGAGTTAAAACCGGATTATACGGGATATTCACCGTTGCGAAGTGGAGTTAGCTTTTTATCTGAAGTTAGCTTTATTTCTTCAAATAATCTCATGGTAAACTCCAGATCATAACGCATAGCTTTTTGCTAATTGCATGATTTATTGGTGAGTTTACAGTCTGGCGGTTCTGTGAGTTAAGAGTTTTATTGTGATTGAACTCTTGCATAAATACAGGTCATAGGACGCAAGAAAGTTGTTGATTATGGGTGATTGCATGGAGAAAAAGAGACATCTTCTAAGAAAAGAGCTGCAGACACAGAGGTAGCAAAGATCAATAGCCAGACAACCAGAGAAGAGGTATGATCTAATCTGACATTCAGTGTCATAACAGATCATCAATTCTATTAGTAGTGAAAGCATATTCAAATCCCTTTATTAGGGTGGACCTAATCGGTTCGCTGTAAAAATCCCCTAACAGGGTAACATTTTGTTGATGTTCAAAGTCCTGTAACCAGGCAGCTCCTAACAGGGTTTAAATCTTAACAGATCTCTTGTAAAATCCCCTAACCGGGTAGCACTTTAACCAGTGCTTTGTAAGCTCCTAGCAGGGCGCTTTCATTTTGAATTAGTGAAGTTGTGAGCTCTGTCTCACCGTGGTTTTTCCTTTGTAATCAAGGGTTTCCACGTATAAATACTTGTATTGATCTGTGTGATTCTGTTTATGCTTTTGAATGACTGTTATATTTTGTTTATCAGTTAAGGTTAAGAAGTTCAGAATTAAAAAGTTTAACAACGAGTATTTATTGATTCACCCCCCCCTCTCAGTAATCGGTAAGTATTAACAATTGGTATCAGAGCTCAGTTCTCTCTGCTTTAAAGCCTAACAGCTGGAGACAAAGATCATGGAGGTTTGTCGGTATCAAAAGAAGCTAGAGGTAGCCAATGACATCATCACCTCTCTGGAAAACAGATTGAGGAGATCACTTGCAAAAAGAAAGGAACTAGCCCTGCAGCTGAATGAGAGCAATGAAACCATTGATGAACTCTCTGGGCAGAGTGGGTCTGACAAAGTTGAGGAGGCAGTATTTGAACTCATGGAAAGGAATCAGATCCTGACTGATGAGATCTCTAATCTCAAAAGAGAACAAGAAGACAATGCCCTGAGGATGACTGAACTAATCGAGAAAAAGAGAAAAGTTGAAGACGAAAGAAATTCGGTAGTCAAGTCTCTATCAGGCTCTGAGAAAGCAAGGGACTGGGTAGTAGAGGCCGTAGGGGCAAATGAACTTATCATTCTACAACTTCAAAAAGACATGCATCGTGTCACCCAAAAAAATGCCCACATGCAAAAAGGCTGGCATGACAGGAATGAAGCATGCAATAGATTGTCTGAAGAATTGCATCAACTAAGGGAGTAGGTGAACGAACTTGAAGAGACAAATGAAATATTGAGAAGATACAATGAAAGTTCATCTAAGCTTGATGAGCAACTCAAAGGTCAAAGAAGACACAAAGATCAGACTAGTTTTGGTTTCACCGATGAAAATGCAAAAAGGAATGGTGAGCCCTCTAGGGCAAAAGCAATCAAGAAGGATAAGATGAAATCGTTGATGCAAAAAGGTAAGAATTTCCCTAACACATCTTGCAATCACTGCGGGAAATCAGGTCATAAGACTAATAATTGCAGGAATGCACCGGTAAAAACCAACAATAGCTACTGCAAGAATTGCTGTAAAAAGGGCCACAAGACCAGTGAATGCTGGTCTAGTCCCACATCTGTATCTAGCAGCATCAAGGGAAGCTTCAGAGGGTACTGCTATGCATGCAATAAATTTGGACACAAAGCACAAGAATGCAGATCCAAGACAATGACATATAGATCCCCAAAACCAATACTCACGAAAAGAAGCAAGGACCTGAGTACAATGAACTGTGGATTACACAACTACAATGGCTCTTGCAACAAGTCAACTGACACGAAAAGAATGAACTCATGGAAAGCAACTGGAGTAATCTGCTATCACTGCAACAAAGTGGGACACAAAGCCAAAGAATGTAGAAACCGGTCATTTGGCAAGAAGGAACCGGTTAAATCTGAAGAGAAGATCAACAAGGAAGAAAAGACTAAGAAAACGATCAAACAGATTTGGTTCGTAAAAGAATCAAAGATCTCCGCTGAAGAGAAGACAGAGGAAAGATCACCATCTGCTTATGGCGATATTTCTTTAGCAAACTAAACCATGAGGGTTTAGAGGGAACCGATAGATCCACTACCGTTCGTGGTATGACTGGTGAGAGCCGAACTCATTCGGTCTACAAGATTAACCGGTAAGACAAGTTTACAATCAACCGGTTGGCAAAATGGAAGGAAAAAGTAGGTAAAACATTTATTATTATAGCCGTCTAACAAATAGTTACCGTTATAACCTAGCCCTATAAAAGAAAGGGAAATTACTCGCAAGTTTTCACTTTGCTTACTTTGCGATTTAGGAATTCTGGTGCTAAGTATTATTTTCACGCTTTGATCACTGAGAAATCACTATCTGCAAATTACCTGTTAGCAAAAATGGCTTCATCTTTCGCTACCGTGAAGTTGATCAAAGGAGATCTAGTGAACAGACCAGCATACAACATCTTGCCTGTGCAGAACAGAGAAAACAACATGGCTGGTGCTCTCTCTTTCATATCAAAAGGAGTCCTCTTGACCGAGGATGTTACAACATTCATTCATGCCAAACAGGAAGAACTCGAAGAAACCTTTATTGAAGGAGAGTATGTGTTGTTATGTGAAGAAGGGAAACTTCTTGACAAATATGCCAATTTGGTATCCTCGAGTCTAATAAATGGTGTGCTACCCTGCAATCTTCCGGGAGGACCAAGTTAGACTGGTGCTGAGATGTCTTCATGAACCAGGATTCTGGCTCAACAAAGGCACATGTCACGAGATCACCAAAGAGGATCTCCATAGAGTGACCGGGTACAGTGACAAAGGGGAAGTGATAACCCTGCGCACCATCTCCAATTCTCTCGTCAACAAGCTGACCAAGTTGAAGTCCGATGGTTGACTCATGACTATAAACGACATTGAAGATGGAGTACGTTTCGCGTCCGCTGTTATCGGATATAAAGTCTGTCAGTCAAGCAACCTAAACAATGTACCAAGTGGTGCAATTCATGTTGCGCATCGCATTATGCACGAAAATGTCCAATACGACATTTGTGCAATGCTTCAGAACCAAATCTTTGAAAATATGAAGAAACTTGGAGTTGTGAAGAAGAAATCTATTTAGTACGGAACCATTCTGATATGCCTATACTTTTTCTACTTGGATTTCTTCCCAGGTTTCGGAAAAGTGAATTGGAGAACCGACAAACCGATCATGCATCAAATCATTGAAATGACAAATAGACAGGGAGATCAGTTAAGCAATGCTATGACCAAACATTTCGAAGCCTTTCAACTAGAGATGCACGAGAGGGAAAGAATTCCGTTGGCAATTGTTAAACATTACAAGGATGAGGTATGTTTTTTGGTTACCACCGACAACTGCATTATTCAAGTAGTTGAACCAAGAGATGCATATGCTCCTGAGCTGGGTTACGAGATCTCAGCCAAAGTTGCTAAGGCATATGCTGAAGCATTAAATGATGAAAATTTGGATCTTGGTGCCAATCGGTTCGGCATGTACACTGAAATTCTTCATAATCTGTCAAAGGGCACCAATCAAAATTGTCTACAAAAGGACGCCTCCACCAAGAAAGAAACTGGCGACAGAACAACCCAAAGGCCGAAGGAAGAAAGAAGAACCAGCACCCAACATCCAAGAGGAAGAACAAGAAGAAACAAAACCCGAAGTCACAGTTTCTCTGATTAGGAAGAAGACTGAAAAAGTATCAAAGGAGGATCCACCTAGACAAGCCAAGCCCACAATTGACGAAATTGTGGAAGGACTGAAGAAGGCTGAAAATTTAGGCTCTGTAAGAAGAAGATATGAATTAAGCAGTGATGAAGACAAAGACAAAATTAAGGAAGCAGTAGCATTTTGCCTCCACAAATTCAATCTTCATCCCGATGGACTTCGCACTACTCTACCGGAGCAACTTCTACAGAATATTGAGGCCCGGTGGAAAGCCTCAGAAGAAAGAGAAAAGGAGGAAAGGATACAGGCTCTTCTAGAGGTTTAGAATAACCTTACTCTAGATGAGGCAGCAGAACAAGCTAAACTACATCAGAAAACTTTTGCAACTATAAGAAGGATAGGCCTAGTGCTTATTGGAGAAATTGAGAAGGTACACAATGAAGAATTCGCACTATGAACCAAACTTCTTCAGACCCAGCAACAAGCAGAACAAGAAGCAGCACAAAGAACAACAACTAAACCAGCACCTGACATCGGTAAAGGGAAAGGAGTACTTGGAGAAGAAGCACCGGTACTAGTGGATTTAACTAAGGGACAAGCAACGAATCCAACGGTTTTCATCTCACCAAGCAAAGGTAACTTTCAACCTATGCAGGTTGATGATTTAATAACTGCGGTTATGGACTTTGGAGAAGTGGACAATGCAGCCAAATGGTATAGTGTATTGAATGAAGAAGACAAACAAAAGTTGATTGTCGGGATCGTAGAGACCTTCATGGATTATCATAGGACTCTAAGATACTACAGGTCCAAGTTCCCACCGGAACTAAACAACAGGCTACAATCAAAATGGAAAACCGATCTAGGTATGAACACCAGAATCACTAGAGACACACTACTTAAGGTCTGACTTGGTTTTAGTGAAGAAAGAATAAAGCTTCTACTAGAAGAAGCATCCATGAACCTAAAAATGTTTGATAGAGTCGCAGAGATATTGAATGAATATGAGAATAAATTCTACAAAGACACTCTAGACTACTGGAACAATTATGACTTCACGGCATTGGAGAAATATGGTCCTCAGGATCAAAACAGACTTGTGCAAACAGAGGAGCCCTTAACTAATGAACAAACAAATGTTGAACAAGAAACTGAAATTGATATACCCATAGGGGAACTACATACTGTTGAGGAGCAACAACAAAAAGAAGACCCATTGAGAGAACAACCACAAAATGTTGAAGGTAGTAAGCCACCGGAAGAAGAAGTCCATTCGAAAAGTAGAGCTCATCAAGTAATGGAAGACAAGAAGGGGCAAAAAGAAGAGATCCCTATCCACATAAAGCAGCTAAGACCGGAGCAAGAGCAAGACCAGCAAGAACATAGAGACATTCCAAGCTCCTCTTCAAAAAGGAAACTATCATTTGCCGAGGGAAAGGAAGCAAAGAGAAGCAAATTTACAGATACAGTGGTAGACATCAGTAAGATGTCAACAAGGCAACTAAAAGAATTGACTAAAAGGAAAGAGGATATGGTCTTGACCAATGTAAAGAACATCCTGTACAACTTTGTCCCTGATGCTGACATAGATGAAGATGAACTGGTCATAGATCAGCTGGAAGTTTTGGCGCAAGCAATCGGTGAGGATCTAATAGATCCAGAAATAATAGCGGCTGACGACTACGAAAAGAAAAGAGTAGAAATATTCGACAAATAGGTTGATGATATCAAAGTCAATGTGACAACCAACTTGAGAATCCTCCAACAGCAGCTTCAAGAGGCAAGAAGTTTGATGTGCAGAACTTCAAACTTTGAATTATTTTTGCAAGATCTAACAGAAAAGTTTGCTAAGACCACAGAGGACATCAAAGCTTTATCTTCCCAGTTTGATATACAGAATAAATGTGCAGTACATTTTAGCAGAGAAATGACAAGTCTGGCTCTTGTCAAAAGGAAGACTACAGAAGAGGAAAGTAAGAGAATCCAAGATATTATTGGATTTCAGATGTTTCTCGCCTCAACATTTGACTCAATGCAGCTCATTGCCACTACAACAGAAGCTCTGATAAATGAACCGGATTACAAGACTGTTGAAGATATGGAAAACATAACTGTTTCCCTCACAACAGCCCTCAAGAATATTGAACATATAACTAGTCAATGGGCACCATTCCTTCACTTGGCCAAAACAATTTATAAGGATATCTTCACCAAACTACAAATGTGAAGTGAAGTAAAACCCTTTGTCCTCTGGAGGCAAAAAGGGGAAGAAAGTAACAAGATAGATAGAGAGTGAACAGAAGGAGAACAGAGGAGAAGAACAAAAAAGGGGATCCATCCAACTAACACCGGAGCACTTAGACAAGGGAAGTGTTCTACAGGAAAGAAAAG
Source organism: Chamaecyparis obtusa (assembly GCA_027943335.1). Lineage (NCBI taxonomy): Eukaryota > Viridiplantae > Streptophyta > Pinopsida > Cupressales > Cupressaceae > Chamaecyparis > Chamaecyparis obtusa. The sequence goes on along the minus strand of BSBK01000176.1, from coordinate 1,365,329 downwards.
TAAGTGAATATGGTTTTGTGTATAGTTTTGCCATCAGTGACAAAGGGAAAGATTGTTAGCAATTTAAGTTGTCATTAGTGTAAAAACCATGTACCGGTAAAAGTTCACCGGTCACTCACGTTACTTAGAAGTCACCGGTAGACTGTAAACAGAGTGCATGCACCAATTGATGCAATGAATGGTATACACTGGTAGACCGATCCAGTACTAGTCTCAGAGCTCATACAGAGTTGAAACCGGGAACGAGATACATCGATCGAACTGCCTAAAAGATCCGCATCGAATCCTGCGGAAGCAGTTTGAGTTAAAACCAGATTATACGGGATATTCACCGCTGAGAAGTGGAGTTAGCTTTTTATCTAAAATTAGCTTTATTTCTTCGTATAATCTCATGGTAAACTCCAGATCATAACACATAGCTTTTTGCTAATTGCATGATTTATTGGTGAGTTTATAGTCTTGCGGTTCTACGAGTTAAGGGTTTCCTTGCGATTGAACTCTTGCATAAATACAGGTCATAGGACGCAAGAAAGTTGTTGATTATGGGTGATTGCATGGAGAAAAAGAGAGATATTCTAAGAAAAGAGCTGCAGACATAGAGGTAGCAGAGATCAACATGGGTTTCATTGTGATTGAACTCTTGCATAAATACAGGTCATAGGACGCAAGAAAGTTGTTGTTGATTATGGGTGATTGCATGGAGAAAAGGAGAGACATCTTCTAAGAAAAGAGCTGGAGACACAGAGGTAGCAAAGATCAATAACCAAGCAAGCAGAGAAGATGTATGATCTAATCTGACATTCAGTGTCATAACAGATCATCAATTCTATTAGTAGTGAAAGCATATTCAAATCCCTTTATTAGGGTGGACCTAATCGGTTCGTTGTAAAAATCCCCTAATAGGGTAACATTTTGTTGATGTTCAAAGTCCTGTAACCAGGCAGCTCCTAACAGGGTTTAAATCTTAATAGATCTCTTGTAAAATCCTCTAACCGGGTAGCACATTAACCGGTGCTTTGTAAGCTCCTAGCAGGGCGCCTTCATTCTGAAGTAGTGAAGTTGTGAGCTCTGTCTCACCGTGGTTTTTCCTTTGTAATCAAGGGTTTCCACGTATAAATACTTGTATTGATCTGTGTGATTCTGTTTATGCTTTTGAATGACTGTTATATTTTGTTTATCAGTTAAGGTTAAGAAGTTCAGAATTAAAAAGTTTAAAAACGAGTATTTATTGATTCACCCCCCCTCTTAGTAACCGGTAAGTATTAACACTTGGAAGTAGAGTTAGCTTTTTAACAGAAGTTAGCTTTATTCCGGTGGATGTTTTTGGAAGGTAAACTCCAGATCAAAGCGCATAGCTTTTTGTTGATTGCATGATTTAATGTGGAGTTTACAGCCTGGCGGTTCTGAGTTAAGGGTTTCATTATGATGAACTCTCATATAAATATAGGTCATAGGACGCAATGAAAAATGTTGTTGATAGTTGATGATTGCACAGAGGGGAGGAGAGATATATATTGAGGAGTGCTGTAGGCCCAGAGGTGAAGAAAGAAAGAGAGATCAACAGCCAGGAAAACCGAAGAGATCAACAGGTATGATCTAATCAAACAGTCAGTGTCAAAATAAGATGATTGCTTTTATTAGGAGTGAAAGCATATTGAAATCCCTCTATGAGGGTGAACCTAATCGGTTCTTTGTAAAATCCCCTAACAGGGTAACATCTTTGTAGATGTTCAAAGTCCTGTAACTAGGCAACTCCTAACAGGGTTCAGATCTTAACAGATCTTTTTTAAAATCCCTTAACCGGGTAGCACTTTAATCAGTGCTTTTGTAAGCTCCTAACAGGGCGGTTTCATTCTGCAGTAGTGAAGTTGTGAGCTCTGTCTCACTGTGGTTTTTTCCTGCTAACTGAAAGTTTCCACGTATAAATACTTGAGTTGATCAGTGTGATTTTGTTTATGCTTGTGAATGATTGTTTACATTCTGTTTTACATTCAATAATCTGTTTACAAGTTTTAAACTGGCAAAGAGATAATATTTACTGATTCAGCCCCCCCTCTCAGTAACCAGTAAAGTACTAACAGAGCCTATACAAAAAGAATAGGTAGATATACCAAGCTCCTCCTCATCCAAAAGGAAGTTATCATTTACTGAAGACAAAGAAGCCAAAAGGAGCAAGGCTACTGCGACTGTGGTTTACATCAGCAAGGCTACTTGGGAATAGTTTCACAGTATTGTAATTGATGACAAGGCTTGATAATGTCAATCTACTATGTAACTTCTAGTACTCCCAAAGTAACTTGCTTCTGAGTTGAGAATCCATCCTATTATATCAATGCCGTGTTGTATCTCCTTAATACATTTGTCTTTAGCAGTCATGCCCTTTGGAATAGACATTTCACTGGAGAGTCACGTCATTGCCTAATTATATTGTATCATAGTTTGTTTTTATATTTAAATTTCATTATTATTATATTTATTTTATCATCAATTATTATTTATTTAATTATCTTTTAATTTAATCTTAGTATTATTATTATTATTGATTTTTAATATTTTAATATTATTACTTATTAATATTAAATCCTATTCTAGAAAGGGGACAACTTGAGAATAGGATGCAATTCTCATTTGTGGAATCAGCTACTTTGTGTGGGTTCTTAGTTGTGCGTGCGTGATGTTGACCGTATCAGAGGTTCTTCGTTGCCTTGTCGATTGTGTTTTCATGATTTGGTTAGTTTGTTTAAACTTGAGTTAGTAATAGGTGAGCCTTGCCACATCAAGCAATCCTGTTTTTGGCTCCTATGCCCGATGTAACTTAGTTGTTGTGTTTGCTCTCTTGTGATGTTTTGGGGTTGTACAACCTCCTTGGTGTAAGTGCTTGTGCGTGTGAGAGATATCTTTTGGCATCTGTGCTTCAAGACGGTTGATGGTAAACAAAATCTATTAAGGAATTTAGAATTTGACCTTTACCAATGCATAAAGAAGAAATGTATTTTAGTAATCTATTGTGTCAATGCTTTCTTTGCAAGTATTGAAAAATTTTTAATTACAGAATGGGCACAACACAGACAAACCCTTCCCTGGCTTTTAATAGCTATCGAATATCATAAATAATACCTACCCAGGAGTTGTGATTCCTAGTGGATATGTTCTTTCAATTTTCTATTCTCACTAATTTGTTAAATTTCTCAGTTAAATTACAATGTGGCTATTGGTTGTTAAACTTATACACACCTGTAAAATGATAGGGTCCATCAAGTACTGTATTGAGTTCCATAAAATTTTGGGAACATTTAAGTAGTGCCTTTCATAACTACACGTGTGTTGTTCTTAGGAATGCTTATAATTCTTGATGGTTTTGGCGGGCATAAATTGTGAAATTTGATGAAGATTTCTCCTACAAGTTTTTTCTTGCATGTCATTGCCACATGTTATAATAATTAAGATATAAAAGGCTATTCTGGAAAGTGGCTTTAATATGTAATAGCTTTTTTCTTGTTATTCGGCATTAGGATGACATTTAAAGATGAAAACAATCATCATAAACTTGATACCACAATGTACTTGTTTTTAGTATATTTGCACCCTTGGCCAACACCTGGAATCTAGTGAAACACTCATGGACCTTTGGGTTGGCTTTAGGTTGGAGAGAATCTCTAGAGGAGGCTTGTTCTTATTATTTTATCTACTATATCCTACTCTAATCTGCTTCTTCCCAATGGAAAAGCAGACAAAACCTTTAGCATTTGCATAAAAAATACATAAAACATTCGTCAACCCATTTGATGCATTCAATAGGACAGTTCTAAGGAGGCTAAGTGCAGAACTTTTATTGCTTAGAAGGTGCGGTTACAATAGCATATAGTCTTAAAATACTTTATAATAGCTTTGAATTTGCAAACCTCACATTCAGTTTTCAGTCTCGGTTAGTGATTCTTGAGTTGCACAATGAATATAGATTTCAGTTAGTTCAATAGTTAGAATCACTGATTTGGTGCGGTTCAAACATACATTTATTTTTCCAACAATATTAAACGTTCTTCTTACTCTCAGTGCTTTTTATGTCATTTTGGTTGCAACTCAAATAAATTGTCCAGCTATGGAGTTAGCTTGTAGGAAAGTTTGTTTTTTTGCTAAGGTGCACAAAATCTGCAAATCCACTTAGTTCTTTCATCTTTCTGAAATTCATATAAAAAGAGAAACTAGTAAAAAGTCACAAAAAATTGCTTAAAAGTCTAGTTGTTTTGAATAATAATATTTATAAGCTAGGGCTTTGTTGAACTGTGAATGACATACTGAAAACCTATACATTTCTAGTCTTCTATATGTCGTTGAAGAATCCCTTAAGAAGCAGAAATCCTTATGTATCAGAGTGTATACAACAGTAAGGAATTGCCTGCATATTCCATTTCTAAACCATTTGCTATTACTATGAACAAAGGCAGTGGTTAATAAATTCATTAGGCGGCAATTGAACCCATAAAACAGTGATTAATTCTGAAGAGGCAACATGAACAAGGTGATGCCACTCTCCGAATTAAGGAACATGACGTAGGAAGAGACATGACCCTTCCATTTGAAGGAAGAGTTATGTACGTGGAAAAATAGAACACACGGAGACCACCGAACAGATAGAAGAATCAATAAAAACAACAGCGGAGCCACTCAAGAATATTGGAGGAGCTATTTGTAATCTCTTAATTATTGTGGTATGAAAAAGTAGATATACATATGTAATTTTAGTTATATATAGATGGGAATACATATATTTATACCTGTATTTAAATGATGAATACTTGAATTTAAATGTCTATGCAGTTATCAATTTAAAACATTTCAATAATTGATAATGTTGAGTAAAGGGAGTGCAAGCAGGGAGAAAGATGAAAGATCCCTCTCTAGGTACGGTACCTCGTAAAGATGGTTACAGACTGTTGGTGAAGGACCATGAGGCCAAGGAGGGTAAGGTCCTACTCTTGGGCCAAGGGTAGAGGGTCAATTTAAGGACACCCTATTGCAACTTCTTCACCATTCGTACATTGGTTAATTGTTGAAGCGAAGTAGTAGAGATCCTCAATTGTAGAGGTGAAAGGTTAACATGATGGAGTAGAATGGTGTAGAGACCTCACAAGGTATACCACCTCATTAGAATGGTTAAGGACCACATGAAGCCAAAGAGGATGAGGTCCTGTTGTTGGGCCTAGGGTAGAGGATTGTTGGGGCACCTCAACATGTCTTTGATCACAATGCTAGTTATGGTTGAGCTCTGAGCTTATCATTGATATTTCTTGTGTAGATTGATATATTTATACCCTTGTTTGTTGAGACGTTATATTTATACTTTTTTGTCGAGTGCTTTTTCTATGTTCTACTTTAATGTGCTTTGGGTGTCTTTATAACTCATATATGCTTGGACCATCAATAATTGGGTGATTGCATTGTCATGTGTGGATCTGATAAGGTGATTTTGCATATCATATGATTGTGATCATGAATTTCTTGGTGAATGTGGCGCTCTAAGTGAGCTAAATCATTGCATTAAATGCATTTCATGTGGAAGTGTTAGAAAACTCCTGCTTATGTCTCCTTGCTTATTGATGTGATCACATTGCATTGAATTCGTAAATGTCTACAATTTGAGTGAAAAGCATAGTTGGATATTTAGTGTTTGAATGTTGCATAGTATTGGAGTCCTAGAAGTCATTTGCTTAGTGGTCTTGGCTATTTTTTCCAGTGTACCTAGGATAGTGTAATCTTAGGTATTGTTTCACGGTTGCTCCTGACAGTCCCAACCGGTCCTGAGAGGGGAGGGGTGAAACAACACTTCTAAAACGTTTTTCTTTAAATTTGGTGAAGTATACTTATAACTCTATGCCAAACAGATTCAAGCATAAAATAACATCAAGCAAACAATCACACAGTGACACCATTTTTATCATGTGGCAACAATTAGGGTGAAAACTACGGTGTGAGGAGACCTCACAAATTCTGCACTCTTCTGGAGTATGCCCTGTTAGGAGCCTTCCCGGTTAAAGGATTACAACGTATTGTTAGATGCGACCCAGTTAAGGGATTTGTTACAATAAGGCCGGTTAGTGCTTGCCTGGTTATAGGACTTAAAACACTTTACAAGATGTCACCTGGTTAAGGGATTTGATACAAGGGACCTGTTAGATTCTATCCAAATACTGAGATTTAACTATTTTAATTACTAGAAAACAATAGAAAGATTGACCTTTTACAAATGGTTGTGCATAGCCTAATAAGATCTTTATTTGTGCTCAACTGAGAAACATCATCAGCCGTCGCAGGTGTGTTTCTCCTCTACTGTTGTGCTTCTCTGCACACTCTTCTCTTTCTTCTTCTCTTTGATATTTACCCCAGCTTCTTTAAGCGTACAGGTTCACTCTTTTCTTTGGCAGAATGAAGGCAACTCATATTCTCAAGAGGCAGAAGAATATATAGAGTTCTTTCCCTAATTGCACCTCTCATGCATGACCTAACTTAAGATCCCTTTCGGATACATCACTCTGTGGAGTATTAGTTCATTGAGGAAACATCTGATGCATATTCTTGCTTTATCTGCTTTATTAAGACAACAATAGATGTGTGTCAAACACCTTTCCTTCATAAGAGATAACTCCTTGTTTTAAAGCCACAGATTTCGGCTTTAAAACTTTCCAACGTGCCTCAAACTGATCACCATGTTAACTCAAAGTCTTTCGGATTGAGTGCAGTAAATCCTGGCCAAAGAGTTGGTTGAAACAAATAGTTGACTATGACTTCCCCGGTTCATCATGTTGGTTCCCAAAACTGTAAATTGGAATCCTACGAGTCTTGCCAACTCGATGCTGGGATATCCAACCGGTTATGGCCAACTTGACGGAACTGAACGGTATAATCCGAGTTCCCTGCACTTCTGGCTCTGCAAGGCCAAGGCGGGTGCACCTAATCCTGAACAAAACACGTAAGCCCAGGATGCTTATAGCAGAATGGTTAAAATGCGAATATAATGAAAGCTTACAAAATGGCAAGAATTATAGAAAGCTTTGCAAATTATGAAGTAATAACAAAAACAAATGATTGTATAAATATAAGAATGTTTTAAATATTAATTATGGATTTATGCCACAAATTAATATATTAAATGTTCAAAGGAGAGAAAATAATTGCCAGCATATGAATTATGAATTAAGAGTAAAAGACCAGTGCTTAATTAAATGGGCATACAGAGTCGGTATTATAAGCTGAAACGTACAACTTTATAAAACTTTAATGAATTTAAAATTATAAATAAACTAATAATTCAGACGCGACGGATCAATTATATGAACGCTATTTTAAACTAGTCTAGGATGTATTTTAACTCCTGTGATGCGGAGACAAACCAAACATAAATATGGAAACAATTAAGTATTTCACTATATTTATGTTTATCAAGTTTAAAATGCAATAATGATCCAGTCCACTTATTCGAATATTAAAATATTTATAGAAATCAATAAAACGTTTACAAAGGACACAACTTAATAATAATTTAAAGAACTATAATACGCACAAAAATAAAATAGATACACTTACAGATTATGCCGGAAATAAAGTTGCACTGGAGACACTCCTTACGGATGATCTATCCAATGCAGTTTGATTCCAGAATCACACATAAATATATTTACTCAATAATACGGAATTCACGGGCTTAGTTCAAAAATTCATTAATCTGCCAATGAAAAAATAATATATCCAAAAGTATAATATTTTTGCTAGTTTTTTACAACCGGCTGTGTCCGTCTCTCTATTTGATTTTTTATCTTATACTTATATGAAAAAAGAAAAGGCATGCGGTTGCTTTCCCAAGCACCGCACCTTTTCATTACAAGTGATAAATGAAGAGTTGTGCGGCTATCATTAGCAAGACACACTACTTCCTAAAGAATATTAATATATTTGTCTTCTGTTGCTATTAAACTTTTAATATAACTGAAGTTCTTAATAATGAGCAAAGTCGTAAATGACAAGTGGAGACTCCAATCTGCGAACCGTCATGTCTTTCCACGCATGAATACTCATCTCCATTATTACGTGGCCTGAGCATGTTTATCGAAAAGATAAATGGCAAATCAAACTACCTGTTTCCGCTCCCATTCTTCTTCATTTGGATGCATATTTATTGTTTCGTGTAAACACCTCACTGCACACCACTTGATATTTTAAAACATTTGTCTATAATATGAAGAGTCCAATACATTTCAACTCTTTGACAGTGCTTTCTGCAATTACATTACTGTCGTCTATGCTTCCATTTGGCATCTGATATTTAGCCATAGACATTTGTCGGGTCAACATGTGTTCGCAAATGTGTCAACCACCGTGATAATACTGGCATCAAAGAGGACGTGGATATCCCACCGCTCATTCATCATATGAGACGCACTTTGATAGATCAATGGAATCAGTCCAATGCCACGCTGCCTAAATAGAACAACCAGGCTGCTGGAAACCTCACGTTTTGATTGCCAATATAATTTAAAAGTCATTGGATAACATCTTTTGTAATGCCCGATACTTCTTCAAATTCATGTACATATCTCCAGGCCTATGCTCTCGCATTCCTTCATTGGCGCAACTTCCTCCAATACGTATGCTTGTTCGTTTTTGAACATCAATAAGCACCAGCTTTTATCGCATGAGCCATATTTTTGCGCCAAAAAACAACGTATTGATCATACACAGATTTTTGAAGCATGTCCAAATACATATTCCCCTTTTCAAACGACTTCAATATCCGTAAAATCCAAATATTAAAAGTAATAATTTCTTTGCATTCATTTGGTGAGTAGTTTTAGATATTTCCTGCATATGTAACTTTATATATCTCTAAGCACACAATTAAACTTATCAAAGCTACTCCATTAATATCTTAGAATATAGTCAATATTTGCTAGAGGGCACCCGTGTCTACATTATCTAATGATGGAATACATTACTCATCTTATGATTCAAAAGAAATAAATATGCTACCTTGATTTCAAATGTTATAAATGTTTAACTCTGCCGCTTTCTTGTATGTAGGTTACTTTGAACATTTTTGATCCCTGGCTTGTTATCATCATTTAACGCTATCACTGAATAAAAGTCTGATGATCCTCCCATGAATACGCCTTTCTTATATGATTTCCTATTTCTTGTGCAGTGTGGCCACACATTTCATCATACACAGCAGGATCAATCTGGACAATGATATACTTGGACTCATATTTAATAGACATTGCAATAAATATATAATATTAATCATGAAAAGAAAATTAGAGAAAAAGTTCTAAAATGGAAGCCTAAATTTGCAAAAATTTAGGCTCCATCACATCGTATCATACCGAAGTCTTTTCTTGATCGGTTGATATCCTTATGTTGTGAACATGTAAGAGCTTTAACTTCTCACTGTTCCTTCCTTTGCTTACCGCTTGCACATTATCCTCGATTGTGTTGTTGAAACCGGTTTGTACCTTTTCATCCTCTGTGCTTGTTGACAGTTGAATCCTCCTTTCCCTGACTGTATACATTACCTGGTTGCTGAGACTTTCCGTAGTGACCGGTTGCTTTAGATTACAATCTTTTATTTCTTGCATAGTGTCACCGGTTGCCAAACCAGCCTCTTTCATATAGATCTCCTTAAATCTTTAGACTTTAGAGAGATGACAAATTTCTATCCTCTTTTGCCAATCAATGACAATGCTTGTACCGATAGCAGGCTTACCGGTTACCATCACTTAATGCCAACAATCTCCCTGTTTGACATTGATGGCAAAACCTTAATGGGCAATCATATCACCCGTTTTCTGTGCTTGTATCTCTGTATCACTGCTACTGCCACTACCGGTCATCTATCGGTTTATTGCCAAACTCTCCTCCATTTTGACAATAATGCCAAAGGCTAGTCGAAAATATTACTTTTATTAGATTTTCTCCCCCTACGAGCAGCAGTCCTTTTCATCAATCCAGATAAGATGAGGTGAAATCCTTTGTTTAAGCATAATTAACTGATGATCACCTTTGCAGGTTTAATGAACCCCTAGTTTACCTCTGAGATACTCAAAAGTACTCTTTGGTAATGGCTTTGTGAAGATATCAACAATTTGTTCTTTTGTGGGAACATACTCCAATTTTACCTCCTTGTTTTGCACCAACTCTCTCAAGTAATGATACTTGATGGCAATGTGCTTTGTCTTGGAGTGCATGACAAGGTTTTTGGATATGTTAATTGCACTAGTGCTATCACAATAGATAGCTATCCGTTCAGGTATCTGTTCTTTGATTCCTTCTAGAAGTTGTTTGATCTAGATTACCTGTGTGCAATTGATTACAACAGCAACATATTCAGCCTCTGCAGTAGATTGTGAAATGCAGTTCTATTTCTTACTTGTCCACGAAACAATTCTCCCACCAAGAAAGAATGCACCACCACTTGTGCTCTTTGTGTCATCAATGTTGCCAGCCCAGTCTGCATTAGTGTAAACTTTTACTTGGAATCCTCCCTTGTGAGGAAACCACAAGGCATATTCCTCAGTACCCTTTAGGTATCTGAAAATTCTCTTCACTACTATCAGATGTGTCTGTTTGGGATTTGTAGAGAATCTTGCCACTATGCCAACTGCATGTGCAATGTCCGGTCTACTCTGAACAACATACTGTAATTTTCCTATCATTGACCAATACATTGTTTCATTCACTTATTTTGCATCATGCTCCTTTGATAACGTGAGGTTAGTTATCATTGGAGTTCCAACCAGTTTAGATTCTTCAACTCCAAAAGTCTTAATAATTTCTTTTATATACTTGGACTGAGAGATAAAAATACCTTCTTTTAGCTGATGGACCTATAGTCCAATGAAGAATTTTATGGCACCTATCATAGACATCTCAAATTCTTTCTTCATTTCTTCAACAAAGGCTTTGCTCATCCTCTCATCTTCTCCAAAGATGATGTTATCCACAAAGATCTCAGCAATCAGATTTCCATCTTTTCCGGTCTTGAGAGACATGTTGCTGTTGTCCCCGGTTCTTGTGAATCCTATGGTCAGAAGGTATGAATGCAACCTCTCATACCAAGCCCTTGGAGCTTGCTTAAGCCCATAAAGAGCTTTTTTCAGCTTATAGACCATTCCACCTTTTTGTGCAGATGTGAAGCCTTCTGGTTGTTGAATGTAGACTTCCTCCTCCAGTATTCCATTCAGGAATGCAGACTTGACATCCATCTGGTATACTTTAAATTTCTTGTGAGTAGCATAGGCAAGAATAAATCTCACTCCTTCCAATCTGGCCACTGGTGCAAAAGTTTCTCCATAGTCCAGTCTAGCTTCCTAGGCATATCTTTTGCAGACCAGTCTTGCCTTATTTCTTATGACTTTCTCTTCTTCATTCAGTTTGTTCTTGTAGACCCACTTTGTCCCAATGACATTCTTGTTCTGTGGTCTTGGCACGAGCAACCATGTGTCATTTTTCTCAATTTTCTCAATTTCGTCCTCCAGGGCCTTGACCCAATTTTCATCTTCTAAAGCTTCCCTAGTGGATTTGGGCTCTATATAGGAGAACAAACAGATATTCTCTTTGGCCTTTTTCTGGTCAAGACATTTGCATGTTTGTCAGCAATTATATTGTCAGTGGAGTGATATGTGACATACCTTGGGAGAACCGGTCGCTGTTCCTTGTCAGGTTCTTTTGGTTGAGCAATTTCTTCATCATGGTTCTGAACAACTTCTTTTTCACCATCCTGTGTTGACCTGTCAGCTTTAGGTACAATCTCCCGCTCCAGATGTTTGTTCATATGTTGTTCTCTTTCATCTTCAGTTGTTGCTTCATTGAACTCAAAAACATTTCCTTCATTTTGACCTTCTAGATTGTCATAATAATTATGACTAGTCTTCTTAATCTGTTTTGAAGATTCATCAACTTTTACATTGATGCTTTCAATTATTTTACGTGTTCTCCTGTTCAGACACCGGTAGGCTTTGTTTTTGGTAGAGTAACCCAAAAATGTTCCTTCATCGCTCTTGGGATCAAACTTCCCAGAATACATCTCTTTTGATGTAACATTTACTACCAAAGATTTTGAAGTAACCTACACTAGGAGTATGATTGAACCATAGTTCATAGGGGGTCTTACCGGTTCCCTTTTTGACTTGAACTCGGTTTAGTGTGTAGACAACAATGCTAATGGCTTCTCTCCAGAATCAGTAGGGTTCTTGCACAGTCGATCAACATCCTGTTTCGTCTTTCTGCTACTCCATTTTGCTGAGGAGTCCTTGGTGCAGATAGCTGTCTCTGTATTCCATGTTCCTCACAGTAGTGAGAGAACTCTTGAGAAGTATATTCACCTCCTCTATCTAGCCTTGTAGATTTTAAACATGTCAAAAGCCTCTGATTTCTCTCTAAGAAAGAGTGTCCACATCATTTTTGAGAAGTCATCTACAAAGAGCTTCGTAATAGCTCTTTGTCTTCATCGGTCCACACAAATATGTGTGCACAAGATCTAGAACATTTTCAGCAGAGAAGGATTTACTGTTGAAACTTGTTCCTGTTAGTTTTCCTAATTGACAATCTTTACAAACACCTCTGATGGGTTTTGTAATCTCAGGGAGTCCTCTAACCGATTTCTTTTTGTTTACGTTCACAATACTATCAAAATTTATGTGGCAGAGTCTCTTGTGCTGTAACTAGCTATTGTCTTCTTTGGATATAAGACAGATTTTGCTTGATTCTCCTTTGACTGAAGCTATGAGACAAGCTCCTTCCATTGAGTCTAGGTAGAACAAGTTACCTTTGCTTTGTCTACCGATTGCAACATGAGTTCCAGAATGATTCTTGACTATACAAGAACCTTGTCTGTATTCCAACAAGAATCCTTTGTTGTTCAGTTGTGCAACACTCATTAAATTGTACTTGAGTCCTTCAACCTAGTACACATCTTCACAGACAGTATTGTTGCAGAGTGCAATAGAACCTTTACCTTTGATGGAATAGGGAGCATTATTTCCAAAAGTTACTGATCCGTTGTCATTGAGCTCCAAGTTGATAAACTTGTTCTTATCACCGGTCATGTGGTGAGTGCATCTGCTATCAATGATCCAATCATCATGCCGATGAGATCTTGAGATAAGTGCTATTTCACTTACCACTGAGCTCTCCTCCTTTATGGCAACAAATGCAGTTTCTGGGTCCTCGGAGTCTTCAGATTGATTGTCTCTGACTCCTTTTACAAGGTAGCACTCCTTTTTTGGTTTACTCTTGAATCAGTTGCTCTTATCTTTGCTATCATTATCCGGACATCTTGCAACAATATGTCCTATTTTATTGCAAGACAAACATTTTAGAGGAAGCTTACCTTTGTACTTCCCTTTCCATATGGGAAATATCTTACCAATGAGTGCTTCAAACTCATCTTGCTCCATCTCTTGTGAGAGTAGATTCTCAACAAGATTGCCAATCTTTCCCGTAGAGCAGTTACCGGTTTCTCTTCCCTTTTTGGTGGAAGAAATATTGACAGAAGACTTAAATACTGCTTCTTTAATGGGTAAGCTATTATCAAAATTACTTAATTCATAAAAAGCCAACTTACCGATTAGGGAGTCCAGGGTGACTTGATCTGTGGTCACCGATTTGAGTTCTTGAATGACAGAGATCTTGATGACATACTGAGGTCTGAGCGTTCTCAGTATTTTGCTAACCACCTCCTCTTCACTGAGCTTTCCTCTAGCGCTTTTGAAGGAGTTGATCACCTCTTTGATCTGGTTGCTGTATTGCTCAATGTCTTTTCCTTCATTCATCCTCATGTCATCATACTTTCCTTTGAGGCTTTCAACCTTGGTTCTTTGAACATTTGGGTCTCCTCCATATACCAATTGCAGCTTGGCCCACATCTTGTAAGCAGATTCTAGATGTTCAATCGCAGCATAGACATGATCAGATAATGTGCTAGCTATCATATCCATAGCAGCCGTGTGCTCAGTCTTGATGTTCAATTCATCAGGTGTTAGGATGCTAGTGGGTTTAGTGTAATCAATGGTTACATGATTCTAGTATTGATCTCTGGTGGTATTCATGTACAACTTCATTCTGCTGCACCACAAAGTAAAGTTTTCTTTTGAAAACTTTGGTCCTTTTCTCATCATCTTGAATTTTTCTTTATGTAGTTAAGCAGTAAGAAAACAAATCGAGGCTCTGATACCAATTGACAGTCCCAACCGGTGCTAAGAGGGGAGGGGTGAATCAACACTTTTAAAACTTTTCTCTTTAAATCTGGTGAAGTATACTTATAACTGTAAGCCAAATAGATTCAAGCATAAAATAACATCAAGCAAACAATCACACAGTGACACCAAATTTATCACGTGGAAACCCAATTAGGGTGAAAACCATGGTGTGAAGAGACCTCACAAATTCTGCACTCTTCTGGAGTATGTCCTGTTAGGAGCCTTCCCGGTTAAAAGATTACAACACACTGTTAGATGCGACCCGGTTAAAGAAATTGTTACAATAAGGCCGGTTAGTGTCTGCTTGATTAGATGACTTAGAACACCTTATAAGATGTCACCCGGTTAAGGGATTTGATACAAGGGACCTATTAGAGTCCACCCAAATACTGAGATTTAACTATTGTAATTGCTAGAAAATAATAGAAAGATTGACCTTTTACAAATGGTTCTGCATAGCCTGATAAGATCTCTGTTTGTGCTCAACTGAGGAGCATCACCGGTCACCATAGTTGTGTTTCTCCTCTACCGTTGTGCTTCTCTGCACACTCTTCTCTTTCTTCTTCTCTTTGCTATTTACCCTAGCTTCTTTAAGTGTATAGGTTCATTCTTTTCTTCGACAAAATGAAGGCAACTCATATTCTCAACAGGCAAAAGAATATATAGAGTTCTTTCCCTAATTGCACCTCTCATGCATGACCTAACTTAAGATCCTGTTTGGATACATCACTCTGTGGGGTATTAGTTCACTGAGGAAACATCCGATGCATGCTCTTGTTTTATCTGCTTTATGAAGACAACAATAGATGCGTGTCAAGCACCTTTCCTTCACAAGAGATAACTCCTTGTTTTAAAGTTACAGATTTCGGCTTTAAAACCTTGCAACGCGCCTCAAACCGATCACCATGTTAACTCAAAGTCTTCAGATTTAGTGCAGTAAATCCCGGTCAAAGAGTTGGTTGAAACAGATAGTTGACTATGACTTCCCCGGTTCATCGTATCATACTGAAGTCTTTTCTTGATCGGTTGAGATCCTTATGTTGTGAACAGGTAAGAGTTTTAACCTGTCACTGTTCCTTCCTTTGCTTACCGGTTGCACATTATCCTCAGTTGTGTTGTTGACATCTGTTTGCACCTTTTCTTCCTCTGTGCTTGTTGACACCGGTTGTATCTTGGTCCTTGGTTGACGGTTGAATCCTCCTTTACTTGACTGTATACATTACCTGGTTGCTGAGACTTTCTATAGTGACCGGTTGCTTTAGATTACAGTCTTTTCTTTTTTGCATAGTGTCACCGGTTGCCAATCCAGCCTCTTTTCATATAGATCTCCTTAGATCTTTAGACTTTAGAGAGATGACAAATTTCTATTCTCTTTTGCCAATCAATGACAATACTTGTACCGGTAGCAGGCTTACCAACTACCATCGCTTAATGCCAATAGCTCCCTCAAATGTGACTAATATTAGTCACTCTTTTATGTGATAGTGTTTCGTGTTTGATGATTTGTTTAGTTATTAAAACTCTCTATCTATCTATTTTGTGACACTTGTTATATTTGACTTATTCTTTAAGTTGCCAACATTTTTATGATTTCTTGTTGAATTCACTTATTCTCTCTCTTGTGTTTTCCCTTTCAAAGTCACGTGGTGGCTATTTCAAATGTTTAACAGTGCTGGTCCTATTTCATGTTAAATTTTGTTCTCTATCATGTTCAATAGGAACCCATGATATTATGCGCAAGGGAGTGCATCGTGGAGAATATACCACATATGTATGTTAATTAATTAGATTAAGGGTTAGATTAAGATATCCTCATTGTTGATATGTGTACACCACTAACTCTTTTGAGTTATGTGTAAAATAATTTTAAAATGTATATCGAAATCATTTGTTGTTGCATAGTGCTGTATTAGTTAAAGTTATGTTGAATTGAAAATTTTGTGTTCCATGTTAGTGGAAATTTATGCATTGTGTGTTAATTGGTTGATGTTAAAGTCATGTGCTCATTTGTGAGTGGATTGTATATTGTTATCTTTAAATGTGGCGGTTGTATTCTTATACGATGTGTGATTGTCTTGGTAAATCATGTGCTTCATTGTGTCTAATTTTATTTGATAGTTATTAGTTGATTTTGATTTAGTCCAACAACAATTGTTGTTCTTGTTTGTTTGGTCTTGAGATCCTATTCGTAGTGTTTTTGTAAATTTGCACTTATTATTGTTAATTATTATATTTATATATGTATACTCTCTTGTTTGGCGACTTGTTATTGGTCGTGTGGTTGGAGAACTGCTCCCTAGTAGTTGAGTGTTCCTAGCTTAATGGCTGAAAGAGGATGCTGTTCTCATTTGTGAAATTGGCTATTTTGTGTTTGTTCTTAGTTGCGAGTGCGTCATCTTGACCATTGTAGAGGTTCATCATTGCCTTATTGACCTTGTTTTCATGATTTGCTCAGGTTCTTTAACTCTTATCCGGTCTTAGTTGAACGTTGTGATGGTATGCAATCATGTTTTTGACTCCTATGCTTCATGTAAGTTGGTGGTTGTGTTGCATTTCTTGTGATGTTTTGTGGTTGTAAAGCTTCCTTGGTGTGAGTGCTTCTGCTTATGAGATATATCATTTGACATCTGTTACTCAAGGGGGTTGATGGTAAAGGAAGTTGTAATATCCCTTCTACTGTTTTCAACAATTTTGGATTTGTAAGGTGAGTGTGGTAATGCATGTATCTGATTGATTCGGTAGCACTAAGGATGTTTACTTTTGTTATACTGTTGTTCAGTGGTTGGTGTATATGTTATTTTCAGATTTCAAGTTAAATGTTTTTCAAGCATATGAAATACAATACATGCATTAAACAAATTCTGACTATTGTAAAGAGAGTAATGGTAACTCCAGAAATACACTTCTTAAATCTTCTTATGATACCAAAATAGCCAACTTAAATCTGGAACACATACTTCACTTATTGCGCAAGGTTTCAATACAACAGTAGATTTAGACTGAGTACCAACCAATTAAGTTAGATGCACCGCTCCAGCAGTCGCGCGGCTGTATGTAGGACTGCGCGTGCGTAGGTGCAAGAAGCAAGTAATCGCGCACCTTCTTCTTCTCAACTAGTTCCCCTCTCTAACTGTTTTCTTCTCACCATACTGTTGGCGTGATGTCTTTGACGTGTGGGAAAGAGTCAACCCTCTAAACGGTGGTACACACTAGAGATGGCTCGCGTTGGGTTGATGAATTCACGCGAGTTCCAATCCCGATGGAAGTTTCCTCTGCATATCATTAAATGTCTTCTAGACTGCAGCGCGCAAAAGGGATAGCTATGCTGATTGGCTGCGTATGTGTTGCTTAGCCACTCAATATGGGAGTCGTCCAAGCCTGTTGCTACTCGCGCGTGAGCTGTGAGGAATGATGTGAGTTCTTTGCTTGGGTGGAGTCCAAGGGAAAGTGAGATGACTGTCGTCCAGTCCTTGGTTGCTAAACACTCCCAAATGGTGATGCCCCCTTGCTAAGCTGTGAGCTATAGTCCCAACTCAATATCCCAATACAGAAGGAAATTGAAGTGTTGGAGGATGTTGTTTCCCAATGCTAAGTACAACTCGGTGTATACAAATGACAATTATGAAAGTTGTAGGTAAAGGATTCCTCCTTGACCAATAACTAACTGAAGATGTTGTTTAGCAATGCTTGAGCACTATAGATCTTTTCAACTATGAAAATGTTGAAGATGAAATGTTCTTCTTACCGTTTCAATGAAGTTCAACGTGAAACTTGTATGATTTCACCTCTTGAAGAGATGCTGGGGCTACGTCCAATATCTCCACAAATTCTGAAGAGTTTGCGTCCTTGGAATAACCAGTCACAAATTGCAACCAGATTTCTTTTTTTCTTATTTAACATTATCTCATGGTGCTTTTCCCGAGGTGTACCTTTGACTTTTATAATCTCGAAGTGAGTGCAAGCACACAAAACTAAGCCATGTGGGATAAAAGATCACTTAAGTCACTTTTATAAGATAAAGTAACTTTAAAATATAAAGTGACTTTATAATAAGTCATTAAGTGACTTTATAACATTACGTTATAAAATAAAGTGATTGGCTTTAGTAACAAAGCCTAGATATTAAATATTTGCCCACGTAACTCTGTGACTGGCTGACATCCTCTGAAAAGAAGCCATTAGACTATCCGGATGGGTAGATAGACTAATTAGGCATCGAAATGGCCTATTGCTGGGAATGGGACATTACAGAAGTTGATTAAAGAATATGAATTTGATCTTCACCAATACACAAGGAAGAAATGTATTTTAGTAATCTATTGTGTCAGTGCTTTCTTTGCAATTATTGGGGATGTTTTAATTTCAGAATGGGCACAAGATAGACAAACTCTTTGGTTGCTTTTAGTAGCTATCAAATTTAATTTACATAATGCCTACCTAGAAGTTGTGATTCCTAGTGGATATTTTCTTTCAATTTTCCGTCCTCACTAATCTATTCAATTCCCGAGTTAAATTATAATGTGGCCATTGCATTTTTAATTGATGCACACTTATTTTCTTGTAGAGTCCATAAGGTACCATATTGAGGTCCACAAAAATTTGGAGGCATTCAAGTAGTGCCTTTCAGCCCGGCTCGAGAGTCGTCTTTATGCATGGTTATAATTCTTTATGGTTTTGGAGGGCATAGATTCTCACAACAGCTTATCCTCTGCTGCGTACATACAAATCTTCACACGAGGCAACAATGATAATAGCTTTTCCCTCTTTTTCTTAGCCCATCACATGTTTGAAATGGAGTTTGGTATTTTATTTTCCCAATCGAAACTATTAATCAACTTTATTGAATGAGGCCATACAAGGCATAAGTAAAATCTTCAACCAATACTTATTAGCATAGCTTTTGAAATACTCTCCTTAAGCATATTAGATTTAAGGTCCCCTGGCAAAGAATAAGGACAAATAATGAACCCAAATTAGTATAAAATACAAAAATGAGTAACAATACTCTCAGGTAAAGTTACATTTGGAAATATTTCTAGCATATTTTAAAATATTTTGATTGAGTAGACATAGGTTGCTTCAAGTTGTTTTTCGAGATTTTCGCATAATTACATTTAGTTAGATTTTTAATTAAGACGTGATGATTCCTATTACAATTTTTATATTCATGGTACTTTTTTTTCTTTGACCCTAAGGTACACAACATGTCGATTTCATGTTCATTATGATTGTCCTGAGTGGGCAGATTGTCCTAAGTTGGCTAATATGCATTAGTGTTGTGGTTTTCTACAATATGGTTATGTGGAATCTGCATGTTTATGAATTCACCCAAAGCTGAAGCGATTTTTTATCCTATCGCGGTGTTGCTAATTGAAGGTTTACAAATGTGTGTAAGTAGCCATGTTTAAATTGGATCTTTTTTGTGACATTGCTCTTTCTTTCTCGTCAAAGTAAGACTATCATAGTAATTTGATTTCGTTTAAATTTTATTATAAGTTATATTGTTTAAATTACTTTAAATGTTTCTAAAGATTTTCACTTAGTCTGGGATGCCGTTTTTCTAGCTTCAGCTCACGAATGCATATTTTTTAATAACATCCACAAGGCCAAACAGCCTATGGGACCCATGAGTAGCTAGCAACGAAAAGAATGAGCGGAACCAAATGTTGCAAGCCACAACAACTAGATCTCTTTTTCTTTCTGCAGCTTGAATCTTATACTGTGTAATTTGGCTAGGAAATTTGCTACCTTTGTGATCTTTCCTTCTTCAAACAAGTGTCTCAAGGTGTTCACTTTTAATGTATCAGTGTAATTCTCCCAAATATCGTTTTAGGCTGAGCACTCTATGATTTAATGTTATTCGGTCTCCACCACCCCTTGATTGCAATAACATCTTCTATCTACCCATCATAGGTTTTAAATCTTTAAAATGATCCATTTTTCTGTATTTGTGATTTTATATTATCAATTTTAAATGAACCTTTTTCTACTTTTTATAATAATATTCAAATGGATGCATAGCTTTCTTTCAGCTCAATGCCCTTGTTGTAGTTTATACAGTGCCATGGTTGCTCCGTTGTTCTTTTTCATCTGTTAGGCTAAATTGGCACTCAGTATATTTTTGCTTGGTGTATGAAAATAAATTCCTCATTTACATCATATACACAACAAGAACACTTCATATTGTTTTGTGTGGGCTTTTTAATTTATTTTAGTTTTCAATGATCATTTCAATTCAAGCATTTACTTCAATTCAAACATTTACTTAAGACCTTAGATTTCCTTTTAATTCTAATGCAAATATTTACTTCATACCTTAGATTTCCTTTTCATTCAATCATTGTTGTTGAGTTAATTCCAAAAACGGGGCTTGACTGAGGCAAGCCCTTATATAACACAAACACCATTTCCTCTCTCTTGTGCAATTCTAGATACAGGTGACTGGTGAAATGTGCATATATTAGAGTTTGGACGGTGAAGACATACAAGATTTTTGAAGATTACACCATGAAAAGGCTGATGTTTATCTAGCTAATTGTGCTTAGATGTTTCCAGAAAAAGGTTGTAGATGTTCGTGATATAAGATCTGATTTAATTGTTCACTTTGGAGACTATTGGGACTAAGGCACCTATTTATAGCGTCAGACCAATCATAGATCAACTTGCAGTCAAAGGTGCAACTCTATATCTCAGTTTCAAATTTGGGTTTATTAGTAGATTTCAGATTCCAGCTTGTTTGCTATGTTTATTTTTATGTTCTCATTTACCATTGTATGACCTAGTTGTGTTTCATTTGACACCTCTAACAATCCTTTACAACAAATAGTGAACCCTAAAAGGGAAAAGGGTAGTTGATTAACTCTTTCCAAGTGAGAGTAAAGTTAGGGGCATCTTCTCCATTTTATGGTTCTTAGTTTAGTGTTTAGTGAAAGAGGGTTTGGTTCTTGTTTAGAACACTAATTTAGACTATTCCCCCATCCCCTTCATTACATTTTGGTGAACACGACTCTACTTACACTAGCATACTTTATGATTTTTAGTTTCAGATCTGCTTTTTACATGTAATTTTTAAGATTTAGATCCATTCATTACTGAAATTCATTACTTATGTACTTGCATTGCTTTGTCTATTTTCTTGCATTGCTTAGTTTATGTGCTTGCACTTGGATGCTTCATCAATTGCATGTGTATGGTTTAGAAATAACATTTAATTCCTTGCATTAGACATTATACACAAAAAAATGAACATATTAAAATCTCTTCATGTTTGAAAATTTTATTCCATGCCGTTAGTTTTCAGATAAAACATCAGCCTTTAGCTGACTTGTCTTTGGGTTGGGTCTTTGCTAGTACCACTAAAATAAATAAATTTGATGCATGTTTTCCTGGTCTGGCCTGTCTTATATCACCTTATGCCTCTCCTAAAGTCTCTTCCCCAAATGAGGACATTTTGGTGAAAAATTATATTTCTAACACCTCTCAATCATCTATATCTTTGAGATGAAGTATTGGGGAATAATTTTGATTTTTCTTTTAATGTGTACTTCCCGCATGAGTGTACCTTGGTGCAAGAGGATGGTATTGTGGTACAATAGATTGATATGGTTGATAAATTCCCTTTATGTGTGGAATAATTCACAGTGGAAAGTAGTGAAAAACATGCAGCTGATCAACCCCCCGTTACTATTGCTACGCTATAAGGAGTGCCTACATATCATCCTTTCTGTTTGAAGGAAGTTGTTAGAGTGTAATGAGTTATTTTCTTTTGGATATAGGTGCTAGACATAATTTTATTGATGCACGTAGAATGGCAAAATGAGGATTACAGGTTGAGGAGATTTCAGGATTTGATGTAAATGTTGCAGGAGGTGATCTTTTGAATTGCTCATGGAGGATACCTCAAGTTAGAATATAGTTGGGTGATTACACATTGGTGGATGACTTTTATGTCATCAAGTTAGAAAGTTTGGGTGTGATCTTTGGTATGCAATGGTTATAGACTATTGGTAGGTAGACGATGGATCATCATCATAAATAGTTGGAATTCATGAGTGGTGATCTGAAGGTAGAGTTGAAAGCTATGCTAGATGGTGGAGCTAGGATTTTTTCAACTCATCAAATGGAGGCTATACTTAGGCATGGTAACATTGAGTGGATAGCCTAGTGTTTTGTGTCCACGAAGTCCACACCAGGCAGGGAGCACCATCATCATGTAGACATATAGACAGTGCTTGATAAGCACAAGGGAGTCTTTGGAGATATTCCCTCTAGTAGACCACCTTATTGTGGGTTTGAGCATGTGATAGAGCTGGAGGAGGGCGCTAAGTTTGTCATTACCACACCCTACTGCTATCGTAGACATTTCAAAGTGGAAATTGAGAAAACAATTAAGGAATTACGGGCCATGGGACATATTGGACCTAGCTCCAATCCATTTGCTTCTTCAGTGGTTCTGGTGAATAAGGATGGTAATCTACAAATGTGCATTGTTTACCGTGCTTTGAATAATAGGACCATTACGAACAAGTATCCCATTCCACGTATAGAGAGCTATTGGATGAGTTGCATGGAGCTGTTTACTTTTCGATGATAGATCTTCGATTAGGATACCATCAAATATGTGTCCGTGAGGAGGATGTTCATAAAACACCTTTCAGATGCCACTGTAGACATTATGAGTTCTTGGTGATGCCTTTTGGCTTCACTAATGCACCTGTTACGTTCCAGTCATGCATGAACCACATCTTCAATAAGGAATTGCATATGTTTGTTTTGGTCTTCTTCGATGATATCTTGATATTCAATAAGATTTGGGAGGAGCACCTACAACATTTGGATGAGGTATTGAGCATCATGGAGGAGCAATACTTATTCGCTAATGTATCCAAATGTGAGTTTGGTTTGACAAAGATCTTATATCTTGGGCATGTGATAGGGGCTAATGGGGTCAAGGTACATCAGGAGAAGATACAAACAATTCTGGATTGCCCACCACTGAGAAATGTTTTAGATTTTGGAGGATTCCTTGGGCTTTGTTCTTACTACAAGAGGTTTGTTAAGGGGTTTTCTCAACTTGCAACTCCACTCATAGATCTTACACGGAAGGGATCTTTTAGAAGGTCAGATGATGCACATGAGAGATTTGACAGATTTAAAGAGGTTATGAGTATTTGCCCAGTATTGGCCCTTTCAGATTTCTCTCAACCATTTGTGTTGCAGTGCAATGCTTCAGGTGAGGGCATTGGTGCAGTGCTTATGCAATATAGACATCCCATCGCATATGAGAGAACGGAGATGAGAGATAATGAGAAGTTGTACTCCGCCTACGATAATGAGATGCTTTCTATCATGTATGTGTTGGCAAAGTTCGGACAATACTTAGTGGGTGGGAAGTTTGTGGTGTGAACAGATCATATGATATTTCTTGGTGTCGGAGTTAAATGGGAAACAATAGAAGTGGGTAAGTAAGGTACAGGCGTAAGATTTTCACATCGACTATATGAAAGGTAAGAAGACCATTGTGGCTGATGCACTTGCCAGGAGACCTCCTACTGCTACATTATTTTCCATATTTGAGATTTCAGCTGATTGGAAGTCTCAACTCTTAGTTGAGTATTCCAAAAATACTTTTGCTTGTGAGCTTATGGATGGGTAGATTCAAGACGAGAAGTATAAAGTGGTTGATGATGTGATTTATTATAAGAATAGGATTTATTTGGCGCCCGAGTCTAACTTATGGACAAGATCATGAGGGTTGTTCATGATACGCCTTTGGCAGGTCATCCAAGGTATTTTAAGACTTGCAGGCAGATCAAAGAAAGATTCTCTTGGAAATATCTTAAGGATGACGTCCTTAAGCATGTTAGAGAGTGTTTGACTTGTTAACAGAACAAGTCGGAGCATGTGTTTTCCGTTGGATTATTACAACCTTTACCTATTCCTAAGTAGAAATGAGAGAGTGCCTATGGACTTCATCGCAGGTCTACTGAGGGTACGGGGTAAGGATGGTATATTTGTCGTCGTTGATCAGTTGACTAAATTTTCCCATTTCTATGCCATTGCAGCTAATTGGACAACCTCTCAGGTGGCAGAGTTATTTTTTAGAGAGGTATTTAGATTGCCTGGTCTACCCAATACCATTATTAGTGATAGGGACAGTAAGTTCCTCAGTATTTTCTGGTTGGATTTGTTCAGATTAGTCTACAGTGTGTGAACAATGTTTTTGTCTATGTTATGGGAAGGTATTTTCATGTTATCCATTGATATTTACAGCCCAAGTGCACACGAGTTAGATATCAATATCCATCTTGATTTTATTTGCTGTTTGGACTGTATTTGGACGTTTTGGTTCAAGGCTTCATTGCTGTTAATAAACAGATTTGTTAGTGAGCAGTCATTTTTGGATGTTGGCATAACCCAGATTTCTTATTTGTTTGCAAGTTGCTTGTTGAAATATGTTAGGAGTTAGCTAGTCAAGTGTTTGACAATATGTCTATGTGATACCTCTGAATAACAAGAACAACTATTGAATGCAAAGTGTTTGGAATAATGTCTATGCCTCGTGTAGAAACATTTTCAGACATTTTATATATTTTGCCAGCATGTTTTATGGCAGCATAATGAAGTCATGCTCTTGCAAATACCTTTAAGGAAAAAACAGCATTTTGTGACTAAACATGACAAGTATTTGACGTAATTACAACGCATAGTGTTTGTGTTTTATAATGTGATTTGGTGCAAGAAAAATTAGAAATAATAGGACAACCCGTGCAAGACAATTGTTTGACAAAATTCCTCCAGACTTATTAAGTATTTAAGGAAAATATTGGTAGGGGATTTTACAATCTCACTCTGCTTCTCAGTAGTAGATGTTGCAATTCATCAGCTCCATTTTTGTTTAGTGTTTGGAAGATGACTTCTTTTTTAGGGAGACTGATGTTGACAGCAATGTCTATGAGAGTAAATAATGTTTTGTTCATTAAATGGCAATGCAATGGATTGTAGTTCTCAGGTAGTTGTTAGTTGCCGGTGGTTGGCACCCTAAACCAACAACCGAGTGCTATATATTTTGGGCTTGTATTGGGAACCCAAACATTATAGTTGTAAACATTACATTTTGAGAATAAAGCTATATCTTTTTTCCATATTGATGTGTTGTCTTGAATTACTTTATTGAATGTACTGATTGTTATATTCCTGTTTACTTAGTAAGTTACAACACTCACCATAGGGAGTTAAAAATGGCCATACCTGTAATATCCCCCTCTAGTAATGAAATTTAGTATTAAATCATAATAGAATTGAAATATAAATAAATAAATGATTAGTGTTATTTGTATATAATGAATATTCTATTATATTAATCAATAATATTAATAATATTATTATTAATAAATTATGTACATTATTAATAATATTATTATTAAATAAATGTCGAACATATAAATATATACTAATTATATTGTTAATGATTATAAAGCAAATATTGATCGAGGAAATATATCAACACTATCAGTATTCATAGCAATTATTAATAAAGACAAATATATAGATTCAGACGGCACTCCAAAATGGACCAACGCCATGTCCGTTGGGTTTCTCTATGCAATAAAGGACGTGCCTAAAGGGACTACGCAAGCAGTTTGGGGTCAAAGAAGTAAGATAGATCTGTTAATAACGTATGGATGAATAAGATATATCAGTTTATAATGACACAAACTTTATTTAACACCATTATCCACGATCAATTAAATTAAGGGTTGATTAGGCACGATATGAAGATAGTTAATATTAGGCAAACCAAGTTACACATGAACAGGTGCAATTAGTGTTTGGAAAGGAGTTCCTTATGAATGGACATGGCTTTCCATTCTCATCGCAGAATATAAAAGAGGGAATTACGACATCAAAATAGGGGATATAGGATAGGATATAAAATATATATACAGTATGGATTATAAGATAGACAGAAGGATAGTGTAAAATAATTCAGTGCTGGCAGGCATTGTCTGACAGCATAGCATATTTAGTATAATATAAATTAATTACAAATCAAAACTGATTTACAGAATATGATTGGAAATAAGGTATCTATAAATATATATATTGGTAATATGGAAATCAGAATATATATATATATATATATAACAGTGATATCAGGTATATATGTATTTAATGCTTCTTTCCATCATTATTCATTTCTATGTAAACATAATATTAACAATGGGATATTATATTTGTTATATGATGAGTATAGTATATATTTATATATGTATAAATGACTATATTTATCTATTTATTTATATATCTATATATATATATATATTAATCAATCAGAAATATATATTAATAATATTGAATCACATATATATAGAATATTTAAAATATAAAAGATATTTCTGAGTTACGTCAGAATTATATAGATATCAAATGTATATCTGAAATATATATATTTATATACAGTTAGTTAGATAGATAGATATGAAGGATATGAAGTATATATTTGAATATCTATTGTATATCTTGAATGAATATGTATCACTGAAGGCGGAGGGTCATAATCGAGATCCTTCAGAAAGTAAAAATAATTCTGTTATTGGGACATTGGCTACTCCGACGGTGAGTAACAGAGTTATCTATAATTAGTAAAATAGAATGTTCTGTTGTGTTAATTAATTAATAAGCAATTTCTCTATGTTCATAAGAAATTAAGATAATCAGGAATCCCAAACATAATATAAAACTGATCTCTATTACTGCTTCAAACACAAGAATGGAAGGCAGAGACTACCAAAGAGGGGCAGCTAAATCCAATAGGGTAGCTCCCAAGATAGGGTAGGGACCAGCCCCCTCTTTAACCTTGAGAGCTTGAGCTCGAGACAGGTTAAAGGCTGAGTCTGTAAACTTTGAGGGAGTCTATCAATGGTCTCTAAGCGCTTTGGTTTGCCTCCAATGTCTTCTCCCTTCTCAAGGATTGAAGTAATAATAAGGTCAGTCTTGTAACATGGATTGGAATAGCCAAAATTCTTAATTCGTTATTTATTCTTTATTTTTACTCCAAATGGTGACGTTAAATTATTTGGGGACATTACAATGCCAACCATTCTTGGCACTAAAGAAACTGCTGCCCCTTAATTTTTTTGCTTAGAACACTCTTAGATGGCATTGAATATGATGAGTGCTGAATTTTTCTTTTACTTCTGCCTGCTTGCATCTCTATGTGCTCTCCACTTTCCTATATTATTGGGAAGTAAGTGGAAAGTCTTGACATTCATCCTCCAAGATAGCTGTGTAGTAATTTCTCCAAACTACTTCAGACTGCCCCATATATGTCTGGAAGAAACCATCACAATTAGCCATCCAACTCCCAACTATTGAAGTGTCCGCAAACTGGTTTATAGTGCATGTGCATAAAGTATTAAAGATGGTGTGCGGAATCTCCATAAAAAAGTTTTTCACACTAAACCAATTCACTAAAGTCTCCCTTCTCCATAAATCATCCTCAAATAAGTGCTTCTGTCATTATTTTCAGGCTTCATTCATTTTTACGCAGACCATAATAAGTCTATTTTCCATTGCCATTGGATTATCCACTTTCTGTCCATGTTTCTAACAAAGAAAAGATCTCATAACATCATTCTCTTGCATTCAAGTCCTCTCTTTAGCTTTTCTGAATTCTAGGAAACTTTTGCACAATAGTTCACCAAATAAAGTAGATTCTACGGAACCT
The DNA here is from genome assembly GCA_027943335.1 of Chamaecyparis obtusa. Classification (NCBI taxonomy): domain Eukaryota; kingdom Viridiplantae; phylum Streptophyta; class Pinopsida; order Cupressales; family Cupressaceae; genus Chamaecyparis; species Chamaecyparis obtusa. The sequence goes on along the minus strand of BSBK01000176.1, from coordinate 1,337,354 downwards.
TCACTGAGCCTCTGGCCAAACAAAAAATGGCGAGGCACAACTATTTATTGAAAGATTTTGAATACTCATGAATCTTCCATAGCTGTTATTGCTAATGAATCGCCATACTAACATGTTGCGATACTTGATCATCTCCAAACCTTTTGAGTGTGAGCTATCCCTTGTCAACACTCATGCATCTTCTTTGTGATCTTTCTTTATTTCATTCTACAACATTTCAAAGGCTTTTCTCAATACATTATACAATTGTCATGGCTATCATCAAGGGAGAAAGCCTTGCATTATTTTCTTCCTTTTTTTGTATCAACTCTTAATTATCTTCTCTGACACTGTAACTGTTCTTGTTTTGTCTTTATCTGACATGAAGCTTGAAGCCTTTTACACTAGTTGGCTCACTATGACAACCTGTGCACAATCCCTTTTCCTTGCATGACCTTACTGGTGTTCTTTTTGTCGATATGACTTTATCGATTCTCATCTTTTGATTGTGATGATTTTCTACGATATGCACTATCTTTATGACTATCTTTGTACACGATTGTTCTTGGATGGCATAACATTGTAATTATTTGTTTTGAAATACCCTTCTCTTTTCCTCTGTAAGTTCTGACCTCTCAAACTATTGGTATACAATCCTCTTTCGTATGACTGTCATGTAACTTTTGCTGCTACTGTCAACAGCTTGGAAAATGGTCTCTGGAACATGCCCATGCATTTGTAGCCTTCTTTCCACTTTTTACTTGTAGTTTTCATGTCTTCTCTCTTTTAACCTTTCACAAGGATTGTTTTCAAACCATCAATGTAGATTGTCTTTTGTTTATGAGCAGTGAACTTGTATCACATCGTAGACATCTTTTCTCACTGAACCATGCATGACAAAATGACTGTTCTGATGTGCATTGTATATATGTGACAGTATCCAACCATTATCTTGTCTCCTAGTTATAGATGATTTTTCTTGTCCTCACAGGTACATATAATGTGGTTTATATAGACCTCTTCTATTGACACTTGTATGGGGAGCTTACACTATTTTCTCCTCGCAAACTGAGCATGATAATTTCTTCTCACCATTTCATAGACCTTCATCATTTGATTTCATTTTTTGTTCTCTTAGACTTATAACTTCAAATTTGTTATTTCCATTGATTCTCGGGATCTAATTACTTGTACCTCTTTCCACTATTAACTCAATCAACATGACTATATTTCATTATATTACATGCTAGATGTGCTTAGGGAACAAAAGGTTCAACTCTAATGGTATGTAAGAAAGGATTAGGGTCAATCCCATGTTACCTCGAGTTTCTATGACAAGGCGACTCGGAAACGAGTTTCCGAGATGTATATAAGGAAATCTGAAATTTCTAATATATTCATGAGTTTTAGAATAACATAATAACATTTATTAATCTAACATCATTGAAACAATGATCGATGTCTTTCAGTGAATCATCATAGCACATACCATCAAATGAATCAAATCGATTCATCATAGATTAGGAACATAGGATAGCATCAAAGGAGAGTTCAAGTTTCAATTTCATACATTCATAGATATAATTCATTGAAACAATGAAAAGCATCTGTAATTTCCCCATTTTCGTGAGCATCAGAGTTTGTTGGATTAGCCTATCACTGGCCCTCGTAGGCCAAGACAGTTGGATAAAAGGTTCAAGTTTCAATTTCATACATTCATAGATATAATTCATTGAAACAATGAAAAGCATTTGTAATTTCCCCATTTTCGTGAGCATCAGAGTTTGTTGGATTAGCCTATCACTAGCCCTCGTAGGCCAAGAAAGTTGGATAAAGGGTCCCCTTTTAGCAGAGTTCAATGTGTATTCTCTATCAAAGCTTAGTTTATGTTCAGGTTTGGCCTTCTTTGGACTCAATTTGGCTCACTTTCTATTTATAGTAAGTGACTATTTCAAGAAAGTCAGGGTTACTATTTATAGTGCAAGACACCTGAACAAGCTATGATTGGAATGCATAGTTGGTTTGATCAGATAATGAGGGATTTACTATTTATAGTAAGTTAGTGGTTGATAGAGAGGGAAACTTACTATTTTTAGTAAGGTAGTTGGGTGTACAATGGACACAATGGTTAACTCCCACGTTTAGAGGGAAAAGAGAAATAATCATTAATTGTGGAGTTATGTTATTTTAATTTTTAATAAAGTGATTACTTTATTAAAAATCAGTTTTAAAGTTCAAAAGTCACTTTATATTCATTGAGGCCACGATCCTTCATTTAAGTGACTTAAAGTACAACTAATGGATTATATTTTGGGGGCCAAAATATTAAAGTATTTTATAAAGTCATTGAGCACGAGTTATATTATTTGAAATGATATTCAAGTGCATAATCCATGAATATGAGGGGCCAAGTTTAAAGACTTGTTACAAAGTTTTATTAAAAACCTAAAAGTGGATTTGAAAGCGGATTTAAATGGTATTAGGGAGATTCAGGGTATAAAAGCACATCAAAAAGCAAATCAACCTCATTATTGATGATCAATTGTCTTTGCAAATTTGATGTCTCTGGAGTTTGTGCAATTGAAACAAGGCTTTCAGCTGTACTAAGGCATTGGAGATTGTTCAATATTCATTGTTTTTTGCAGTTTTGAGGTTGTGAGAGATCAACCGAATTAGTGCTTTGGAGGACTTCATACAGGAGTTCTATTCATGCTTCACTTGGAGAAATACATCAAGGGATTGAAGGTTCATTAATTGCAAACCCAAATATTCATCATTGGTTGCTAGTTATGTATAAATCCCAATCGGTTCCTAATTGCTGTAGATGTTTATCACCCTTGGTTGTTTGAAAGTTTATGAATTTTTAAGGGTTTTAGGAAATTAAATCAATTATGCAATATCTTGAAATTCTGAAACTTGTAATCACTATTGCAACTTCTATTTATTTACCAATGACATACATGTAAGAATCGAAAATATTCTTTATTGGAAAAAAGAGCAGAAAAGCAACTATGAAATGCATACAAAAACCTGAAAGAGTACCCCAGCTGCTGTAGCAAATTATTTCTTCTGACCTTGTGATGTCTAAATGATCCAGACTGCTCCTTCAAGCCCTAAAACCTCAGATATGCATCACATCTAATTTATTTGATTTTTCTAAGCAAAATCGCAAGTCTTGGGGATTTGCGCAAATTTGCCTATAGGCTGTGATGTTGGCATTAGGTGATTAACCGGTAAGATTGCAACCGGTACATGGTAAAAGAGGTATTGTCATTGATTGACAAAAAGATGGTCTGAGGATACTAGTGTTCTATCTGTGAAGCAAGGACTGCCACATTTGACTTCAGTAAGGTGAGGAGAGACTAGTTTGGCAACCAATGACACTGTGCAAATAAGAAGAGACTATATCTGTTACTAATATTGCTCTAACTAATCATCAGAGCAACTAGTCATCGAAGAAGGATACTACCGGTAACCAGTAACAGGAACCAAGGAAAGGATCCAACTGGTATAGCCAGAGGAAGGGAAGGTGATAGGTTAAAGCTCTTACCTGTGCACAACCTAAGGATCTTTACCAGTCAAGTGAAGACTTCATCATGATTGATGAATCGGGGAAAGTCATAGTCAACAAACAATTATTTAACTCTTTGATCAGGATTTACTGCACAAAATCCGGTAGACTTTGAGTTATGAAGACGATCGGTACAAGGCGCGATTGAAGATTTTAATGCCGAAGTTTGTGGCATTAAATCATGGAGATATCTCTTGTGAAGGAAAGCTTTTGACACGCATCTTTCATTTTCTTTCATAAAGCAGATAAAGCATAGCATGCATTGGATGTTTCCTCAGTGAACTAATACTCCACTGGGTGATGGATCTGAAGGTGATCTTTAAACATGTCATGTTTGTAAAATCAAATAGGGCAAGAAGTCTATATATTCCTTTGCCTGACAAGAATATAGTTTGCCCTTATTCTACCAAAATAAAAAAAGGAGTAAACTTGTATGCTAAGAAGAAGCTACAGAGGTGAAGAAAAGAAGCAAAGAAGATTGTGCAAAGAAGCACAACTGTCTAAGAGAACATACTTGCGGAGACCGGTGATGATTCTCAATTGGGAATAACAGTGATTTTATCAGGCTAAAAAAAATATTTTTAAAAGGTCAAATCTTCTATTGTTCTCTAACAATTACAATAGCGAAATCTCAATATTTTGGGTGGACATTAACAAGTCCCTTGTATTAAATCTCTTAACCGGGTGAGATCTGATTAGGTGTTTTAAGTCCTCTAACCAGGCAGGTTCTAACAGTCATTATTGTATCAAATCCCTTAACCGAGTTGCATCTAATAGTGCATTTGTAATTTTTTAACATGGAAGGCTCCTACTAGGGCGCACTTCAGAAGAGTGTGGAATTTGTGAGGTTTTCTCACACCGTGGTTTTCTCCCAAATTGGGTTTCCACGTGATAAATCTGGCGTTTCTTATTGATGTTTGTGTGATTGCTATTACTGTTCTAAAATTTGTTCTGTTTACAGTTATAGATACACTACATCAGATTTATTGTGAAGTTTTAGTAGGTGTTGATTCACCCCTCCTCTCTCAGCACCGATTGGGACCATCAATTGGTATCAGAGCCTAGTTTCTTTTCTTTTCTGCTTAACCGCAACAAGAAAAAGTTAAGATGATGAGAAAGGAAGGACCAAAGTTCTCTAAGGAAAAATTTACTCTGTGGTGCAATAGAATGAAGCTGTACATGAAGACCACCGGAGACCAATACTGGACTTATGTAATCCATGATTACACTGAACGCAACAGTATCCTGACTCTTGATGAATTGAAGATCAAGACAAAGCATACAGCTGCAATGGATATGATAGCAAACGGTACCTGACTATGTCTATGCAGAGAATGAAAATCTAGATACTGCTCACAAGATGTGGGCCAAGCTACAAATAGTGTATGGTGGTGACCCACATGTACAAAGAGCTAAGGTAGAAAGCCTCAGAGAAAAATATGATGACATGAGGATGAATGAAGGAGAAGATATTGAGCAATACAGCAACAAAATCAAATAAGTGATTAACTCCATCAAAAGCGCTGGTGGAAAACTCAGTGAGGAAGAGGTGGTAAGCAAAATACCGAGAACGTTGAAGCCTCAGTATGCTATCAAAATCTCAGCCATACAGGAGCTCAGATTAGTGACCACAGATCAAGTTTCACTCTTGACTCCCTAATCAGTAAGTTGACTGCATTTGAATTGAGCAATTTTGATAACATCTTACCCATGCAAGAAGCTGCTTTTAAGTCTTCTGTTAATACCTCTTCCACCAAGAAAGGAAGAGAAACCGGTAATAGCTCTACTGGTAAGGTTGGAAGTTTTGTTGAGATTATGCTCTCGGAAGAGATGGAGCAAGATGAGTTTGAAGCACTCATCGCTAGGAGATTTTCAAGAGGAAAAGGGAAGTACAAAGGTAAACTCCCACTAAAATGTTTGTCTTGCAATAAGATAGGACATATTGTTGCAAGATGTCCAGACAATGATAATAAAGAGAAGAGCAACCGATTCAAGAACAAAACAAAGAGGGAATGCTACCTTGTAGGAGTCACAGACAATGAATCTGAAGACTCTGAAGATCAAGAAATTGCATTTGTTGCAATAAAAGAAGAAATCCAAGTGATAAGTGAAATGACACTTATTTCTAAATATCATCAGCATGATGACTGGATCATTGACATTGGATGCACTCACCACATGATTGGTGATAAGAACAAGTTCATCAGCCTAAAGCTCAATGATGGTGGATTGGTAACCTTCAGTAATAATGCTCCATCTGCTATCAAAGGTAAAGGTTCTATTGCACTTAGTAATGATGCTGTATGTGAGAATGTGTACTGGGTAGAAGGACTCAAATACAATCTAATGAGTGGTGCTCAACTAAATAACAAGAGATACATGTTGGAATTTGGGCAAGGTTCTCTTATTGTCAAAAACCAATCAGGAGCTCATATTGCTACCGGTAGACAGAGTAAAGGGAACCTGTTCTATCTGGAGTCAATGGAAGGAGCTTGCCTCATGGCATCAGTCAAAGGAAAAACCAACAAGATCTGTCTTTTAAGCAAAGAGGACAACAACTGGTTATGGCATAAGAGGCTTTGCCACATAAACTTTGACAGTATTGTCAAGGTAAGAAAGAAGAAGTTAGTTAGAGGACTTCCTGAGATTACAAAACTTAACAAAAATATTTGCAAGGATTGTTAGTTAGGCAAACTGAAAGGAGCAAGTTTCAGTAGTAAATCCTTTTCTGCTGAAAATGTTTTGGATCTTGTACACAGATTTGTGTGGACTTATGAGAACAAAGAGCTACTATAGAGACAGGTACTTCATGCTTTTTGTAGATGATTTCTCAAGAATGATGTGGACACTTTTTCTTAGAGAAAAATCAGAGGCCTTTCACATGTTCAAAATCTACAAGGCTTGAGTGGAAAAGGAGACTGACAAAAGTCTGAAATGTTTGAGATCAGACAAAGGAGGTGAATACACTTCTCAAGAGTTCACTCACTACTGTGAGGAACAAGGAATAAAAAGGCAGTTATCTGCACCAAGAACTCCTCAACAAAATGGGAAGAAGAAACAGGACGTTGATTGACTGTGCAAGAACCCTAATGATTTAGAAGTATCTTCCCCATCACTTCTGGAGAGAAGCTATCAACATTGTTGTTTACACACTGAACCGAGTTCAAGTAAAGAAAGGAACCGGTAAGACTCCCTATGAATTATCGTTCAATCACACTCCTAGTGTAGGCTACTTCATAATTTTTGGTAGTAGTTGTTATATTAAAAGAGATATGTATTCTGGCAAGTTTGAGCCAAAGAGTGATGAAGGCATATTTCTGGGTTATTCTACCAAGAGTAAAGCCTACCGGTGTCTGAATAAGAGAACATGAAAAATAGTAGAAAGTATCAATGTAAAGGTTGATGAATATTCAGAATCAAAAGGGAAGATCAGTCATAATGAACATGACAGTTTGGAGGATCACAATGCTGGAAGTCTTTTGGAATTCAATGAAATAACTATTGTAGATGAAAGAGAAGAGCATGAAAACAGACCTTTGGAGCAGGATGTTGTACTTGAAAATGAGAGACCAACTCAAGAAGATGAACAAGAAGTTGTTCATGACTATTTTGAAGAAATTGCTCAACCAGAAGAATTAGACCGGGAACAGAGACCAGTTCTTCCAAGGTATGTCACATATCACTCAACTCATAACATTATTGGTGACAAACATGCTAATGTCCTGACCACGAAAAAGGCTATATCTGTTTACTTTCCTGTGTGGAGCCCAAAACCACCAGGGAGGCTCTGGAAGATAAAAATTGGGTCAAGGCCATGGAAGAAGAGATTGAGCAAATAGAGAAGAATGACACATGGATTCTTCTACCAAGGCCACAAGACAAGAATGTCATTGGGGCCAAGTGGGTCTACAGAAACAAATAAAATGAAGAAGGAAAAGTGATAAGGAACAAAGCAAGACTGGTTTGCAAAGACTATGCACAGGAGGCTGGAGTGGATTATGGTGAAACTTTTGCACTTGTGGCCAGATTGGAAGGAGTGAGAATTCTACTTGCTTATGTTGCTCACAAAAAGTTTAAAGTATATCAGATGGATGTAAAGTTTGCATTCTTGAATGGTATACTGGAGGAGGAAGTCTACATTGAACAACTAGAATGCTTCTCATCCAAAGAGAAGAGTGGTATGGTCTATAAATTGAAGAAGGCTCTGTATGGGTTAAAACAAGCCCCAAGGGCATGGTATGAAAGCCTGCATTCATACCTCCTGACAATAGGATTCATAAGAACCGGAGATAACATCAATATGTATCTCAAGACTGGAAAAGATTAAACCTAATTGCTGAAATTTTTTTGGATGACATCATCTTTGGAGATGACAAGATCCACAAAGCCTTTGTTGAAGAGATGAAGAAAGAATTTGAAATGTCCATGATAGGAGCCATAAAATTCTTCATTGAACTACAAGTCCATCAGCTAAAGGAAGGTATTTTTATTTCTCAGTCCAAGTATGTAAAATAAATTCTTAAAACTTTTGAGCTAGAAGAATCCAAACTGGCTGGTACACCTATGATAACTAACCTCAAGTTATCAAAGAAAGATGATGCAAATGAAGTAAACGAGACACTGTATCGGTCTATGATAGGCAAATTATAGTATGGAGTATACAGTAGACTGGACATTGCACATGTAGTAGGCATCGTAGCAAGATTCTCTGCAAATCCAAAGGAGACACACCTAATAGCGGTGAAGAGAATTTTCAGATACCTGAAGGGCACAGAGGAATATGACTTATGGTTTCTTCACAAGGGAGGCTTCCAAATAAAGGTTTACACTGATGTAGATTGGGCTGGTAATATTGATGATAGAAAGAGCACAAGTGGTGGTGCATTCTTTCTTGGAGAAAGGATTGTGTCTTGGACAAGCATGAAACAGAACTGTATTTCACAGTCCACAACGGAAGCTGAATATGTTGCTGCAGCAATGAATTGCACACAGGTAATCTGGATCAAACAGATATTGGAAGGAATCCAAAAACAGATACTTGAACCAATTGCAATTTACTGTGACAGTACAAGTGCAATAAACATATCTAAGAATCTTGTTATGCACTAAAAAACAAAGCACATTGCAATAAGGTATCACTATTTGAGAGAGCAGGTGCAAAATAAAGAAGTTATATTGGAGTATGTTCTCACAAAAAAATAGATTGCTGACATATTCATAAAGACATTACTGAAGAGTACTTTTGAGTATCTCAGACGTAAATTAGGGGTGATACCCCTCCCTTATCATTAGTAAACAGTCAAAGGTGTTCATCAATTCATTATGCTTCAACAGAGGAATCAGCCTCATCTTAACTTGATTGATGAATAGGACTTCTGCTCGAAGGGGGAGCAGGTAACAGTAAGGCAGTCTTTCTGACTAGCCTTTGGCATTATTGTCAAAGGGGGAGAGTATGACATGATTTGTTATGGTTTTGCCATCGATGCCAAAGGGGGAGATTGTTGGCATCAAGTGATTAACCGGTAAGATTGCAACCGGTACATGGCAAAAGAGGTATTGTCATTGATTGGCAAAAAGATGGACTAAGGATACCATGTTTCTATCTATGAAGCAAGGACCGCCTTAGCTGACTTTAGGAAGGCGAGGAGAGACTGGTTTGGCAACTAGTGACACTATGCAAATAAGAAGAGACTATATCTGTTACTAATACTGCTCTAACTAATCATCAGAGCAACTGGTTATCGAAGAAGGATACTACCCGTAACCCGTAACAAGAACCAAGGAAAGGATGCAATTGATATAGCCAGAGGAAGGGAAGGTGACAGGTCAAAGCTCTTACCTATGCACAACCTAAGGATCTTTACCGATCAAGTGAAGACTTCATCATGATTGATGAACCGCGGAAAGTCATAGTCAAAAAATATTTATCTAACTCTTTGACTGGGATTTACTGCACAAAATGTGGTAGACTTTGAGTTATCAAGACGATCGGTACAAGGCGCGATTGAAAGTTTTAATGTCGGAGTTTGTGGCATTAAATCATGGAGATATCTCTTGTAAAGGAAAGCTTTTGATACACATTTGTCATTTTCTTTCATAAAGTAGATAAAGCATAGCATGCATCGGATGTTTCCTTAGTGAACTAATACTCCACTGGGTGATGGATCCAAAGGTGATCTTTAAACAGGTCATGCATGTAAAAAGCAAATAGTACAAGAAGTCTATATATTCCTCTGCCTGACAAGAATATAGTTTGCCCTCATTCTGCCAAAGAAAAAAAAGGAGTGAACCTGTCTATTGAGAAGAAGCTACAGAGGTGAAGAAAAGAAGCAAAGAAGATTGTGCAAATAAGAACAACTGTCTAAGAGAACATACCTATAGAGACCGATGATGATTCTCAGTCGGGAATAACAGTGATCTTATTAGGCTAAGCAAAGCCATTTCTGAAAGGTCAAATCTTCTATTGTTCTCTAACAATTACAATAGCAGAATCTCAGTATTTTGGGTGGACATTAATAGGTCCCTTGTTAATGTGCATAATTTGTGAGGTTTCCTTACACCATGGTTTTCTCCCAAATTAGGTTTCCATGTGATAAATCTGGTGTTGCTTATTGTTGTTTGTGTAATTTTTATTACTATTCTAAAATCTGTTCTGTTTACAATTATAGATACACTACATCAGATTTATTGTGAAGTTTTAGTAGGTACAGATTCACCCCTCCCCTCTTAGCACCGGTTGGGACCATCATGTGATTTTCTCATTTTTCTAATGTTCCTGAATCTTGGGGAGTTTCTTACCCAGTGGTGTACCTTGAAGTATGCAACAATGTTGGTTCCTAGAGTGCTTACGGCAATGGTGTATGGTGAAAGGCAGTACGACGGGAAGACCAAACTCAGGCCGTACGGTTGGAATGTCGTACGGTGGAGAGATGACTGTGGCTGTATGGTTGGAATGTCGTATGTGTGATGATGCCTGAGGCCATACAATGTTATGGATGCCTGAGGCCGTACTGTTAGAATTCCTGAGGTTGTACAGTGTGATGGTTTCCTGCGGTCGTACAATGGTAATGCCTCCGACCGTACGATGCGATGGTTGTCTGAGGTTGTATGGTGTGATGGTTGCTTGAGGTTGTACGATTGGATTGCTTGAGGCCGTACGGTAAGTTTCAAGGAAGCATCCAAATACACACAAATCGTTTTAGTCCGATTTTCGAACCAAGTTGTTTTGCAAATGCATTTCAATGCTCAACACAATGTGGGAACCAGTATTTGCAAATGGAAATAACAGTATGACTATATAGCATTCTAGAATTGCCAGAAACCAACGATGCCACCAGTTGCATTAATGCCAAAGATGCAAATAGATTTCGCAGATGTATACAAAGATGGTGTATCAGATTTGCTAGATGTGAAACAAACAAAACACAACAGATTTAGCGCACAATGAAAAATCGAAGTGATATTCCAGACAAAAGTTTAGGGTGGTTTTGAACCACCGAAATTCCAATAAACTAAATAGATAGGATCTTTCACCTCCGAAATGACAGCTAGCAGAACGCCAACAAAAATTTGCAAATACAAATAAAATATCAAATCTCAATATGAAAAATACATCCTACACACTGGTCATAAATACCCCTTCGGAGAAACTCCCGAAGGTTTACAAAAGAACGCCGACACGGAAAACACCTACGGACAATAATAATAAAAATGGGCCCCCCTTTTATTCATTAAAGGTCCATTTATAATATTATTTAAATTCTGGAACCGTTAATTAATTAAAATTAATTTACTCAAAATGGGGACATTAGAAATCCTCGCTGCCCAAAGATTGCTTGCCCTCAAACAATCCATCATCAATACTCCAAGATTCCAAACTAGGCGCGGACACTGATAAATGTATCCACTTGAACGCTCAAGCCACAACACAACCACACGCGTGTGCTTGGAAGTAAGCGAGAAAAGTAACTCTCCATCAAGCTTTCCCTGCTCCACTCTGATATAATTGTTGTCATGCCTAGAGTCATCAGGATCCTAGTGAAACCTAACGTCAAACATTAATTCTTAGATCCCAAGCCAAGAGCGGATGTTGGTAGCAATATCTGTTGAAAATTTTGTGCTGATTCTGGACCACATGCACATAGTTGGATTTTGTTGGGACTAGTAAACCATCATCAAGCTTTCGTTGCACCACTCTGCTATAAACATTGCCATGCCCTTCACTAGGATCCGAGCAACACCAATCCACGAAATCTTTCACACCCTTATGTTCAACAATCTCTTTCAGTATGGTCACAGACACAGACGTTGATGCCGATCCTACTGTAATGTTCTGAAGGTGATCTCTGCTCGAAGGTAATTTTGAGAGACCTCCGAAAGGCAATCTCGACCTGAAGGGAATCTCGATCCGAAGGCAATCTCGGCCCGAAGGGGATCTCGATCCTAAGGCAATCTCAGCCCGAAGGGGATCTCGATCCGAAGACAAGCTCGACTCGAAGGGAATCTCGATCCGAAAGCAATCTCGATTCGAACGGGATCCCGACCCAAAGGCAATCTCGGTTCGAAAGGAATCTCGACCCGAAGGCAATCTTGGCTCGAAGGGGATCTTGATTTGAAGGCAATTTTGTCCCGAAGGGGACCTCGACCCGAAGGGAATCTCGATCCAACGATAATCTCTGCCCAAAGGGGATCTCGACTGGAAAGCAATCTCAGGTCGAAGGGGATCTTGATTCGAAGGCAATGTCAGCTCGAAGGGGATCTCGACCCAAAGGCAATCTCGGCCCGAAGGAAATCTTGATTTGAAGGCAATCTCGACCCAAAGGGAATCTCGACCCGAAGGTAATCTCGGCGCGAAGGAGATCTCGATTTGAAAGCAAGCTTCGCTCGAAGGGAATCTCGACATGAAGGCAATCTCGGTCCGAAGGGGATCTCGAAGGGGATTTTGACCCGAAGGCAATCTCGGTTTGAAGGGGAACATAGCCTCGACGGTAGACAGGGTTTCGATGGCGAACAAAGTTTCGGTGACAAACACAGCCTCGGCAGCTGATAGAGGCTCTATGGTGATGGCTGACAATCCCAACCGGTGCTGAGAGGGGAGGGGTGAATCAACACCTATAAAACTTTCCTTAATAAATCTGATCAAATGTACTTAAAACTGCAAGCAAAGCATATTCAAGCATGAAAGTAGCATCAAGCAATTAATCACAAAGTGACACCAGATTTATCAGATGCAAACCCAATTTGGGTGAAAACCACAGTGTGAGGAGATCTCACAAATTCTGCACTCTTATGAAGTGTGCCCTGTTAGGAGCCTTACCTGTTAAAGGATTACAACGCACTATAAGATGCGACCCAGTTAAGTGATTTGTTACAATAAGGCCGGTTAGTGCCTGCCTGGTTAGAGGACTTAGAACACCTGAAAAAATGTCACCCAGTTAAGGGATTTAGTACAAGGGACCTATTAGAGTCCACCCAAAATACTGGGGTTGAACTATTGTAATTGTTAGAAAATAATAGAAGGATTGACCTTTTACAAATGGCTTTGCATAGCCTGATAAGATCTATGTTATGCTCAACTGAGAAACATCACCGGTTGCCGCTCGTATGTTCTTTTCTGTTGTGCTTCTTTGCACACTTATGTTTTTCTTGTCTTTTCTATTCACCTTAGCTTCTACAGCGTACATGTTCACTCTTTTCTTTTGGCAGAATGAGGGCAAACTATATTTTAGATAGGCACAAGAATATATAGATTTCTTGCCCTAATTGTGCTTCTCATGCATGACGTAATTACAGATCTCCTTTGGATTCATCACCCAAAAGAGTATTAGTTTTCTGAGAAAACATCTGATGCATGCCCTTGCTTTAACTTCTTTAAGAAGAAAAGGATAGATACGTGTCAAGTATCTTTGCTTCACATGAGATAACTTCATGTTTTAAAGCCACAGACTTCGGCTTTAAAACCTTTAAGCGTGCCTCAAATTGATCACCATGTTAACTCAAAATTTTTCAGATTTAGTGCAATAAATCCCGGTTGTAGTAAACCCTGGTCAAAGAGTTGGTTTACACAGATAGTTGACTATAACTTCCCCAGTTCTTCTTATCATATCGAAATCTTCACTTGATCGGTTGAGATCCTGATGTTGTGAACATGTAAGAACTTTGACCAGTCACTTTTCCTTCCTCTGCTTACCGGTTGCACTATTTCCTCAGTTGCGTAGTTGACACCAGTTGTATTCCGGTCCTCGGTTGAATCTTTCCCTTGGCTGCCGATGCATTTTGCTTAGTGACCGATTTCTTTTGATGAGCAGAATTAGTCTTTTCTTTCTTGCATAGTATCACCGGTTGCCAAACCAGTCTCTTTACATACAAAACCACCTCTGGTGTTCTTGAATCTTTAGAGCTTTGATTGAGATGACAAAGCACCTCTTTCCTCTTTCCTCTTTTGCCAATCAATGACAATACTTTGATTGCCATATACCGGTAGTAGACTTACCAGTTACCATCTTTTGATGCCAACAATCTCCCCCTTTGGCATTGATGACAAAACCTTAATGGGCAATCATGTCATGTCACCTGTCCTATGCTTACATCTTTGCTTGTGCCACTATTGGTCATCTACCTGTCTATTGCCAAACTCTCCCCCTGTTGACAATAATGCCAAAGACTAGTCAAAAAGACTACCTGAATCTAATATGCTCCCCCTTCGAGCAGCGGTCATTTTCATCAGTCCATAAAAGATGAGGTGAAACCCTCTATTGAAGCATAATGAACTGATGATCACCTTTGCTAGTTTACTGATGATCTGGAAGGGGTATCACCCCTGGTTTATGTCTGAGATACTCAAAAGTACTATTTGGTAGTGGCTTTGTGAAGATATCAACAATCTATTCTTTTGTGGGAACATACTCCAATCTTACCTCTTTGTTTTGTACTAGCTCTCTCAAGTAATGATACTTGATGGCAATGTGCTTTGTTTTGGAGTGCATGACAGGATTTTTGGATATGTTGATTGCACTGGTGCTATCATAGTAGATTGCAATCGGTTCAAGTATCTATTCTTGGATTCCTTCCAGTAGTTGTTTGATCCAGATTACCTGTGTGCAATTGATTGCTACATCAACGTATTCAGCTTCTGCTGTAAACTGTGAAATGCAGTTCTGTTTCTTACTTGTCCAAGACACAATCCTCCCACTGAGAAATAATGCATCACCACTTGTTCTTTTTTTGTCATCAATATTGCCAACCCTGTCTGCATTTGTGTAAACCTTTACTTGGAAGCCTTCTTTGTGAGGAAAGCACAAGCCATACTCAGTATCATTTAGGTATGATGCAGTCAAGGATGGTGGATCCAATGAAGGACAGTCCAAACCTTGCAACCAACAGAATTACGTGGCGGAATACTCAACAATGCAACACAAAGTAATTGTTTAACACTGATTTTCATTAACATGCCCGGCTGTAAGGCCTTCTGGGTTAGGGCCAATTACAATCAGAAAACAATTCTGCAAGATCCACAACTAGATCCAATACAATCTCAGCTAGTTCAACTCTGAAGACAATTAGAAGTTGATGGAAACCCTAAGGAAGATCTAAACTTGAGCTCGCAAGCCTCCAAGCAATCTCCTTGTTCCCAAGTATGCAACCCCTAGCTTTGCTACCAACAACTATCAAATTACACTATGATCTGCAAGCTCATCAAGAACTTTTCCACAACTTCGCTAACTTCACATTTGATATCCCAAATCTGATAAGTCCTTCCGTTCTCCCTCCTAAACATCTACCCAAGCACTCCTTAAATACTAATCATTAGCCACAAGTCGGCAAGATGAAACTCTTAACTCCCCAAAACAAATAATTAAATGCCATACAAGTTGGCTTATAAATGTATACAAACATTTAATTCAGCATGTCGGCCCATAACAATGGCTACCAACAATAAATTCACCAAGTCGGCTCAACAAATCACACAGAACTTCAGTCGGTAAGCCAGAATTACTCAGTGACAGTAAATTAACCGAGCACGCTAGGCATTGCTGAGAACCAGTGTGGACTGAGCACCGCAGGCATGACCGAGTAACACTTCACCGAGCGCTAGAGACTACTGAGTTCCTTCAGTGACCGAGCTTCCTTCAATGACCAAGATCGTTGGTCAAGGCTGCAACCGAGTAATACCGGCCAAAACACTAACACTCCATGCAGTTTCACCGAGGACACAAAATGCCCTAGCTTAACCTTGGATGCCCCTACATCAAGGTATTTGAAAATTCTCTTCATTGCTATCAGATGTGTCTCTTTGGGGTTTGCAGAGAATCTTGCAATTATGCCAACAACATGTGCAATGTTCGGTCTATTGTGTACTGCATACTGTAATTTCCCTATCATGGACCGATACAGTGTCTCATTCACTTCTTTTGCATCATCTTCCTTTGATAACTTGAGGTTAGTTATCATTGGAGTACCAACTGGTTTGGATTCTTCAAGTCCAAAAAGTCTTAAAAATTTCTTTTACATACTTGGACTGAGAGATAAAAATACCTTCTTTTAGTTGATGGACCTGTAGTCCAATGAAGAATTTTATGGCTCCTATCATAGACATTTCAAATTCTTTCTTCATTTCTTCAGCAAAGGCTTTGCTCATCTTATCATCTCCTCCAAAGATGATGTCATCCACAAAGATTTCTGCAATCAGGTTCCCATCTTTTTCAGTTTTGAGATACATGTTCCTATTGTCCCCGGTTGTTGTGAATCCTATGGTCATGAGGTATGAATGCAACCTCTCATACGAAGCTCTTGGAGCTTGCTTTAGCCCATAGAGAGCCTTTTTCAGTTTACAGACCATACCACCTTTTTGTATTGATGTGAAACCTTTTGGTTGTTCAATGTAAACTTCCTGTTCCAGTATTCCATTCAGGAATGCAGACTTGACATCCATCTGATATACTTTGAATTTCTTGTGAGCAGCATAGGTAAAAAGAATTTTTATTCCTTCCAATCTGGTCACAGGTGCAAAAGTTTCTCCATAGTCCAATCCAGCTTCCTGGGCATACCCTTGCAGACTAGTCTTGCTTTATTTCTTATGACTTTCCCTTCTTCATTTAGCTTGTTCCTGTAGACCCACTTTGTCCCAATGACATTCTTATCTCGTGGTCTAGGCACAAGCAACCATGTATCATTCTTTTCTATTTGCTCAATTTCTTCCTCAATGGCCTTGACCCAATTTTCATCTTCTAGAGCTTCCCTGGTGGTTTTGGGCTCTATACAGGAGAACAAACAGATATTCTCTCTGGCCTTTTTCCTGGTCAGGACATTTGCATGTTTGTCACCAATTATATTATCAGTTGAGTGATATGTGACATACCTTGGGAGAACTGGTCGCTATTCCCTGTCACGTTCTTCCGGTTGAGCAATTTCTTCATCATGGTTTTGAACAACTTGTTCATCATCATGAGTGTGTCTGTCAGCTTTAGGTTGACAGTCCCAACTGGTGCTGAGAGGGGAGGGGTGAATCAGCACCTCTTTAACTTTTTCCTTTTAATCTGGTGAGGTAAACTTATAGCAGACAAGCAAGGAGATTTAAGCAAATAATAACAGTAAGCAAACAATCACACAGTGACACCAGATTTATCACGTGGAAACCTAGTTAGGGTGAAAACCATGGTGTGAGGAGGCCTCACAAATTTTGTACTCTTCTGGAGTATGACCTGTTAAGAGACTTCCTGGTTAAAGGATAAAAATGCACTTGTTAGATGCAACCTGGTCAAGGGATTTATTACAATAAGGCCGGTTAGTGCCTGCCTTGTTAGAGTACTTTGAGCACCTTACAAGATGCCACCCGGTTAAGGGATTTGATACAAGGGACCTGTTAGAGTTCACCCAAAATACTGGGATTTAACTATTGTAGTTGCTAGAAAACAATAGAGATTGACCTTTTACAAATGGCTTTGCATAGCCTGATAAGATCTTTGTTTGTGCTCAACATAAAATCGTCACCGGTTGCAACAAGTGAGTTCTCTACTCTGTTTTGCTTCTCTGCACACACTTCTTTCTCTACTTCTCTTTCTGATTTACCCTAGCTTCTTTTAATCTTTTCAGGTTCACTATTTTCTCTGGCAGAATGAAGGTAACTTCTATTCGCCATAGGCAGAAGAATATATAGGGTTCAAACCCTAATTGTGCTTGTTATGCATGACCTGATTTCAGATCTTTATCGGATTCATCACTTAGTGAAGTGTCAGTTAACTAAGGAAACATCCGATGCTTCCCCTTGCTTTATCTGTCCAATGAAGAAAATAGTAGTTGCGTGTCAGACAACTTTCCTTCATAGGAGATAACACTTTGATCTAAAGCCACTGAGGCCGGCTTTAGATCCTTCAGTCGCGCCTCAAAAAGTCATTGATTCCGGCTTTAAATCCTTCAACTACGCCTCAGATTGATCACCTAGATGACTCAAAGTCACCCGGATTTACAACAATAAATCCACGTCAAAAGAGTTCGTTGGAACAAATAGTTGACTGTGCCTTCCTCGGTTCATACCGGAATCTCATTAAATATCGGTTACGATTGAGTTCAGTTCTTGTGCTGTGAATAGGTAAGAGTCCCTGTTCCTGTTCCTTCCGTAGTTTACCGGTTGCACCATCCTCGGTTTGGTGTCCCTTGCGTAGCTTACTAGTTGCTCAGTTTGGTGTCCCTTGCTTAACTTACCGGTTGCACCATCCTCGGTTGTATTTGTTGATCTGTACTTATACAGGTTGTAGCATGGTCCTTAGTTGATGCTGGACTCCTCTTTTCCTTTGCTGTGTACATACCCCAGTGGTTAAAGCTTTGTATAGTGATCCTTCTTTCATATAGATCTTCTTGGTTCTAGAGGTGACAGCGCTCTATACACTCTTTGCCAATCAATGACAACACTAGTACCGGTAGTAGACTTATCGGTTATCATTGCTTAATGCCAACATCGGTACAACTTCCTGCTCCAGATGTCTGTTTACATGCTCTTCTTGTTCATCTTAAATTGTTACTTCATTGAACTCAAAAAGATTTCCTTCATTGTGACCTTGCAGACTGTCATATTCATTATCACCAATCTTCTTAATTGGTTCTGAATATTCATCAAATTTTACATTGATGCCTTCAATTATTTTTCCCGTTCTCTTGTTCAGACACCGGTAAGCTTTGCTTTTGGTAGAGTAACCCAAAAATATTCCTTCATCACTCTTGGGAACAAACTTCCCAGAGTACATATCTCTTTTGATGTAACATTTACTACGAAAGATTCTGAAGTAACCTACACTAGGAGTATGATTGAACCATAGTTCGTAGGGGGTCTTACCGGTTCCTTTCTTGACTTGAACTCGGTTGAGTGTATAGACAACAATGCTGATAGCTTCTCTCCAAAAGTGATGAGGAAGATCCTTCTGAATCAACAGGGTTCTTGCACAGTCAATCAACGTCCCGTTTCTTCTTTCTGCTACTCCATTTGGCTGAGGAGTTGTAGGTGTAGATAGCTACCTCTTTATGCCATGTTCTTCACAGTAGTGAGTGAACTCTTGAGAAGTGTATTCACCTTTTTTGTTTGATCTCAGACACTTCAAGCTTTTACTGGTCTCCTTCTCCACTCTAGCCTTGTAGATTTTAAACATGTGAAATGACTTAGATTTCTCTCTTAGAAAGAGTGTCCACATCATTTTTGAGAAGTCATCTACAAAGAGCATGAAGTACTAGTCTCCGTAGTAGCTCTTTGTTCTCATCGGTCCACACAAATCTATGTGCACAAGATCTAGAACATTTTCAGCAGAGAAAGATTTATTGATTTATTGTTGAAACTTGTTCCTGCTAGTTTTTGTTAAAACCGGATTATACGGGATATCCACCGCTCAGAAGTGGAGTTAGCTTTTTAACATGAGTTAGCTTTATTTCAACGGATATTTTGCAAGGTAAACTCCAGATCAGAACGCAAGGCTTAATTGCTAGTTGCATGATTTTCTTGTTGAGTTTATAGCCTGGCGGTTCTAAGTTAAGGGTTTCATAACGATGAACTCTTATTTAAATATAGGTCATAGGACGCAAGAAGAGATGTTGATTATTAGTGATTGCATAGAGCAGAGAGAGACATCTTCTGAGAGAAGAGCTACAGACACAGAGGTAGAAAAGATCAACAGCCAGGCAAACCAGGAAAGAGGTATGATCTAATCAGACATTTAGTGTCATAAAGATCATTGCTTTTATCAGTAGTGAAAGCAAATTGAAATCTCTTTATTAGGGTGGACCTAATCGGTTCATTGTAAAAATCCCCTAACAGGGTAACATCTCTTTCGATGTTCAAAGTCCTGTAACCAGGCAGCTCCTAACAGGGTTCAGATCTTAACAGATCTTTTGTAAAATCCCTTAACCAGGTAGCACCTTAACCAGTGCTTTGTTAGTTCCTAACAGAGCGGCTTCATTCTGCAGTAGTGAAGTTGTGAGCTCTGTCTCACTGTGGTTTTTTCCTTCTAATCAAGGGTTTTCACGTATATATCTGGTGTTGATCCGTGTACTTTTATGCTTGCATATGATTGATTGTTTTTAGAAGAATATTGTTCAAACAAGTATTAAATGTAAAGAAATAGTTCTTACTGATTCACCCCCCCCTTCTCAGTGACCGGTCGATACTAACAATTGGTATCAGAGCCAAGTTCTCTATACTTCAAAGTCTAACAACTTGAGAGAAAGATCAAGGAGGGTTACTGGTATCAGAAACAGCTTGAGGAAGCCAACGACATTATTGCCTCTCTGGAAAATAGACCGAGATCACTTGCAAAGAGAAAGGAGATGGCTCTATAGTTGCATGAGAGCAATGAAACCATCGATGAACTCTCTGGGCAGAGTGGATCTGATGAAACTGAGGAGGAAGTTTCTGAACTCATGGAAAAGAATGAAATCCTGACCGATCAGATCTCCAACCTTAAGAGGGAGCAAGAGGAGAATGCCCTTAGGATTACTGAACTGATTGAGAAAATGAGAAAAGCTGAAGATGAAAGGAACACAGTAGTCAAATCTTTGACTGCCACTGAGAGAGCAAGGGACCGAGCAGTGGACGCTGTAGGGGCAATTGAACTTATGCTTCTACAACTTTAGGAGGACATGTAGAGTATCACTCAGGAAAATGCCAGCATACACAAGGCATGGTAGGATAGGGATGATGCATGCAAGAGACTGGCGATCGAGGTGTATCAACTCAAGGAACAAAAGAAAGTCCTTGAAGAAAGAAATGAAACCCTGAGAAGATACAATAAAAGTTCGGTCGAGCTCGATGAGCAACTTAAAGCTCAAAGAAGGCACAAAGACCAAATCGGCCTTGGATTCACGGGTGAAATCACCAAAGAGAATGGTGAATCTTTTAGAGCCAAGACAAGCAAGAAAGCAAAGAAGCTGCTGGCATATAAAGGCAAGAAGACCTCTAACATATCTTGCAACCATTGTGGGAAACCAGGTCATAAAACAAATGACTGCAGAAAAGCACCGGTAAGGCCCAACAACAGCAACTGCAAGAACTGTTGTAAAAATGGCCACAAGACCAATGAATGTTGGTTCAGCCTCACATCGGCGTCTAGTGGAAGCTGGGGAAGCTTCAAGGGCTACTGCTATGCCTGCAACAAATTTGGACACAAGGCTGAAGAATGCAGATCGAAGACTATGGCATTCAGGTCTCCAAGACCGGTATTCACTAAGAGAAACAAGAACCGAAGCACAACCAATTGTGCAAACTGTGGAACACACAACCACAATGACTTTTGGAGCAAGTCACCCAATCCAATTAGGGTGAACCCATGGAAGACAACCAGGATAGTATGCTATCACTGCAACAAAGTTGGACACCTAGCAAAAGATTGCAGGAACTGATCGTTCAACAAGAAGAAAGAACTGGCAAAACCGGTTGACAAGATCAACAAGGAAGAGAAGACTGAGAAATCAGTCAGACAGATTTGGTTCAAAAAGAAATCAAAGAGTTACTCTGAAGAGAAGACAGAGGAAAAATCATCACCTACAGATGGTGATATCTTTTCAGCAAACTGAGCCGTAAAGGCCTAGAGGGAACTAGTAGATCCACTACCGTTCCCGGTAAGACTGGTTAGAAATGGACTCACTCAATCTACAAGGACAACCAGACAGGGAAGAAGTAATAAACCGGGGTTTGCCCAACCGATAAATCTAGACAACCGGTAAGGAAAAACGGAAAGAAAAGTTGGGTAAGGCATTTATTACTGTAGTCGTTTAACGAATAGTTACCGTTTGGTAATTACCGTTATAACCTAACACTATAAAAGAAAGGAGAATTACTCAAAAGTTCTTACTTTTCTTACTTCTTGATTTACGAATTCTTGTGCTAAGTAACATTCTCGCGCTTTGATCACTGAGAATTACTGTGTGTAATACCGATCTAAGCTACTTTCTGCAAGCAACCGGTTAGCAAGAATGGCCTCATCATCCACTACCGTAAAATTGATCAAAGGAGATTAGGTGGACAGGCCAGCATACAACATTTTGTCAGATCAGAACAGAGAGAACGACATGGATGGTGCGCTCTCTTCTGTACCAAAAGGAGTCCTCTTAACTGAAGATGTCATGGCGTTTATTCATGCCAAACAGGAAGAATTGGCTGAAACATATATTCAAGGTGAGTACCTGTCACTGTGCGAAGAAGGAAAACTTCCTGAGAAATACGCCAAGCTTGTATCATCCGGATTGATAAATGGAGTATGGTACCCAGCAATCTTCGGGGAAGACCAAGTCAGACTGGTGCTGAGCCGTCTTCACGAACCAGGGTTCTGGCTCAACAAAGGTGCATGTCACGAGATCACCAAAGAAGATCTCCACAGAGTAATTGGATATAGTGACAAAGGGGAAGAAACAACTCTGCATCCCATTGCCAATGTCGTCGTTAACAAGCTGACCAAGTCAAGGTCTGATGGTTGACTTATGACCGTAAACGAAATTGAGGATGATGGAGTACGCTTTGCGTCTACTGTTATTGGGTACAAAGTTTATTAGTCAAGCAATTTGAATAGCATACCGGGTGGAGCTATTCACGCTGCATATTGCATAATGCACAACAATGCCCAATACGACATCTGTGCAATGCTTCAGAGCCAAATATTCGAAAACATGAAGAAGCTTGGAGTTGTGAAAAAGAAATCCATGAAGTATGGAACCCTTCTAATGTGCCTATACTTCTACTACTTGGACTTCTTCCCAGGTATCGGAAAAGTGACTTGGAGAACCGATAAACTGATCATGCATCAAATCACTGAGATGGCCAATCAACTGGGAGACCAGTTAAGCAATGCAATGACTAAAAATTTTGAAGCATTTCAATTAAAAATGCACAAAAGAGAGAGGGTGCCGTCAACTATAGTTGACCTGTACAAAGACGATGTATGTTTTCTGGTTACCATCGACAACTGCATCATTCAAGTAGTGGAACCAAGACGTATATGTTCCTGAGCTGCAATATGAGATCACTGCCAAAGTTGCTAAGGCATATGCTAATGCCTTAAATGATACAAATCTGGATCTCGGCGCCAATCGGTTTGGCACGTATATTGAGATTCTTCAGAATCTGTTAAAGAGGACAACAATCAAGATTGTCTACAAGAGGACGCCCACACCGAAGAGGAAACCAACGATAGAGCAGCCTAAGGCTCGGAGGTAGAAAGTAGAACCGGTACCCAGTATTCAAGAAGAAGAACCAGAAGAGATAGAGACTGAGGAAACAGTTCCTCTGATGAGGAGAAGAAAGCCCACAATTGACGAATTCGGGGTAGGACTAAAAGATTTTGGTAATTTAGGTTTTGTTAGAGGAAGATATCAACTAGCCAATGATAAAGACAAAAGAAAAAATGAAGAAGCTGTAGTGTTCTGCCTTAATAAATTCAATCTTCATCCTGGTGGACTTCACACAACTTTACCTGAAAATCTTCTACAAATTATTGAAGATCGGTGGAAGGCATCAGAAGATAGAGAGAAGGAGCTAAGAATACGAGCTCTTCGAGAGGTCCAGAACCACCTCACTCTTGAAGAAGCCATAGAACAAGTTGAACTTCATTAGTAAACCTTCTCAACAAAAAGAAAGATAGGCCTCATGCTTATTGGAAAAGTTGAGAAAGTACATAATGAAGAGGTAGCATTATGGACCAAACTTCTTCAGACCCAGTAGCAAGCAGAACAAGAAGCAGCTCAACGAACAACAGCTAAACCGGTCTCAAACACTAGTAAAGGAAAAGGTCTGCTTGGAGCTGAAGTACCAGTAATAGTGGACATCATTGATGACAAAAGCAGCAAGCCGGTAAATCCTACAGTTCTTATGTCTCCGAGCAAAGGTAACTCTAAACCTATGTCTGTCAATGATATTGTTGATGAGGTGATGGACATTGGAGAAGTAGATAATGCTACAAAGTGGTTCAGTGTATTAGAAGAAGATGATAAACAGTCAGTTATTGTAGCAATAGTGGAAACATTTATGGATTATCACAGGACTCCAAGGGACTATAGGTCCAAGTTCCCATTGGAATTAAATAATAGGCTACAATCAAAATCGCGAACCGGTCTAGCCACAAACACCAGAATCACTACGGAAACATTGCTAAAGGTCAGACCTGGACTCAGTGAAGAAAGAATAAAGCTTCTACTAGAAGAAGTATCCATGAACCTAAAGACACTAGATAGAGTTGCAGAGATATTAAACGGATATGAGAATCAAGTCTACAAAGCGACTTTGGACTACTGGCATAAGTATGACTTCAATGCAGTGGAAAAATTAGGTCCTCAGGATCAATCTGAACAAATGCAAGCATCACCGATTGAACTCACATCGGTTGAAGAGCCTGCCACTGGAATTGAAAAAGGTCAGACAGAGGAGTTCATAGTCGGTGAACAAGTAAATGTTGAACAAGGGATTGACAGTGATATACCCCTAGCAGAACTTCATACTGTTGAGGAGGAGCAACAAGAAGAAGTCCTACAGGAAGAACAAGAAGAGGATGCTACAGTCAATAATCAACCAGAACAAGAAGCTCAAGCCGAGGAAGAACCACCTGCAGAACAAGTTCTACCAGACACAGAGGTTTAACCAGGAGAGGACAAGCTTAAGGGATGAGAGGAAGAAATCCCAGTGCACACTGAGAAAGCTCAATCGGAGCAAGACCAAAGGCAAAAGATACAAGATGACATACCAAGC
Organism: Chamaecyparis obtusa; assembly: GCA_027943335.1. Taxonomy (NCBI): domain Eukaryota; kingdom Viridiplantae; phylum Streptophyta; class Pinopsida; order Cupressales; family Cupressaceae; genus Chamaecyparis; species Chamaecyparis obtusa. The sequence goes on along the minus strand of BSBK01000176.1, from coordinate 1,312,593 downwards.
TCCTCATCAAAGAGGAAGTTGTCTTTCACTGAAGAGAAGGAAGTTAAAAGGAGTAAGGCCACCGATATAGTGGTAGATATTAGCAAGATGTCAACTAGACAGCTCAAGGAACTTACCAAGAGAAAACATGAGATGGTCCTGACCACTGTCAAGAACATATTGTGCAACTTTGTTCCAGACGTTGACGTTGATGAAGATGAACCGGTCATCGATCAGCTTGAAGTTTTGGCATAGGCCACAAGTGAGGATCTAACCGATCCAGAAATAGTGGCAATCGACCACTATGAGCAGAAAAGAGTGGAGATACTGCACAAGCAGGTTGCAGATATCAAGGTAAATGTATCAACCCACCTAAGAATGCTCCAACAACAACTTCAAGAGGCAGGAAGTTTGATGAGCTGGACATCAAACTTTGATGTGTTTTTGCAAGATTTATCAGAGAAATCTAAGAAGGCCTTAAAGGAGATCAGAACCCTATCCTCTCAGTTTGATATCAAGAATAAAATTGCAACTTCTTTCAGCAGAGAAATGACAAGTTTAACTCTTACATTGAGAAAATTTGCTGAAGAAAAGAATAAGAGGATCCAAGACATTATTGGGTTTCAGATGTTTCTGGCACCAACTTTTGACATTATGAATCAAACAGAGAATTCCACAGAAGCTCTGATCAATGAACCAGCTTACAAAACTGTGGAAGATATGGAGAACATCATTGTTTCTCTGAAAGCAGCCCAAAAGAACATAGAATCTGTAACCAGTCAATGGGCACCATTCCTTCAATCTGCCAAAATAATATACAAAGACATCTTCACAAAACTTCAAATCTGAGAGATGTCACACCCTTTGTCCTATGGAGGCAAAAAGGGGAAGAAGAGCAGAAAGGAAAAAACAAAGGAAAGACTACGAAATAGATAAAAGAAGAGAGTGAGCAGGAAGGAAAAACAAAAACTGAGTGGATAAGAAGAAGAACAGACAGAGGAAAGAGAGGAACGAAGAAGAACAGTCATCGGAGCACTCAGACAGGGGAAGTGTTCTACAGACTAGATAATTGTCACACGTAAGTGAGTATGGTTTTGTGTATAGTTTTGCCACCAATGACAAAGAGGAAGATTGTTAGCAATTTAAGATTGTCATTAGTGTAAATTCACAAACACCATGCACCGGTAAAAGGTCACCGGTCACTCACGTTACTTAGAAGGCACCAGTAGACTAGAAACACAGTGTATGCACCGGTAGTTGAAGAAAAGGGAATACACCACTGGTAGATCGATCTAAGTACACAATACCGGTAGTAGAGTGCATACAAAGTTGAACCAGGAATAAGGTTACACCAGTCTAAACTGCATAAAGATCCGCATTGGATTTTGCGGAGCAGTTTGAGTTAAAACCGGATTAAATGGGATATCCACCACTCAGAAGTGGAGTTAGCTTTTTAATAGGAGTTAACTTTATTTCAACAGATGTTCTGCAAGGTAAACACCAGATCAGAACGCAAGGCTTAACTGCTAGTTGCATGATTTTTTTGTTGAGTTTACAGCCTGGCCGTTCTATGAGTTAAGGGTTTCATAATGATGAACTCTTATATAAATATAGGTTATAGGACGCAAGAAGAGATGTTGATTATTAGTGATTGCACAGAGCAGAGGAGAGACATCTTTTGAGAGAAGAGCTACAAACACAAAGGTAGCAAAGATCAACAGCTAGGCAAACTGGGAAAGAGGTATGATCTAATCAGACATTTAGTGTCATAAAAGATCATTGCTTTTATCAGTAGTGAAAGCAAATTGAAATCCCTTTATTAGGGTGGACCTAATCGGTTTGTTGTAAAAATCCCTTAACAGGGTAACATCCCTTTTGATGTTCAAAGTCCTATAACCAGGCAGCTCCTAACAGGGTTTAGATCTTAACAGATCTTTTGTAAAATCCCTTAACTGGGTAGCACTTTAACCAGTACTTTGTTAGCTCCTAACAAGGCACCTTCATTCTGCAATAGTGAAGTTGTGAGCTCTATTTCACTGTGGTTTTTTTCTTCTAACTGAGGGTTTCCACGTATATATCTGGTGTTGATCTGTGTACTTTTATGCTTGCACATGATTGATTGTTTTTAGAAGAGTATTGTTCAAACACGTATTAAAAGTAAAGAAATAGTTCTTACTGATTCACACCCCCCCCCTCTCAGTAACCGGTTGATACTAACAATATGGTGAGTGCATCTGCTGTCAATGATCCAATCATCATGCTGATGAGATCTTGAGATAAGTGTCATTTCACTTACCATTGGGCTCTCTTCTGTTATTGCAACAAATGCAATTTATGGATCTTCAGTGTTCAGATTCATTGTCTGTGACTCGTTCTGCAAGGTAGCACTCCTTTGCTTTTTTCTTGAACCAATTGCTCTTATCTTTGTTATCATTATCCGAACATTTTGCAGCAATATGTCCTATCTTATTGCAAGAGAAATATTTCAGAGGAATCTTCGCTTTATACTTCCCTTTTCCTCTGGGAAATCTCCTAGGGATGAGTGCTTCAAACTCATCTTGCTCCATCTCTTCTCAGAGCAGATTCTCAACAAGATTCCCAATCTTACCGGTAGAGCAGTTTTGGTTTCTCTTCCCTTTTATGGTGGAAGAGGTATTGATGGAAGACTTAAAAGCAGCTTCACGAATGGGTAAACTATTATCAAAATTACTCAATTTAAATGCACTCAACTTACCGATTAGGGAGTCTAGAGTGACTTGATCTGTGGTCACTGATCTGAGCTCTTGAATAGCAGAGATCTTGATGGCATACTGAGGTTTGAGCATTCTGAGTATTTTGCTAACCACCTCCTCTTCACTGAGTTTTCCTCCAGCGCTCTTGATGGAGTTGATCACCTCTTTGACCTGGTTGTTTTATTGCTCAATGTCTTCTCCTTCATTCATCCTCATGTCATCATACTTTCCTCTGAGACTTTCAACCTTGGCTCTTTGAACATTTGGGTCCCCACCATATACTAGTTTTAGCTTACCCCACATCTTGTGAGCAGATTCTAGATTTTCAATCTCAGCATAGACATGATCAGGTAATGTGCTGGCTATCATATCCATAGCAGTCGGGTGCTCAGTCTTGATCTTCAATTCATAAGGTGTCAAGGTGCCAGCAGGCTCACTGTAATCAGTGGTTACATGAGTCCAGTATTGGTCTCCAGTGGTCGTCATGTATAGCTTCATTTTGTTGCACCAAAGAGTAAAGTTTTCCTTCGAAAACTTTGCTCCTTCCTTTCTCATCATCTTAACTTTTTCTTTATGCGGTTAAGCAGTAAAGAAAAGAAACCTGAGAGCTATGATACCAATTGACAGTCCCAATTGGTGTTGAGAGGGGAGGGGTGAATCAACACCTATAAAACTTTCCTTAATAAATTTGACGAAATGTACTTAAAATTGCAAGCAAAACAAATTCAATCATTAAAGTAGCATCAAGCAATCAATCACAAGGTGACACCAAATTTATCACGTGGAAACCGAAATTGGGTGAAAACCACCGTGTGAGGAGACTTCACAAATTCTGCACTCTTGTGAAGTGCGCCCTGTTAGGAGCCTTCCCTATTAAATGATTACAATGCACTATGAGATGTGACCCAGTTAAAGGATTTGATACAATAAGGCCGACTAGTGCCTGCTTGGTTAGAGTGTGCTTCTTTGTACACTCTTCCCTTTTTCTTGTCTTTTCTATTCATCTTAGCTTTTTCAGCATACAAGTTCACTCTTTTCTTTTGGTAGAATGAGGAAAAACTATATGCTAGACAGGCACAAGAATATATAGAGTTCTTGCCCTAATTGTGCTTCTCATGCATGACCTAATTATAGATCTCGTTTGGATTCATCACCCAGAAGAGTATTAGTTTTCCGAGGAAACATCTGATGCATGCCCTTGCTTTAACTGCTTTAAGAAGAAAACAATAGATATGTGTCAAGTATCTTTCCTTCACATGAGATAACTTCATGTTTTAAAGCCACATACTTTGGCTTTAAAACCTTTAAGCGCGCCTCAAACCGATCACCATGTTAACTCAAAGTTTTCCGGATTTAGTGTAGTAAATTTCGGTTGCAGTAAATCCCGGTCAAAGAGTTGGTTTAAATAGATAGTTGACTATGACTTCCCCGGTTCTTCTTATCATAACAAAGTCTTCACTTGATCTATTGAGATCCTCATGTTGTGAACAGGTAAGAACTTTGACCTGTCACTTTTCCTTCCTTTGCTTACCGGTTGCACCTTTTCCTTGGTTACGTAGTTGACACCGGTTGTATCCCTGTCCTCAGTTGAATCCTTGCCTTGGCTGCCGATGCATTTTGCTTAGTGATCGGTTTCTTTTGATTAGCAGAAATAGTCTCTTCTTTCTTGCATAGTATCACCGGTTGCCCAACGAGTCTTTGTTCATACAGAACCACCTCCGGTGTTCTTCTTGAATTTTTAGACCTTTGATTGAGATGACAAAGCACCTCTTTCCTCTTTTTCCAATCAATGACAATACTTTAATTGCTATATACCGATAGTAGACTTACCGGTTACCATCTCTTGATGCCAACAAAGGCAACGGATTGAACCTCGACGGCGGATAGAGCCTCTGGATGAAAATCTCAGATATTCCAAATCCAATACTATTTAAGCGCAAACAACGTCTCTAGATGAAACTCTCAGATATTCAAAATTCATTGGATATTTCACCAGTTCAAATGGAGACACATAGAAGAACTACGTTTTCTAATGGTAAAGCTATAAATCCTTCTCAGAGCTCAAAACCACCAATGATCAAATTTGCAAATAAAAATAATGGATCACTTCCTTCCTCTCAAGTAAGCATAAATAAGGTTTCCAACCCTAAATCGAAATTCCTTGGAAGGTTGCGATTTCTTTCTTTAAGGCATTAAAAAAAATCATTGAATAAATTTAATGATTTAGGCTTAGGAAAACGTGCCAATAAATTAATACAATAATTTGGCCCCCTTCATGATACTACCTAGACTCGATACTTAAGTGATCTAATATAAAGTCAATTTACAACTAAATATTAAATCCTTTGCCATTTAATTAATATATAACCACTGAAAACTAAATAACTCCCTCAAAATTGTGAATCTAGCTTAACTGTCTGAAACTGGAGTTGTCATAATAATTTGCCTTGTGATCAAATCATATTTCTAAAAATAGTCAGGGTCCATCTCTTTAACTCAAAAAATGCTAAAAATAAAAAAGTTCAAATAACTGAGTCAAAATCATCTCTCCATACCAAATTGAAGGCACTGAGCTCTGCAAAAGTCAAACCATCAGACAAGCATAACTCCCTTGTGCACAAATTGACCCTCTATCTGTAGCTACTAGCCTACAAGGGTTCACTGATAGGCTAATCAATAGCTAGAATGATATCTCTAGCTAGAAGGGGACATCACAATTTATACCAAATTCCAAGCATCAAATTGCAACTACAGTCCAACATCTCACATATATTTCTAAGGGAGGGATTTCTTTGCTAGGAAGCTACATACAAGAGCTTATTTGGAATTTAATATTAGTCTAAATTTACTCCAGCAATACCACATGTTCACCCAGTAATCTAGGTGTTGGAATTTGTTGGATCATTCGGCGTTGTCTCAAAATTCTTTAGTGATGATAATCATTTCTAGATTTTGCCAAAGTCTTTTCTATTACTTCTGGATATGAACATTGATCTTGGAAAGCATATTTGATCATGTATTGAACATTTCATAATATTGTAGCTATTATTTGTCAGTCATTGTATGTAAATTGCAAATTCTATCTATTATTCTTGCTTGACAACTTCATTTTATAAGTAGGAGATATTTTCCACACCAAGTCAAATTTTGATATTGCTATCAAGATTCAAGTGTATAGTTTTTTAGTCAAACTCATTGACCCATGTTTCACGAGTAGTGGTTCACACGAACTCATTGAATCTAGGTGATGCTAATAGAGGTGAAGCACCGAGACTTCCCGGAAGGTCACCCATCCTAGTACTACTCCAACTTGAGTACGCTTAACTACAGAGTTTCCTCCGTGGTTAAACCCACTCTGCTTGCAACCCCATTTGCAAAACCTTCACCAAGTGTTGTGCCTTATGGACTAGTCATTAGAAAGCCCCTTAAGCTCATCAATTGATAAGAAGGAGATATTTTCCACAGCAAGTCAAATTGTGATATTGCTATCAGGACTCAATTGTGTAGTTTTTGAGTCAAACTCATTGACCCATGTTTCATGAGTAGTGATTCGCACGAACCCATTTGTCATGAGAATGAATGGAACACTTAGCACTCATCGGATCTCAGTGATGCTCACAGCGGTGAAGCACAAGGACTTCCCGAGAAGTCACCCAATTCAGTACTACTCCAGCTTGAGCGCGCTTCACTACAAAATTTCCTTCGTGGTTAAACCCACTTTGTTTGCAACCCTATTTGAAAAACCCTCACCAAGTGTTATGCCTTATGAACCACTCATTAGAATGCTTCTTAAGCTCATCAATTGATAACTAGAAGATTTTCCACAGCAAGTCAAATTGTGCTATTGCTATCAAGATTGAACTGTATAGTTTTTGAGTCAAACTCATTGACCCATGTTTCATGCGTAGTGGTTCACACGAACCCATCTATTAGGAGAATGAATGGAACACCTACACTCATTGGATCTAGGTGATGCTCATAGAGGTGAACCACTGAGACTTCCCGAGAGGTCACCCATCCTAGTACTACTCCAGCTTGAGCGTGCTTAACTACGGAGTTTCCTACGTGGTTAAACCCACTTTGCTTGCAACCTCATTTGCAAAACCTTCACCAAGTGTTGTGCCTTATGAACCACTCATTAGAAAGCCCCTTAAGGTCATCAATTGATAAGTAGGTGATATTTTCCACAATATATCGAATTGTGATATTGCTATCAAGAATCAACTGTGTAGTTTTTGAGTCAAACTCATTGACACATGTTTCATGAGTAGTTGTTCACACGATCCGATCTCTCATGAGAATGAATGGAACACTTAGCACTCATTGGATCTAGGTGATGCTTACAGAGGTGAAGCACCGGGACATCCTAGAAAGTCACCCATCCCAGTACTACTTGAGCTTGAGCGCGCTTAACTACGGAGTTTCCTCTGTGGTTAAACCCACTCTCCTTGCAACCCCATTTTCAAAACCATCACCAAATGTTGTGCCTTATGAACCACTCATTAGAAAGCCCCTTAAGCTCATCAATTGATAGGTAGGAGATATTTTTCACAGCAAGTCAAATTGTGATATTGCTATCAGGATTCAACTGTGTAGTTTTTGAGTCAAACTCATTGACCCATGTTTCATGAGGAGTGGTTCACAGGAACCCATTTGTCATGAGAATGAATGGAACACTTAGCACTCATTGGATCTAGGTGATGCTCACAGAGGTGAAGATCCGGGACTTCCTAAGAGGTCACCCATCCCAGTACTACTCCAGCTTGAGCGCTCTTAACTACGGAGTTTCCTCTGTGGTTAAACCCACTCTGCTTGCAACCCCATTTGCAAAACCTTCACCACGTGTTGTGCCTTATGAACCACTCATTAGAGAGCCCCTTAAGCTCATCAATTGATAAGTGGGAGATATTTTCCATAGCACGTCAAATTGTGATATTTCTATCAGGATTCAACTGTGTAGTTATTGAGTCAAACTCGTTGACACATTTTTCATGAGTAGTGGTTCACACGAACCGATCTCTCATGATAATGAATGGAACACTTAGCAGTCATTGAATCTAGGTGATGCTCACAGAGGTGAAGCACTGGGACTTCCCGGGAGATCACCCATCCCAGTACTACTCCAGCTTTAGCTCGCTTAACTACGGAGTTGCCACCGTGGTTAAAACCACTCTGCCTGCAACCCCATTTGCAAAACCTTCACCAAGTGTTGTGCCTTATGAACCACTCGTTTGAAAGCCCCGTAAGCTCATCAATTGATAAGTAGGAGATATTTTCCATAGCATGTCAAATTGTGATATTGCTATCAGGATTCAACTGTGTAGTTTTTGAGTCAAACTCATTGACCCATGTTTTATGAGTAGTGGTTCACAAGAACCCATCTGTCCTGAGAATGAATAGAACACTTGGCATTCATTGGATCTAGGTGATGCTCACATAGGTGAAGCATCGGGACTTCCCGGGAGGTGACCCATCTCAGTACTACTCCAGCTTGAGCGCGCTTAACTACGGAGTTTCTACCATTGTTAAACCCACTCTACTTGCAACCCTATTTTCAAAACCCTCACGTAGTGTTGTGCCATATGAAACACTCTTTAGAAAGCCCCTTAAGCTCACCATCTGATAAGTAGGAGATATTTTTCACAGCAAGTCAAATTTTGATATTGCTGTCAAGATTCAACTATTTAGTTTTTGAGTCAAACTCATTGACCCATGTTTTATGAGTAGTGGTTCACATGAAGCCATCTATCATGAGAATGAGTGGAACACTTAGCACTCATTGGATCTAGGTGATGCTCATAGAGGTGAAGCACCAGGACTTCCCGGGAGGTCACCCATCCCAGTACTACTCCAACTTGAGCACGCTTAACTATGAAGTTTCCTCCATGGTTAAACCCACTCTTGTTGCAACCCCATTTGGAAAACCTTCACCAAGTTTTGTGCGTTATGAACCACTCATTAAAAAGTCCCTTAAGCTCATCAATTGATAAGTAGGAGATATTTTCCACAACATGTCAAATGTTGAGTTTTCTCTCAGGATTCAACTGTGTAGTGTTTGAGTCAAACTCATTGACCCATGTTTCATGAGTAGCAGTTCACACGAACCCATCTGTCATGAGAATGAATGGAACACTTAGCACTCATTGGATCTAGGTGATGCTCGTAGAGGTTAAGCACCGGGACTTCCTGAGAGGTCACCCATTCCAGTACTACTCCAGCTTGAGCGCGCTTAACTAGTGGGATGGGTGACCTCCTGGGAAGTCCTGGTGTTGCTTCCTTTTTTGTCTTCGGTCCCAAACCCACCCCGGTTCTGTCCTCGAGCCCACCTTTTGGGTCCTCGATCCTATTTCTTGTCTCACTGGTGTTGGGAAAAGTGGTGCCTCATCCTCGCAATAATAAAACGATAATGGTGCATTCTTAGTGCTAGATAGAGACCCATGTTTGTCTCCCCGCCGGTGCCAAGTCCGAGTGTTGGATAAGGTGCATTCCTATTGCTCAAGTGCCTTTCACTTTCCCGTGCGCTCTTACTCACAGATAACGTGCGTTCTGAGTGCTAGATGATGCACCTTCTATATACTGTGCATTCTAATGCACGTGCTAATTCTAAGGTGGAAGAATTCAATGTCTCAAGTGCTTTTCACTTTCCCGTGCGCTCTTAGTCACAGATAACGTCCATTCTGAGTGCTAGATAACACACGTTCTATATACTGTGCATTCTAATGCACGTGCTAAGTCTAAGGTGCAAGAATTCAATGTCAGATGCGATCATACCAGCGTTAGTGCACCGGATCCCATCAGAACTCCGCAGTTAAGCTTGCTTGGCCGGAGTAGTACTGGGATGGGTGACCTCCCAGGAAATCCCGATGTTGCACCATTTTTTGTCTTCGGTCACAAACCTAGTACGTGTGACTAGGTCACCATCAAGGTAGTTGAGAACAAAAAAACTAATATCTTTTCATTTTCAGAATAGAATAGACAATTTCAAAGCACATCATAAAGCCCAAGTATTATTATATGTCAATAAATTAATACATAAGAAATATCATTTCAACAACATCATGTTTCTTTTGTATTAACAGAATGCCCTCTTGACTAATAAGGTAGCTTATATAATTCATGGTCAATTCTCTTGCATTCATCTTCATCGCCACCTTCATGGAAATGTGCATAGTAGAGAATATTTTTAATTAGTTATAGGTTTCATCCCACAAATATCTCACTCCCTTCTTCTATAAAATACTTTGTGAGAATTTTCAATAACATGCATATCTTTCTTTGTGCTATAATCATTTTGTCTTTAATTAGAAAGTTGAAAGATCATCATGATCATTAAAATAAGAATTACGATTGCGGTCGCCTTGTTCGCCGCTATCATTCTTGAAAGATGATGCATTAGAATTTATTCTAGTACCATTTATAGGGCTTTTCCATTTCAAGATGTTTCAGCATGACCAAGATCCAAATTTATCACATGATTAAACATAATAATCTTTGATAAGTAGGAGATATTTTCCACACCAAGTCAAATTGTGATATTGCTATCAGGATTTAATTGTGTAGTTTTTCGAGTCAAACTCATTGACCCATGTTTCATGAATAGTGGTTCACACGAACCGATCTCTCATGAGAATGAATGGAACACTTAGCACTCATTGGATTTAGGTGATGCTCACAAAGGTGAAGCACCGGGACTTCCTGGGAGGTCACCCATCCCAGTAGTACTCCAGCTTGAGCGCACTTAACTACGGAGTTTCCTCCGTGGTTAAACCCACTCTGCTTGCAACCCCATTTGAAAAACCTTCACCAAATGTTGTGCCTTATGAACCACTCATTAGAAAGCCCCTTAAGCTCATCAATTGATAAGTAGGAGATATTTTCCACAACAAGTTAAATTTTGATATTGCTATCAGGATTCAATTGTGTAGTTTTTGAGTCAAACTCATTGACCCATGTTTCATGAAGAGTGGTTCACACAAACCCATCGGTCATGAGAATGAATGGAACACTTAGCAATCATTGGATCTAGGTGATGCTCACATAGGTGAAGCTCTGGGACTTCCCAAGAGTTCACCCATCCCAGTACTACTCCAGCTTGAGCGCTCTTAACTACGGAGTTTCTTCCGTGGTTAAACCCACTCTGCTTGCAACCCCATTTGCAAAACCTTCACCAAGTGTTGTGCCTTATGATCCACTCATTAGAAAGCCCCTTAAGGTCATCAATTGAAAAGTAGGAGATATTTTCCACAGCACATCAAATTGTGATATTGCTATCAGGATTCAACTGTGTAGTTTATAAGTCAAACTCATTGACACATGTTTCATCATTAGTGGTTCACACGAACCAATCTCTCATCATAATGAATGGAACACTTATGTTAGAAAGTAAAGTCCACCAAGATAACTGAGAGGGGGGGGGGGTGAATCAATTATCTGATAATTATAACTTTTGTCAACTTCAATAGATTTTAACCATATAAGCAATATAATTACCAACCATAGAAAGATATTCATACACAGTAACACAATGACACAAGATATGTTGACTAGGGAACCTCTTGATCAAAGAGTAAACCCCGGTGGGAATGATGTCCACAAAAGATGCACTAATATGATCAGATCTCAAACATTTAATTTTCATTCTGGATTCATTCTCAACTTTATTCTTAATGACCTTAAACTTATCAAATGCTTCAGACTTTTCTTTAAGAAATGCAATCCACATCATTCTTGTAAAATCATCAACAAGAATCATAAAATACCTTTCTCCATAGAATCCTCTAGTCCTTGTAGGACCGCTCAAATCTGTATGAACAATCTCCAACTTCTCTGCAGATGTAAACTTCTTACTGCGAAATGAACTTCTCTTTTGTTTTGGCATCACACATTCCTTGCAAATCATGTTAGTAGGCTTCATAATTTTAGGCAAATCTCTTACTGCAAGTGTAGTACTTATTTTCACAATGTTATCAAAATTTATATGACAAAATCTTCTGTACCATAACCAACTGTCATCAATTTTAGTAACAAACATGTCATCTTAGTAAGATTCAACTAAAATACATTATCTTTGGTTCTAAATCCAGTTCCAATCAAATTTCCATCTTTATCTTTTATCACACAAGTTTTCTCAGTAAACCAAACTTGATATCCCTTATCAACTAACTGTCCAACACTTAAAAAGATTATGTTTCAAACCATCCACAAAGTAAACATCATCAGTATTAGTCTTCCCATCAAGAGTAATAGATCCCATACCTTTAATCAAACAAGGTGCATTGTTTCCAACTCTAACAACTCCTCCATCATAATTGTTAAACTTTATGAACTTTTTCATGTCTCCAATCATATGATGTGAACAACCACTGTCTATAATCCAATCAACTTTCTTTTCAACTTGAGAAACTAGGGCTTTTTCTTCCTTAACATCTGTTTTACGATTTTCTTCTTTAATTGCTACAAATCCTATGTCATCATTATTCTCAGTATCACTTTCACTCAAACTTCTCTCTATACTAGCTTCAAGATCTTCATCATTAGCATAATATCATTCTTTAGATCTTCTGGGTTTGAAATTGTTTCTGTACTTTTTAACTCTCTTAGGACATTTATATGCAAAATGACCATATTCTTGACAAGTCCAACATTTAAAATTTTTCTTACCGTTTGGTTCTCTCTTCACAAGTAAGGCAATATGATGCAGGAGCATCCTGGGTGTAAGAGCAATCTTGCATCACCCAAAAATATTTTTGTTTTTGTATTCAATAAGGGCTATCTTGTGCAAAGCTGCTATTTATGGAAACTTTCTATTTTTATTAAGTTGGTCATACGATCTCAGAATGTTTTGATTTTACATGTGGAGGTTCATCTCAGTCATATCAGCCTGTCAGTAAAGTTTCATGGCTAGATCAGGTCTAGTTTTGAAGATATTGAAGATTTTCGATATTGGCAGCAGGGTGCAGAAACTTTGAATTTAGTTTTGAAGGCTTTAGAGGCCCCGGATGAGGTTGAAAATTTGGGTGATAGGTGCTTCCGTGAGTCAAGTCTGTAGAGCGCTTCGTGATATTTCCGAAATGGGGTTATAATAGTCCATCAAGTCAACTGGTGATGACTTATGGTCTTCGGAAGTCAGGTCACCTGAAATGGCGGAAACAATGAGAGGGGATAGAAAAGAGTTCAAGTGGACTAATGGGGCGGATAAGAGTTTTAAACTGTTGAAACAAAAGGTTATAGAACAACCTTTTTTAGCACTTCTTGATTTTAATAAGGTGTTTCAAGTAGACTGTGATGCTAGTGGTACTGCAATAGGAGCTGTTATGAGTCAAGAAGATAAACCTATTGCTTATTTCAGTAAGAAGTTGAATGATGCCAAGAGAAAATATTCTATTTACGATCAGGAATTTTATGCGATAGTTCAGGCATTGAAGAAGTGGAGACACTATCTGCTTCCTAAGGAGTTTGTTTTGTATACTGATCATGAAGCTTTGCAATATTTGAATAGTCAAGGAAAGTTGAATCAAAGACATTTGAAATGGGTTGAGTTTTTGCAGAGTTATACATTTGTTTTGAAACACAGGAGTGGAAAGTCTAACAGGGTTGCAGATGCTCTTAGCAGAAGGCAACTATTGCTGACAGAGATGCAGATTGAGGTGGTTGGGTTCAAGGAACTTAAGAATTTGTATCCAGAGGATCCTGATTTTGGTGAAGCTTGAAAAGCTTGTAAAGAACTTGTTACTCTAGACAGGACGAAGTGGTTGGATTTCATCATTCAAGATGATATGCTATTCAGAGGGAGTCAGTTGTGCATTCCAAGAAATTCTGTGAGGGAGAATCTCATCAAGGAGAAGCATAGCGGAGGATTGGCTGGACATTTTGGTCGTGATAAAACCCTTGCTTTGGTTAGTGAGAATTATTATTGGCCACAGTTGCAACAAGATGTCAAGAAGTTTGTACAGAGTTGCAGAGTATGTCAGATGGCAAAAGGAGTGAAGCAGAATACAAGGTTGCATCAGCCATTACCTGTACCAGAGAAGCGTTGGGAGGATATCAGTATGGACTTTGTTCTCGGTTTACCAAGGACACAGGGGGGACATGATTCAATTTTTGTGGTAGTTGACAAATTTTCAAAATGACACATTTTATTTCCTGCAAGAAGACTAATGATGTTGTTCATGTAGCGGAATTATTTTTCCGAGAAGTGGTGAGACTACATGGTTTGCCAAAGAGTATAGTTTCAGATAGGGACACTAAGTTCGTTGGATATTTCTGGTGTACATTGCAAAAGAAGTTGAAGACAAATTTGAAATTCAGTTCACATCATCCACAAACTGATGGACAGACAGAGGTGGTGAATAGGAGTTTGGGAAATTTGTTGAGATGTTTGGTTGGAGATAAGCCAACAGGATGAGATTTGATTTTACCACAAACAAAATTTGCATATAATAATTTTGTCAATAGGAGCACTGGTAAATCACCATTCGAGATTGTATATGGAAGTATTACAAGAAATGCATCTGAGTTGAGAAAGATAGATAAAGGAGAAATAGGTAGTGCTGAAGCTGAGGATTTTGCAAAACACTTGAACATCCCTGAGGAGGTGAGAAAGCATATTACCAAGATGAATGCGCAGTATAAGTCTAAGGCAGATGTGAAAAGGAGGCATAAGGAATTTCAAGTTGGAGATGAAGTCATGGTTTATTTGCGGAAGGAGCGATTTCCAGTTGGTACATATAACAAATTGAAAATGAAGAAGTTTGGGCCATGTAAAATACTGAAGAAGCATGATTCAGGAAATGCATATGAAGTAGAATTGCCTACTGAGCTGAATATTTCACCAGTGTTTAATATTTCAGATCTGATAGAGTATCATGAGGGAGGTGTTGAAGATGAGATCACAATAGCACAGTGGAGTATTCCAGCAACTAGTTCAGATACCAAAGAGTTGAAGATATACTAGATAGTCGTGTTGGCAGAAGCACAAGGAACAAGACATATGAAGAATATTTGGTCAAGTGGAAAGGATGACCTATTGAAGATTCATCATGGCTGACAAAGGAGGAGGTTAACCATCTTGGTTTTCCTCTACACACCTGAGACGTGACGAGGTGCTTCTCAAATTACCCCGGGTGTCTGATGCAGGAGCATCCTGGGTGTAAGAGCAATCTTGCATCACCCAAAAATATTTTTGTTTTTGTATTCAATAAGGGCTATCTTGTGCAGAGCTGCTATTGATGGAAACTTGCTATTTTTAGTAAGTTGGTCATACAATCTCGGAATGTTCTGATTTTACATGTGGAGGTTCATCTCAGTCATATCAGCCTGCCAGTAAGGTTTCATGGCTAGATCAGGTCTAGTTTTGAAGATATTGAAGATTTTTGATGTTGGCAGCAGGGTACAGAAACTTTGAACTCAGTTTTGAAGGCTTTAGAGGCCCCGGATGAGGTCAAAAATTTGGGTGACAGGCGCTTGCACAAGTCAAACTTGTAGAGCGTTTCGTGGCCTTTCCGAAATGGGGTTATAATAGTCCATCGGGTCAATTGGTGATGACTTATGGTCTCCAAAAGTTCGGTCACCTGAAATAGCGGAAAATAATTTTCCTTCAAAATTTCTGTGCGGGTTTCAAAAGTTATTTTGAGCCGACTTTGATGTAATAAATTGAAAAATAAAATAATTCTAAGTCTGGTCGGCCTTAAAGGAAAAATTTCTAGAACCTTCTCGGGCGGTGGAAAATGCCTATATAAAGAAGGCCCGTAGTGTTGTCTAGAGCAGTTCTGGGTAGAGATCTGGGTATTGATTCGAGGCTTTGTCCTACAGAATATTGTAAGGGAATGCCCATGTGGCTTTACATATTGTAATTCTGAAAGTTTGTAATTCCACATTTGTGGAGATAATAAGAAGCCAATTTTTTGTTCTTGCATATTGTTGTTGTTTCTCTGTTTCTGTTATATGTTTGTGGTATTGAGGGGAGCACCCTTCATCACAATACCTTCTTCAATCTTCATGTCTTCTTCATTTCTAGATCTGTTGCTGCCAGCATAATCTCCTCTCACAATGATGCTACTTGACAAAGTAGGGCGAACACTAAGAGCACTGAATGCTGTCTCCATTCTAGGCAAATCTCCTGATAACCTCAGGTTCATTTTTGTTGCTTCCAATCTTCCAAGAAGAGTCTCTCTTGTAAAGTTTGAAGTACAAGGTATAACTTGTTCAATCATTTGTGTTGTCTGCTTAAACGCAGGAGTCAATGTCCTCAAAATTTTTCATATAACTTCATTTTCTGTCTTTGTTCCTCCACAAGATTTTATAACTGCAACAATTTCTGACATTCTACCAATATAGCTTCTAACAGATTCATCTTCCATCATTCTTACATCTTCAAATGCACATATCCAATTATGTAATCTAATTTTCTTTGCATGTTCATCACCTTCAAAAGTAGAGTGTAAAGCTTTCCAAATTTCATGAGATGTTTTCAAACATTTTATCTGACTATACTCATTCTTCGGAAGGGCTATCAAAAGTGCTTCTCTGGCAAGTATGTTACACATGAATAGATCTCTCTCATCACTAGAACATGTTTCAAGATTATCCTCATCAATGATAGTCCTCTCATTCTTTGTAATCAACCAATAACCCGGTCCTAAACATAGTAGATGTGTCTTCATCTTTTCTTTCCAGCTGTCAAAATTCACTCCACCAAACTTAGGGCTTTCTGTTTTGAAATTCGCCATGGATCTCCTTAAGCTACTAAACTTTTCTTTCAAGGACCTGCTGCTCTAATACCAATTGTTAAAAAGTAAAGTCCACCGAGATAACTGAGAGGGGGGGTGAATCAGTTATCTGATAATTATAACTTTTATCAACTTCAATAGATTTTAACCATGTAAGCAAAATAATTACCAACCATAGAAAGATATTCATACACAATAACACAATGACACAAGATATGTTGACTAGGGAACCTCTTGATCAAAGAGTAAACCCCGGTGGGAATGATGCCCACAAAAGATGCACTAATATGAATATTCCTTGTGAAAGGATGGACTCTGTTAGGAGTCTTATGAAATACATTCAGTACATATGAATCCCTATTAGGAGATTTTGAATCCCTGCTAAAAGATTCTAACTCTGTTAGGAGTTATGGAAGATAGAAGGACCCACTACTCAAACAACTTTAATGGCAAGATCACTGAACACACTGTCCAATTGATCTCTAGATTATTCAACAGAATAATATCAAATGATTACTGATCTCAACAATATGTTACCTCTTCTCTGACTGTGCCAAACCGCACTCACTGCTACACCAGATCTCAATTTCAGATCTCTGTACCTCGCATGTCTTCCTTCATAAATTCGCTTTCACAATCATTCACTCTTACATTTCTTTTTTCATTACAACAAGGAAAAACATTCCTTCCTTTATACCACACTTGAGTAATTACAAATGAGTCGGCATCCAATTACAAAATAAAAGTTTCCACACGTTACATCAAAAATTACACAAAACTGTCGGCTTCCAATTAGAATAATTCTTCACTCGTGCGACCTCGAAGTTTGTGCTCTCATCCACGTCACTATCAACATGTCTTCAACTGCTCTGTAACTATGCAAAACTAGATTCCATCCCAATTAGGAGATATCATCTGATTTCCACAAACCGCTACTCAGGAACACTGCATGAATATTGCTTTCACCAAAATGCTCATAACTTTCATAAATAAATGAATTCCTGTCTGTGCTCTTAACCATGAACATATAACATATCAAAGAGTAAATCCTCAACATCGCATAGCTTGATCTGCAATATCCCACGTGCGCTAATCAAAACAGTATCTGCTACTCTGCTAATCTCCAGTAGATCACTATGTTGACATCAATGACAATCATAGTCCTAAATGCAACAACTGCTATAGAATGGCTGCCAATACTCCCATTGGATATATTTAGCATTAATTCCTAACAACTTATCACTCATTCGATCTAGGTGATGCTCACAGAGCTGAAGCACAAGGACTTCCTGGGAGGTCACCCATCCCAATACTACTCCATCTTTAGCGTGCTTAACTACGGAGTTTCCTCCGTCGTTAAACCCACTCTGCTTTTAACCCCATTTGCAAAACCCTCACAAAGTGTTGTGCCTTATGAACCACTCATTTGAAAGTCTCGTAAGTTCATCAATTGATAAGTAGGAGATATTTTCCACAGCAAGTCAAATTGTGATATTACTATCAGGATTCAACTGTGTAGTTTTTGAGTCAAACTCATTGACCCATGTTTCGTGAGTAGTGGTTCACAAGAACCCATCTGTCCTGAGAATGAATAGAACACTTGGCACTCATTGGATCTAGCTGATGGTCACAGAGGTGAATCACAGGGACTTCCCGGGAGGCCATCCATCCCAGTACTACTCCAGCTTGAGCACACTTAAATACAGACTTTCCTCCGTGGTTAAACCCACTCTGCTTGCAACCCCATTTGCAAAACCTTCACCAAGTGTTGTGCCTTATAAACCACTCATGAGAAAGCCCCTTAAGCTTATCAATTGAGAAGTAGGACATATTTTCCAGAACAAGTCAAATTGTGATATTGCTATCAGGATTCAACTGTGTAGTTTTTGAGTCAAACTCATTGACCCATGTTTCATGAGTAGTGGTTCACACAAACCAATCACTCATGAGAATAAATGGAACACCTAGCACGCATTGGATCTAGGTGATGCTCATAGAGGTGAAGCACTGGGACTTCTCGGGAGGTCACCTATCTCAATACTACAACAGCTTGAGCGCGCTTAACTACGGAGTTTCTGCCATTGTTAAACCCACTCTGGTTGCAACCCTATTTTCAAAACGTTCACCAAGTGTTGTGCCTTATGAAACACTCTTTAGAAAGCCCCTTAAGCTCACCAATTGATAAGTAGGAGATATTTTCCATAGGAAGTCAAATTGTGATATTGCTATCAGGATTCAACTATGTAGTTTTTGAGTCAAACTCATTGACCCATGTTTTATTTGTAGTGGTTCACATGAACCCATCTATTATGAGAATGAATGGAACACTTAGCACTCATTTGATATAGGTGATGCTCACAGAGGTGAAGCACCGGGACTTCCTAGGAGGTCACCCATCCCAGTACTACTCCATCTTGAGCGCGCTTAACTTTGAAGTTTCCTCCGTGGTTAAAGCCACTCTGCTTGCAACCCCATTTGAAAAACCTTCACCAAGTATTGTGCCTTATGAACCACTCATTAGAAAGCCCCTTAAGCTCATCAATTGATAAGTAGGAGATATTTTCCACAGCATGTCAGTTTGTGATATTGCTATTAGGATTCAACTGTGTAGTTTTTGAGTCAAACTCATTGACCCATTTTTCATGAGTAATGGTTCACACGAACCCATCTCTCATGAGAATGAATGGAACACTTAGCACTCATTGGATCTAGGTGATGCTCATAGAGGTGAAGCACCGGGACTTCTCGGGAGGTCACCCATCTCAGTACTACTACAGCTTGAGCACACTTAACTATGGAGTTTCCTCTGTGGTTGAACCCACTCTGCTTGCAACTCCATTTGCAAAACCTTCTTCTACCGGTGTCTTCTAAGTAATGTGAGTGACCGGTGACCCTTTACCGGTGTGAATGGAGTTTGTGAAATACACTAATGACAACTCATATTGCTAACAATCATCTCCTTTGTCATTGGTGGCAAAACTATACACAAACTTCACTCACTTACTAATCACAGTGCCTTGTATCGGTCGAACACTACTTCCCCTGACTGAGTGCTCTGGGTGAAAGTTCTGCACTCTCCTGTACTTTGTTGCCTTTGCACTAATCCTGTCTGCTCATTCCTCTGTATCTTCCATCTTCCCATTTTTGCCTCCATAGGACAAAGGGTTAAGGTATTCTAATAAGATTACATTTGTAGGTTTGTGAAGATGTCCTTGTAGATGTTCTTTGTAGAATGTAAAAATGGTGCCCATTGACCGGTTGTATGTTCAATGTTCTTTTGGGCCACTTTTAGAGAAACAATAATGCTTTCCATATCTTCTACAGTTTTAGAGTCCGGTTCTTTGATCAGAGCATCTGTAGCAATAGTTGTTTGATGCATGATATCCAATGTTGGGGCCGGAAGCATCTGAAATACTATGACATCTTGGATTCTCTTATTCTCTTCTTCAGTTGTCTTTCCTAGGACTAGAGCAAGACTAGTCATTTCTCTGCTAAAGGTTGTCGCAATTTTATTTTTGATGTCAAATTGTGTTGAAAAAGCTCTTATGTCTTCTGAGGTCTTTGCAACTTTTTCAGTTAAATCTTGCAAGAATATCTCAAAATTTGAAGTTCTGCTCATCAAAACCTCCTGCATCTTGTGTGTTGTTGAAGAACTTTTAAGTTGTTTGACAGAGTAGCCTTTATATCTGCAGCCTGTTTATTAAGAATCTCCACTCTTTTCTTCGCATAGTCAATTGCCACTATTTCTGGATCAGTTAGATCCTCGCCAATTGTTTGAGCTAACACTTCCAGCTAGTCGATGACCAGTTCGTCTTCATCTATATTGGCATCCGGTACGAAGTTGTATAGGATATCTTTTACTTTGATTAGAACCATATCCTATTTTCTTTTAGTAAGCTCTTTCAGCTAGTTTGTTGATATTTTGTTGATGCCAACTATCGTATCAGTTGTCTTACTTCTTTTTGCTTCAAATTCTTTAGAGGATGAGAGTTTTCTTTTAGAGAAGCTAGGAAGAGTTTCATGTTCCTTCTCTTTTCTTTGTTCTTGTGCCTTTGGAGCTTGCTCATGTTCTCTTTTATCTTGTTCATCTGGCTTGTTTCCCTATTCTGGTTTGTCTTCCGGTTGTTGAATTTGTATTTCAGGCATAGCTTCATCTTCTTGATGCGAGGGCTCTTCTGGTGGGTCTTGTGTTTGTTGCAGTAAACTGAACAGGTGGATCTTCAATTGTTGTAGTGTGATCCTAAGGCCCTGTTGCTTCCAAAGTATTGAAGTCATACTGCTGCCAAAATTCTAGAGTCTCCTTGAAGACTTCATTCTCATACCCATTGAGAATCTTGGCAACTGTGTAATTTGTATCTTGATTCATGGATGCTTCCTCTAATAGAAGCTTTACTCTCTTGTCGCTTAGACCAGGTCTAGCTTTTTCCAATGCTTCCCTATTGATCTTTGAATTTATTTCTAGACCGATTCTCCATTTTGTTTGAAGCTTACTGTTTAACTCAGGAGGAAACTTACCCCTATAATCCCTAGGAGTCTTGATGAAATCTAATAGACTTTCAACAAGAGCTTTTTCAATTTCCTGTTTGTCCTCTTCGGCTAATACACTATACCATTTGGCTGCATTATCTATCTCTCTAAAATTTGTAATTTCAGCTACAATATCATTTACAGTCATAGTGCGAGCCTTACCTTTTTTTGGAGATACTAGGAGTGTTGGATTTGTTGGTTCATCAGTTATGTCAACAATAACCGGTTTATCTACTCCAAGTACACCTTTTCCTTTCCTGGTGTCACGGACTGGTGAAGCTGTTGCCTTTCGGCGTGCTTCCTCTGCTTGTTGCTGAGTCTGAAGAAGATTGGTCCAGATGGCTACTCCATCATGTACTTTCTCGGTTTCTCCAATCAGCAAAAGACTTATCCTTCTTTTTGTCAGAAAATTTTGCTGATGTAGTTTAGCTTGTTGACTTGCTTCTTCTAGAGTGAGATGATTCTGGACTTCTAACAGAGCTCGAACCTTGAACTCCTTTTCTCTGTTCATTGAAGCTTTCCACCTGTCTTGAAGAATATCAAAAAGATCCTTAGGTAATACTGTATGAAGTTCTGCAGGATGCAAATTAAACTTATAAAGGCATTCAACTATAGCATCTTCAATTTTTCTTCGGTCCTCATCATTTGCCAGAATGTACCTTCTTTCGACACTAGCCATTCCGCCATGTTCTTTCAATCTTGACACAAATTCATTAATTGTTGGCTTGCCTTTTCTTGGTGGATCCTCCTTTGCTGGTTTACCGGTTTTCTTCTTTCTTTCGATGAGTGGAACTGTGTCTTGAGAATCTGTTTCTTCAGCTTCTTCCTCCTGTGTGCTCACCACTGGTTGAGCTTTCTTCTTTTGTGCTTTTGGTTGTGCAGTTCCTGGTTTCTTCTTTGGTGTAGGCATTCTTTTCACATACACGTTCTTGATTGGTCCCCTTTTCAAATTTTTCTCTATTTCCTCATAGGTTCCAAACCGTTGAGTGTCGAGGTCCAGGTGTGCTTTATCCAAGGCCTCTATATACGCCTTTGCAATCTTTGCAGTGATTTCGTAACCAAGCTTCGGTGCATACTCATCTCTCAGTTCTACTGCTTGAATGATGCAGAAGTCAGTTGATACCAGAAAACATACCTCCTTTTTGTATTGGTCAATGATAGTTGATGGAATTCTTTGTCTGGCATGCATTTTCAGCTAAAGGGCCTTGAAATGATCGGTCATAGCTTTGTCAAACTAGTCACCCAGTTGGTTAGCATAATCACTGATTTGCATCATGACCGATCGATCTGTTGTCCATGTCACTTTTCCTATTCCATGGAAGGAATTAGAATAGTAAAAGTAGAGACATACCAGAAGTGTGCCAAATTTCAGTGATTTCTTTTTGATGATGCCTAGCTTCTTCATATTCTCGAAGATCTGTCCTCTTAGCATTTCGCATATATCATATTGTGCATTATCATGTACAATTTTGTAAGTTGCATGTATGCCTCCACCCGGTATGTTGTTTTGGTTGCTGGATTGGTATACTTTGTAACCTATTACAGCGGATGCGTACCGAACAACTGGATTTTCAATATCAGTTATGGTCATCAATTGTTTATCAGATTTAGATTTTGTCAGATTGGCCACCACTGCATTGGATATGGTTCTCAGGGTTAGGGCTTCCCCATGATTGCAGAATCCGATTAAGTTATGGAGATCGTCTTTCGTGATCGGAGTGCAGACTGCTGTTGTGACCCAAAATCTTGGTTCATGCACTCGACTAACCACCATTGGAATCCATTCTGGTCTTAATATGGTTGGATAGGAGACTCCATTGATAATCCCAGATGATACCAGCTTTGCGTAACTATTGGGATAATTTCCATCCTTGCGTAGCGAGCTATACTCGCTTTGTATGTACGTCTCACCGAACTCTTCTTGCTTTGCATGGATGAACGCAGTTACATCTTCTATCAGGAGCACTCCTTTAGGTACTGAGGAGAGCACACTAGTCATGTCGATCTCCCTGTTGTGATTCAGCAAGATATCATATGGAGGACAACCAGCTTGATTTGCTGGAACCAACTTAGCTTCGTATGACGAAGATGCCATTGCTCTTAATCGGTTACTTGGAAAGAAGATTAATCGGTTCAACAGACAATCTCGCTCGATGATCAAATCGCAAGAATATTACTCAAGCAGAAAAAAGATAAACATAAAATCGCAAGGTAAAAGTAAATGAGTAATCCTTGTTTGCTTTTATAGGATTAGGGCATAATAGTAATTACCGAACGGTAACTATTGTTAAACAGCTATAGTATTTAATGCCTTACCTAACCTTTCTTTTCGCTTTTGCTAACCAATAGTCTAACTTTTTCGATTAGGCAAGCCACGGTTGATCACCTCATATCTTTTTGGTATGACCTGTAGACTGAGTGAGATTAGACTCACCAGTCCTACCAAGAACGCTAGTAGCACTAGCAGTATCCCCTAAGCCTTCAAGGTTCAGTTTGCAGAAGAAATATCACTATCTTGTGATGATGATCTTACCTCTGTTTTCTCCTCGGTGGAGTTCTTTGATTCCTTAATGAACCATATTTTCTTCACCTCTTTCTTGGTCTTCTTATCACCGGTTTATCCGATTCTTTGCCTTTGTTCCTAATTTGGTTCTAGCAGTCCTTAGCTAGGTGACCAACTCTATTGCAGTAATAGAAGACCATACCGATTGCTTTCCATGGGTTCATCCTTCTTGGATTAGGGGATTTGCTCCATGATTCATTGTTGCAATGCATCCCTTTGTTTGTATGAATAGTTGCGTTCCGGTATTTGATTTTCTTGGAGAATATCGGTGTTGGTGATCTGAATGCCATTGTCTTTGATCTTCATTCTTCAGCCTTGAGTCCAAACTTGTTGTAGGCATAACAGTATCCCTTGAAGCTTCCCTTGCTTCCACTGGACACAGATAAGGGGCTAGACCAGCACTTATTGGTCTTGTGGCCACTTTTGCAACAGTTCTTATAGTTACTGTTGTTGGTTCTTACCGATGCATTTCTGCAGTCATTAGTGTTATGATCCAGTTTTCCACAATGCTTACTAGAAGTGTTTAAGGTTTTCTTACCTTTTTGTGCTAGCGTCTTGCTCTTGTTCTTCTTGCTTGACTTTGCACCAGTTGACTCACCGTTCTCTTTGGTGACTGCACCAGTGAATCCAAGACTGGTGTGATCGTTGTGCTTTCTTTGAGCTTTGATTTGCTCATTAAGCTTGACCAAGCTTTAATTGTATTTTCTCAGCATTTCATTCCTTTTTTCAAGGACTTTCTTTTGTTTCTTGTGTTGATATATCTCGATCACCAGCTTCTTGCATGCTTCATCCCTAACTTGCCATGCTTTGTGCATATTGGCATTTTCTTGGGTGACAATCAATATGTCTTCTTGGAGTTGCATAATGAGGAGTTCCTTTGCCCTTACAACTTCCTCTACCTGGTTCATTGCTTTTTCCGAGGCTGTTGATGACTTGACTGCTGTGTTTCTTTCACTTTCAATTTTCCATTTCTACTCAATCAGTTCAGTCATCCTCAGAGCATTTACCTTTTGCTCCCTTTTTAGATCAGCAATCTAACCGGTTTGGATCTGATTCTTTTTCATAAGGTCAGAGACTGCTTCCTCAACCTCATCAGATCCACTCTTCCCAGAGAGTTCATCGATGGTTTCATTGCTCTTGTTTAGTTGTAGAGCCAAATCCTTCCTTTTTGCAAGTGATTTCCTCAGTCTATTCTCCAGCGAGACAATGATGTCATTGGCTTCCTCTAGCTGTTTTTGATACCGGTAACCCTCCATGATCTTTTTCTCAAGCTGTTAGACTTTGTTGTATACACAACCAAAGCTCTGATACCAATTGTTATTGCTTACCGGTTACTGAGGGGGGGTGAATCAGTAAATGCTCCTACATTAGTGTAATTCTCCACTTTTTGTTGTCTTTATGGATAAATAGAATATAACAGTCATTCACAAGCATAAACAGAATCACACAGATTTACATAGGTATTTATACGTGGAAACCCTCGGTTAGAAGGAAAAAACCATGGTGAGATAGAGCTCACAACTTCACTAGTACCAAATGAAGGCGCCCTGTTAGGAGCTTACAAAGGACTTTGAAAGTCAACAAAGATGTCACCCTGTTAGGGGATTTTTACAACAAACCGATTAGGTTTACCCTGATAGAGGGATTTCAATATGCTTTAACACTTTATAAAAGCAGTGATCTATTATGACACTGATTGTCTGATTAGATCATACCTGTAGATCTCTTCCCCGGTTTGCCGGGCTGTTGATCTTTCTTTCTTACTTCACCTCTGTGCCTGTAGCACTCCTCAGAAAATATCTCTTCTCTGCTCTATGCAATCTCCAACTATCAACAACAACAACAACATATCTTGCGTGCTATGCTCTATATTTATACAAGAGTGAACCTCTTGAATCATAGAACCGCTAGGGAGTCAACTTAACCATAAATTATGCAACGCATGAAAGCTGTGCGTTGTGATCTAGAGTTTACCTTGAGATCATCCATAGAATTAAAGCTATCTTCTGTTAAAAAGCTGACTCCACTTCTGAGCAGTGGATGTCTCGTATAATTAGGCTTTTAACTCAAACTGTAACTCAAACTCATCTACAAAATCTGGATCGAATCTATCTTGCAGTTAGATTGGTATACCCTTATTTCCGGTTTGTCCTTGTATGCTTCATAAGACCGGTACTGAGTATTTAGTTCGGTCTACAGGTGCATGTATCGAAATAGTCAACCGATGCATACACTTTGTTCTTCATCTACCGGTGTCTTCTAAGTAATGTGAGTGACTAGTGACCCTTTACCAGTGTGAATGGGGTTTGTGAAATACACTAATGACAACTCATATTGTTAACATCATGAGTAGTGGTTCACACGAACCCATCTCTCATGAGAATGAATGGAACACTTAGCACTCATTGGATCTAGGTGATGGTCATAGAGGTGAAGCACTGGGACTTCCCGGGAGATCACCCATCCCAGTAGTTATCCAGCTTGAGCGCACTTAGCTATGGAGTTTCCTTCGTGGATAAACCCACTTTGCTTGCAACCTCATTTGCAAAACCTTCACCAAATGTTGTGCCTTATGAACCACTCATTAGAAAGCCTCTTAAGCTCATCAATTGATAAGTAGGAGATATTTTCCACTGCAAGTCAAATTATGATATTGCTATAAGGATTCAACTGTGTAGTTTTTGAGTCAAACTCATTGACACATGTTTCATGAGTAGTGGTTCACACAAATCGATCTCTCGTGAGAATGAATGGAACACTTAGCACTCATTGGATCTAGATGATGCTCCCAAAGGTGAAGCACCGGGACTTCCCAGGAGGTCACCCATTGCAGTACTACTCCAGCTTGATCGCGCTTAACTACATAGTTTCTTCTGTGGTTAAACCCACTCTGCTTGCAACCCCATGTGCAAAACCTTCACCAAGTGTTGTGCCTTATGAACCACTCATTAGAAAGCCCCTTAAGCTCATCAGTTGATAAGTAGGAGATATTTTCCACACGAAGTCAAATTGTGATATTGCTATCAGGATTCAACTGTGTAGTTTTTGAGTAAAACTCATTCACCCATGTTTCATGAGTACTGGTTGACACTAACTCATCTCTCATGAGAATGAATGGTGATAGTCCCAATCAATGCTGAGAGGGGAGGGGTGAATCAACACCTCTAAAAACTTCTTTTCTTTAAATCCGGTGAAGTAAACTTACAGGAAAAAGGCAAACAGATTTAAGCATAGAATAACAGCAAGTAAACAATCACACAATGTCACTAGATTTATCACCTGGAAACCCGTTTAGGGTGAAAACCACAGTGTGAGGAGACCTGACAAATTTTGTACTCTTCTAGAGTACGCCCTGTTAGGAGCCTTCTCGGTTAAAGGATGAAAACACAATGTTAGATGCAACCCGGTTAAGGGATTTGTTAGAATGAGGCCGGTTAGTGCCTGCCTGGTTAAAGGACTTTGAACACCTTGAAAGATGTCACCTGGTTAATGGATTTGATACAAGGGACCTGTTAGACTCCACCCAAATACTGAGATTTAACTATTGTAATTGCTAGAGAACAATAGAAGGATTGACTTTTACAGATGGCTATGCATGGCCTGATAAGATCTATGTTTTTGCTCAACTAAGAAGCATCACCGGGCGCTACAGGTGTCTGCTCCTCCGCTATTGTGCTTCTCTGCACAGTTGGATCGTAGTCGGGATATTCGGAACAGGCTTAGTGAACAGTTATCAGATTCGGCTACCATTGACAAGGTGGCTAGATACATGTTTTTGCTCTTGAGCAGATCTTCTCGTAGGAAACAAAAAATGAGACAGGTTGACACGGTGAGGGAGGTTAGGAGAGACCTGCAGGATGATTTCACAACTACACGTGGGCCTAGCACATCAGTTCCAGAGATCAGTGCCTCTCCAGTTGAGTTACCCGACACTATTATTGTAGGGTCATTACCTATCTCAGTGGACGAGCACATGACAGTTACACCGGCCGACAGATGCATAGAGACTCAAGACTCAGTTGATGGTCCGGTGATATAGCAAGAGTTGATGCTTGCAATTGATGTCCATGCTATACCGAAATGTATTATAGAGACAACCAATGACTCCAGTTCAATTTGTCGAGAGGATAGTCCTATGGTCAATGTTGAGGGAGTTGCTGATACTGGGAGTGTTGTAGTGTTGGAGGATATGATGGTGGACTTTGGATTGCCAGAGGAGGATACCACTTTTGAGGACTGCCTTGAGGAGATGGAGTCAGATAGTACAGATTTGGATAGCAGCAGTCCCGAGATGGGGTTACTGCAAGAGATGCCAGTATTCTCTTGTGTTGATGATTTGAGCATGGAGTCTGCATGTGATGATACCAGTGTTGAGTTTGAGATAGTAGAAACGAACTCATTCCAGCATGACTTAGATTCATTTGTTAGTAGGGAGTCGGATGAGGTTTAGTTCGGGTCACTAGAGGAGGTAGAGCCCTTGTTAGCATCTTGGGTTGCTACTGGTACTTCCTATGTGACCCATGAGGATGACCCCATCAGTGGTGAGTCATATATGTATCGAACCCTGGGAGAGGACTCTGAGTTGCTGGAGAGTGCAGATCGGTCCCAAGATCTGGATTATTTAGATGTTACAGAGGATGAGGCATCTGAGAGTGTTGAGGAGGTAGATTTTGTAGCAGCTTCCTCAGGTACAGGGGAGTTTGATGGAGATGTGTCAGCTGCTAGTACATTTTTTGAGGATGTGAGTTCATTTGTTAGTTCTCAAAGCTCAGATGACAATACACTGGGGGATAGTGTTTCTAAGAGGAGTATGTTGGGTATCACTTCCATTCACAGTATAGATAGTGTGTCAGGGGTGATGCTTAGGAAGCCTATTATTCAGAGTCATCATGTGTCTAGTCAGTTGAGAGTCAACGAGTATGATATTGTTACCGCATTCAAGCATTTTGATGCTGCTCAACAGCTGTTAGCTATTCATGGATGGGGTGACCATGGTAGTTGTTACCTGACCCTGACAGAGATTCATGCCTTACGAGAGGCTGTCAGAATTTTGAGACAAATTATTTTTGGTTGGTAGCCAACCGAGATCACCTAGTAGAGTGGGGAAGTACAACATATGAGGCACTCTTGGATATAGAGGATGAGGTGAGTGAGCTTACTCGGGAGCTCACAATGACTTCTGAGGTTTTAGAGAGCACTCAATTGGCTCTCCAGGAGTCACAGGTTCAGTTAGCAGAGGTGACTGTGGAATTGGTGTAGCTTCAGTCTACTCCAGCACCAGATCTAGTGCAGTTACATATTGTGGTGTCTGGCGATTTGGTGATGTCCACAGTTGGGGTTGTTGGATGTGATGGAGTTAGGGATACATCCACCCTTGATTCTAGTGTTGGAGGTACAGGTTCACTTCCATTGGATACATGTGCAGTTGAGTTAGGCACTTCAGTAGAGGGTTGCAGTGTGCCTGACATTGGGGTGGATATTACGGTTGGGATGGATACTCCAGTTGGTAGCATCGCATCAGGTGATATAGTACAAAACGTTGTGGGTAGTGTAGTTGACCCATCAGTGATCAGTGTTTCAGTTCATGACACTACTCCATTGATTGTTTAGTAGGGAGACATGGTAACACTTGAGTTGGTTGTTAGTGATCGCATAGCAGGTGATGATAGGCAGTTGGCTACGTCACAGTTACACGATGACCAGTTATGGATCCGAGGGGGGTAGATGGATGCTACCACCTATAAATTCTACTGCATACAGTCATTCTTGGATCACATTCTTGAGAGTTCAAACTCTCGGGAGGAATCTTACCAAGCTTCTGAGGGTGTTCTCATCCGGTGTACTAGTGCGATTCGGTGTTTGGTGAGAGAGATTATAGGTACCTTGACTACGATACTCACTCATAGAGATTTCGAGGTTGGGTTTGCTGAGAGGGTCATGCAGGATCCTGTCCAACCAGTTGTGCAGAGTTCGAGATTGGAGCCATCTTTGGGTTCGCGACTGGTGGATGATGAGCCTCTGACAGAGATCAGAGCCGTTTATCGCTGTTACATAGTGAGGAGTGCTCATTATTTTTCCGTTGACCCACATGTTGATGAGTTGATGGCACATAGACGTGGGTTGGATCCTAGCCCTTATCATCCATTATGGGATGGGTTCTCGCCATCAACAGTTGATGGGAGTTTTGGCTGCAAGTCAGTAGTAGGTGACTTGCAGAGTTATGGTGACTGCAGAGATTATATAGTGTGTGGATATCCGGGTCTTGGAACAGCTTTGTTCAGGGGTATTCATCACTATTGTGCAGATGGTCTACTCACTTAGTACAGGTCAGTTGGGTGTGCAGGGGGAGTTCAAGGTGTTTGTGATCTAAGTCACCCATACATCTTGGTTTTTGATGGTCCTGAGATCTGTTTCTCTTGGGATCCGAGCAGAAATAGATTCAGTACGGGAGTGTGGGTGAGTGGTTGTTATGGATCTTTTTACAGAGTCATCCCGTTTATTTTTCAGGGGTTGCTACAGGAGCCTGCACTTTGCGCAAGGGGCATGGCTTACAGTTTTTCATGGGATCCAGGCAGTGGTTTTGTGATAGCACTTGATATAGTGTTGCATTGCTTGTGGACAAGCAAACTCTGGAAAGGGAGGATTGTCATATCCCCTTTCTAGAGTGGACATCAGAGATGGAGGAGTTGGCCTATCATTGGAGTCTCGTAGGCTAGCAGAGATGGATAGGGACTCATTCAGTGCATACAGTGACCGGATTTTTGCTTTACAAGCATTTTGGAGCCAGTTTGGAGCAGTTCCTACATTTTAGGGGACATCCCTAAATTTTAGGAGGTTGTGACAGTTGCCAGTCATGAGGTTATTCATGACCCTTCAGTTGGCATCAGTTTCAGTGTGACAGGATTGGTTTCCTAACTTTTAGGAGCATCCCTAGATTTTAGGGATGGGACTGCCATTTGACCCATCTCGTTCGACATTAGTCATAGACAGGTGACATGGTCAGACTCATGTTTATTTGGTTGGTTTGGGCTATCAGAGGCAAAAAGGGAAATATTTTAATATATTTAAATATTTCCTAAGTTAGTGATTAAATAATTTATAATAAGGCTATTTATATAGCCATTTCAGAGTAATAAGGGGAATATGGCTTCATTTGGTCAGGTGTGCCCTTGTGTTATAGCTCGTTGGAAAGGTCTTGAATTATTATAAACTATTTTCACTATCGGGAGACTTTTTGGTGCCTTGAGTTATGACATTTTAATAAAGTAATAATTTTCCTATAGCCTGGACGCTTTTATTTGGAAAATGTTATTTTATTATAACGTGCAAAGTGTAATTCTCATTTAGGGTTCGATTTGCACTTGGGAGGAGTTATAAGGAGATGAAGACCTAATTGTTCATTACATTTTTGACATTTTTGAAACTTTTGAATTGTGAAATTGCTCTAGAGAGCGATTTGTGGCTTGGGACACAATCTTCAAGTCTGGATTGTTGGGACGCAAACCTCAGCAAGTCTCTGGTGACTGATTTGGTATTTCATTGCATGCGGATTGACAGAGGAAGTGATTCATTTGGTATTGGCATTGCAATTGGGGGAAGAGAATTACTTTCAACTTGGCGGCCAGCTTATTGCCTGCAGGTGTTTCATTCCAGCAGCTCACGTGGGGTTTAGAGAAAGCCCTTTACTCATTACTGGGCAGTTAGCATTCATTGATGCTTTGGTGGATTATTTACAGCGTCTTCTTCATATTTGGGGCACACATCAAGCATTCTCATGTAGCTGACATTTATTCATGTGATGGACAATATTGTATGTTTGTTTTGATTTTTTCTTGAAGCTAATATATGAAATTTCTGAAGGATTCGGGTATGTACTATTTCAGAATTCAGCAATAATAAGATTTGTAGTAGGATTTACATTTTTTAAATGCTATTTATTTTCCATTTGTTATGCAATTGTTTTATTTTCGAAAAACTCCAAAAACTAGAAAAAGCACAAGTAAAAGCAAAGAAATCAGAATTCAGCCATGACCATTCAGAGATACCAAACGTTAGTCAAAGATTCAAATTCTGAGACATACAGTAAATTACAAGGTCACCGAGATTGGAGATCTTTCAAGACCATACCATCATCATGTGCAGATGTGAAGCCTTCCGGTTGTTCAATGTAGACTTCTTATTCCAGAATTCCATTGAAGAAAGCAGACTTCACATCCATCTGATACACTTTAAACTTCATGTGTGCAGCATAAGCAAGAAGAATTCTCACTCTTTCCAGTCTTGCTACCGGTGCAAAGGTTTCTCCATAGTCCAGTCCAGCTTCTTGGGCATATCCTTTGCAGACCAATCTTGCTTGATTTCTTATTACTTTCCCTTCCTCATTCAGCTTATTTCTGTAAACCCACTTGGTGCTTATGACATTTTTGTCCTTTGGTCTTGGCACAAGGTCCCATGTGTCATTCTTCTCAATTTGCTCAATTTCTTCCTCAATGGCCTTGACCCTATTTACATCTTCTAGAGCTTCCCTTGTTGTTTTGGGCTCTATATAGGAAAGTAAACAGATATTTTCTTTGGCCTTTTTCCTGGTCAAAACATTAGCATGTTTGTCACCAATAATGTTATCAGTGGAGTGATATGTGACATACCTTGGGAGAACCAGGTGCTGTTCCCGGTTAGGCTCTTCCGGTTAAGCAATTTCTTCACCATGATTCTGAACATCTTCTTGTTCACCACCCTGTGCTTTAGGTGCAGTTTCCTAAACCGGGTGTCTATTCACATGGTGTTCTTCGTCTTCAGTAGCTACTTCATTGTAAGAACCCTTCAAAGCTCTAACTACTGAACTGTCTATGCTTGTTTTGGTTTTTTATTGTTTTCTATTTTTTTTGTGTTTCTGAGATGATTTGACATAAAAAGCAATATATATGCTAAAATAAATTTTTTGAAAATTAACACTAACAATACTTTGGGCATAGAAGACAATCTTTATTACTTTTCCTTCAATACATAGCACTAGAATGTTTTACATTAAAAAGCATACCCATTTCCATTGTAGAAATTACTTTGAAACTCTTGCTGGCCGAAAAAGCAAGCATACAGCAGCTCATATCTCCTATCAGCAACCAATCTCCAAACTGATGGTATCAATCACTGTAGTTCAGCTAGGCATCGCTTTTAGGAATTCTTACTGATTTTTTTGGTGCCTCCTTCAACAAAATTGAACCAAGTATGGAAGAGAGGGTAGGGCAAATGAATAACCAGCAAAAAGCAATGATTTCAAACCACTATAAACAACCAATAGCTTCTCAATTTGATGCGCTCAATCTGCCATAAAATATGTCTTCAATCTATCAATAAATTCTGAAATTTGTTTCTCCAATCAGTACAATGCTGACCTTTGTATGAAGCCAACCCAATAAGCAATATCGGGTGAATATTTCATACCCTTTGACTGCTGCTACAAAGAAGAAGCAACGCTCTCCAATGTCGATAAGCTCAGAACTCTGCTGAAACCCTTGGTTTCTCACAAACTCCAATGCTCCAGAGAAAGGATATCAAATCAAGCAATCAACATAATGAATTATCTTTCTCTTGCATCTATTAAATACCTTTAAGAAGTCCAATTTCCCCAAAAAACATTTTAAATAACAATTTAAATGTTATTTCATTTCAACTTGGGAAATCTTTTAATAATTCATTGAGTTTGACATTTATAATTAATTGCTCAACTGGTCCCCTTTCAATGATGAATAGACCCTCAACTTAAGTGAAATTATAAAGTTATGTTATAACTTTATAATAAATTATTTTTACAATTTAATATCATTTTGGCCACAAAATTATTAATAACTCTCAAACCGCTTATTTTTTCACTTTGCCGTCTGAACTGGGAGTTCATCCTGTAATTCCCCATGTGACCAAATACCATTTCTAAAAATAGAAAGGGTCTGTTTCTATCATTCCAAAAATTGCTATATATAGCAATAAACTCACTATAAATAGAAATCACTGCATACAGAGTCCTAGAGACCTCGAACGAAAGTCAAATCTGCAAAACTCTGATCACTGAAGAAGTTGCATCTCTCAAGAGACCCTCTATCCAACCTCATTAGCCTACGAGGGTAAATTAATAGGCTAATCCATTGAACTCTGATGCTCACAAAAATGGGGACATTACATTCATTGAACTCAAAGACATTTTCTTCGCTATGCTCTTCAAGACTGTCATGATTGTTATGACCGGTCTCCTTAATCGGTTTTGAAGATTCATCAGCTTTTACATTGATGCTTTCAATCATAGTTGTGAGTATCGCCGATTAATCGGCGATTGGAGAAAAAATCATGATTTTTTGGGGTCGGCGATTTAGTTGCCCCAAAAATAGCGATTTTTTTTTTGCCGATTTTTTTCAAAAAAATCACAGATTAATAGGAGATTAATCGCCTAAAAATCGCGATTTCTGGGAAAAAATCGACCCGCCCGGCAGTCACATAAAGTGACGAAAAAACATGTTTTTTTCATTTGGTTTTTAAATTGCTTAGGGCGTTTTGGAGAGGAGAGGATAGAGGAGGAGTTATTGGCAAGCAACAGGCGGAATCGAGTGCATTTGGAGGCCTTTTGATTCGATTTCTTCGTTACTAGGTAAGTGATTTGAATCTTTGTTTTTTATTTTTGCAAGAGATTGTATTCTTTTTTCTTGCATGTAAATGGATAAAAATACATTCCTAATTAGTTAGGAATGCATTTGATGAATGTAAGCAAGATTAAATGCATTCATTTGCATTTTTTTCCATTCTAGATCGAATTTATGTTAGAAATTTGCACTTTTTAAAAAAATTTGAAACCCTAGCAGCTAGTTTGTTTGAATGTTATTTGGATTTCAATTTATTGGCGCTGTTATTGGAATGTTGCTTGAATTCTTTGTTTAATTGTTAACTTTGATCTTGTTATAATTTATTTATAATTTTTTTTAAATTTGTATGCGTAGGGCAGCCCGCAACAGTTTTAAATGGCAGAAAAATGGTCATTGACTCCATGCCCTTCGGGCTACATTGGCACCAGGCCAAAGAATGCGAGAGATTAGGCATGGAAATATGCCTATGAAGCACCCAATGAACCAACCAAAGTGATTTGCATTCGATGTGAAAAGGTAATATCCGGGGGCATTTACCGGTTCAAATATCACATCGCAGGGATCTCAAAACATGATACGAATCCTTGTGAG
The DNA here is from genome assembly GCA_027943335.1 of Chamaecyparis obtusa. Lineage (NCBI taxonomy): Eukaryota > Viridiplantae > Streptophyta > Pinopsida > Cupressales > Cupressaceae > Chamaecyparis > Chamaecyparis obtusa. Next base: position 1,277,846 of record BSBK01000176.1, on the reverse strand, counting down.
AGTACAACAGAAGAAATAAAAAGGTTTGCAAATGCCTTGCTCGCAGCTGGAGAGCAAAAAAAATTGCAAAGAGAGCGGAATAAATTGCATGTCAGGGCAGCCATAGCAGAGACCCAGGGCAGTTTCGTTGATGTTCAGGAGGAGGCAGCCATTGAGAGCATGGCCGGCTCTTATCGTGGGCCGCGTGTCCGCAAACAGGGTGGTTTTTCTTTCACGAGTTCTGCTCCCACTCCCACTCCTACACCTCCTAGCACTTCCGCACCATCAGGATCAGCAGCTGCTTCTAGGATAGGGAGCTATTTTGTGCCAAGGCACACACCTAGTGCACAACCTTCATTAGAGGCCACTAGATGGAATAAGGAGGTCCATGACCAGGTGGACAATGCACTAGCAGATTTCTAGGTTTTCAACAACCTTCCTATTAGTGTTGTTGACAGTCCCTATTGGGAGGCTTTGGCCACAGGGTTGACAGTTGCAGGAAAGGGGTACAAGTCCCCTTCTCGTTTTGTGTTGGGTGGCAGGTAAGTGAATAATTTTATTACACTTGATTTCTTTTTAATTTTTAACTTTTTACTTAGTTCTAAATTTTAATTAATTTATCTAGAAATTAGAATGTTGATTACTAAAGTCTAAATCAATTTAAAATTACTAAGAATCTAAGACATAACTAAATTTTGTTTTTGTAGGCTTATTGGAACTGCTGTTGAGAGGGCCAAAGCATTTGTTGAGGAACAGAAACAAGAATGGACAAAATTTGGTTGCACCATTCTTTCTGACGGGTGGACGGATGGGAAGAGCAGCACCATAATTAATTTTTTGGCCTGCTGTAATGATAATGTGGTGTTCTTGAAATCAATCGATGCCTCCAGCAAGGTAAAAAATGCTCAGACATTGGCATTGATGTTGGAGAACATGGTCTTAGAGACTGGCATTGAAAATGTGGTGCAAATCATCACAGACAATGCTGCTGCATATGTATCAGCAGGTAAACCGTAATTTTATGTTGCATGTGCATTGTGAATTTCACAACAAGAATTTTTAATAGTTTGATATTTTTGAAAAGTTGGAAACTAATTAGTATTTGCTTTTACAATTGGCAGGAAAAATCCTACAGCAGAGGCACCCCACTCTCTCTTGGACCCCGTGTGCAGCACATGTCCTTGACCTTCTTTTGGAGGACATGGGCAAACTTGAGTGGGTCACTCCAATTGTGGAGGATGCAAGGCGGGTGAAAAAATACATATACAGTCACCCATGGGTCCTTAGCCTGATGAGAGAGCACACTTTTGGCAAAGAAATTGTCAGGCCTGCCGTCACAAGTTTTGCAACGATTTTCTTGACATTGCAAAGCATTCTCGAAAATTTGGTTTCTTTGAAGCAAATGTTTGTTTCCAAAAAATGGCTTGATTCCACATTTTTAAGGAAGAGTGAAGGAGAGAATGTTGTGTGGATTGTGTTTGACAGCAATTTTGCAGAAAAGGCCGATGAAATAGTAAAGGTAACTACAAAACTTTAAGTTTTAGTTTACACTTTACAACTTTATAACATACTAAGTTTGTAACTCAAGTAAATAATAATTTTGTAACTTGTCAACTAATTTCAAATTTATATTGCAGGTGTCTGAGCCTTTAGTCAGAGTTCTGCGTTTGGTTGATGGAGACCAAACGCCAATGGGTGAACTATATGAGGCCATGGACAAGGCCAAAGAATCTGTCAAAAATTACTACAAGGGGGAAAGCATCAAATATGAACCCATTTGGCAGATCATTGATAGAAGGTGGAATAATCAGCTCCACCAACCCATTCATGCAGCAGGATATTTCCTCAACCCATGTTTTAGGTATACCGTAAGCTCATTCTTACTCAAATTTAAGTTAACGAAGACTTGAGTTCATTTTGCTTTCATAGGGTGTTGGGTGTGTACTAAAATTGCAAGACTTATTTGTTTTTGGTTTTTGGTTTTAGGGCTGATGGTACATATGCAGATCCTGATGGAGAGGTCATCAGAGGCCTAAGTGAGTGCGTCCAAAAGATGGTAACCAGCGAGGAAACAAGAGATAAAATCATCGCTGAGCAGGAGATCTTCACTTCAGCAGGGGGCAAGGTGTTCTCCACTCCTCTCTGCAAGAGAGCAAGGCTTACACAAACCCCAGGTAATACATTTGCAAACTTCTGAATCTCAAATGCTAAATTAACATTTATGTTTCACTTTTTGTTATCTATTAGTATTTTCTAACTTGTACAATTTTTGTGATGTAGTGGCTTGGTGGACCACTTGGGGTGCAAGCACTCCAAATCTTGCAAAATTTGCTCTCAGAATCCTATCACAGCCTGCAGCGCATCACATTGTGAGTGCAACTGGAGTTTGTTTGAGGCCATCCACACAAAAAAGAGAAACAGGTTGTCCCAAAAGAGGATGAATGACATGGTCTATGTGCAATATAATCTTAAATTGCGCATGAAAAGGGCACAACAAGATCCTCCTGGGCCAATCGATTTGGATGAGATAGATCCTTATTATGATTGGACGGCACAGGAGCAGGCTCCCTTATCTACACAGGAGGACATCTCCAATTTGGAGAGGGAGGCCGCGGAGGAGGCTGCGGAGGAGGAAGGGGGTGGAACTGGATATGACATCGATTTTGATGACATCGGATGACATCGAGGAGGGCGATGATGAGGATGATGACATTGAGCTTACTGCAGAGGACCTTGACATCTTGCGCGCAGCGAATGTGGAGCTACCGACATCTAGTTCTATAGCTACACCATCTCCCGCATTGGCACAGACACAGACACAGACACAAACACAGGCACGGACCCTGCGGGGTTCTAGTTCTAGAGCTTTACCCTCTCCCGCACTCGCTAGTAAAGCGACTGGGAAGAGGAAGATGTAGTCCTGTATTTGACATTTGTACTTATTTGTAGTCATGTTGATGTGCTTATTTGAACTCTTTACATTTGACACTTTATTTATGAGAATACAACTTCTTATGTGTTGTGAACTTGTTAGTTGTTAGTAATTTACAACTTGTCACTACTTACTTGTTAGTAATTTACCGATTAATAACTTTTTTTGCATTGATATATATCTAAACATGATTGTTTCTTATGTATTGTTAGTAATTAAGTCATTAGATGCAAAAAAACATTGAATTCTTTAAAAAAATCGCATTTTTTATTAAAATTTAGTGGTTTTTGAGTTCCCAATTTTTTCCCCGATTTTTTGCCGATTTTTCCCGATTTTTCCCAATTAAACTTTTTCAGGCCTAGGCGATTAATCTCCTCATGCGATTTTTACATCAATGCTTTCAATAATCTTGCCTGTTCTCTTGTTCAAACACCGATAGGCCTTACTTTTGGTAGAGTAACCCAAAAATGTTCCTTTATCACTCTTGGGATCAAACTTCCCAGAATACATCTCTTTTGATGTAACATTTACTACCAAAGATTTTGAAGTAACCTACACTGGGAGTATGCTTAAACCATAGTTCATAAGGAGTCTTACCGGTTCCCTTTTTTACTTGAACTTGGTTTAGTGTGTAGATAGCAGTACTGACACCTTCTCTCCAGAAGTGATGAGGACGATCCTTCAGAATCAATAGAGTTCTTGCACAGTCAATCAACGTCCTATTTCTTCTTTCTGCTACTCCATTTTGCTGCGGAGTTCTTGGTGTAGAAAACTGTCTTTTTATTCCATGTTCCTCACAATAGTGAGTGAACTCCTGAGAGGTGTACTCACCTCCTCTGTCTGACCTCAGGCATTTCAAGCTTTTACCGGTTTCCTTTTCTACTCTAGCCTTGTAGATTTTAAACATGTGGAAGGCCTCTGATTTCTCTCTAAGAAAAAGTGTCCACATCATTCTTGAGAAGTCATCTACAAAGATTGTGAAGTACCGGTCTCCATGGTAGCTCTTTGTCTTCATTGGTCCACACAGATCGGTGTGAACAAGGTCTAGAACACTTTCAACAATAAACGTCTTACGGTTGAAACTTGCTCCAGTCAGTTTTCCTAACTGATAGTCTTTACAAACCCCACTGATGGGTTTTGTAATCTTAGGAGTCCTCTAACCGATGTCTTTTTGCTTGCTTTGACGATACTGTCAAAGTTTATGTGGCAGAGTCTCTTGTGCAATAGCCAGCTATTATCTTCCTTGGAGACAAGACAAATTTTTCTTGATTCTCCTCTGACTAAAGCTATCAAACAAGCTCCTTCCATTGAGTGTAGGTAGAACAGATTGCCTTTGCTCTATCTAACGATTGCAACATGGGTTCCAAACTCATTTTTGACTATACAGGAACCTTGTCCGAATTCCAACTGGAATCCTTTATTGTTCAGCTGTGCAACACTCATTAATTTGTACTTGAGTCCTTCAACCCAGTACATGTCTTCACAGACAGCATTGTTGCAGAGAGCAATAGAACCTTTACCTTTGATGGCACAGGGGGCATTATTTCCAAAGGTAATTGATTCGCTGTCATTGAGCTTCAAGTTGATGAACTTGTTCTTGTCACCGGTCATGTGGTGAGTGCATCCACTGTCAATGATCCAATCATCATGCTGATGAGATCTAGATATGAGTGCAACTTCATTTACAACTAGGCTCTCCTCTTTTATTGCAACAAATGCAATTTCTGGATCCTCTGAGTCTTCAGACTCATTGTCTATGACTCCTTCCTCTGCAAGATAACATTCCTTCTTTTCTTTGCACTTGAACTAGTCTCTTTTATCTTTATGTTCATTATCAGGACACCTTGCAGTAATATGTCCTATCTTGTTGCAAGAGAAGCATTTCAAAAGGAGCTTTCCCTTGTACTTCCCTTTTCCCCTGGGGAATCTCCTAGCAATGAGTGCTTCAAACTCATCTTGCTCCATCTCCTCTGAGAGCAGATTCTCAACAAGGTTGTCAATCTTACTGCTAGAGCAATTACCGGTTTCTCTTCCCTTTTTGGTGGAAGAAACGTTGACAAAAGACTTAAATGCTGCTTCCTAAATGGATAAGCTATTATCAAAATTACTTAATTCAAAGGCAACCAACTTACCGATTAGGGAGTCTAGGGTGACTTGATCTGTGGTCACCGATCTGAGCTCTTGAATGGCAAAGATCTTAATGGCATACTGAGGTCTGAGAGTTCTCAGTATTTTACTAACCACCTCCTCTTCACTAAGCTTTCCTCTAGCGCTTCTGGTGGAGTTGATCACCTCTTTGATCCGGTTGCTATATTGCTCGATGTCTTCTCCTTCATTCATCCTCATGTCGTCATACTTTCCTCTGAGGCTTTCGACCTTGGCTCTTTGAACATTAGGATCTCCTCCATAAACCGTTTGCAACTTGCCCCACATCTTGAAGGCAGACTCAAGATGTTCAATCTCAACATAAACATGATCAGGTAGCGTGCTAGCTATCATATCCATAGCAGCTGTGCTCAGTCTTAATCTTTCCTCATCAGGTGTCAAAGTGCCAGCGGACTCACTGTAATCGGTGGTAACTTGATTCTAGTACTGATCTCCGGTGGTCTTAATATACAACTTCATTTTGCTGCACCACAAGGTGAAGTTTTCCTCTGAAAACTTTGGTCCTTCCTTTCTCATCATCTTGACTTTTTCCTTGTGTGGTTAAGCAACAAAGAAAACAAGACTACGCTCTAATACCAATTGACAATCCCAACCGGTGCTGATAGGGGAGGGGTGAATCAACACCTCTAAAAACTTCTTTTCTTTATATTCGGTGAAGTAAACTTACAACAGAAAGACAGATTTAAGCATATAATAACAAGTAAATAATCACACAGTGACACCAGATTTATCATGTGGAAACCCGGTTAGGGTAAAAACCATGGTGTGATGAGACCTCACAAATTTTGTACTCTTCTGGAGCACGCCCAGTTAGGAGCCTTCCCGGTTAAAGGATCAAAACGCACTGTTAGATGCGACCCGGTTAAGGGATTTGTTACAATGAGGTCGGTTAGTGCCTACTTGGTTAAAGGACTTTGAACACCTTGAAAGATGTCACCCGGTTAAGGGATTTGATACAAGGGACTTGTTAGAGTCCACCCAAATGCTGGGATTTAACTATTGTAATTGCTAGAGAACAATAGAAGGATTGATCTTTTACAGATGGCTATGCATAGCCTGATAAGATCTCTGTTTGTGCTCAACTGAGAAGCATCACCGGTCGCTACAGGTGTCTTCTCCTCTACTATTGTGCTTCTCTGCACAATCTTTTTTCTCACTTCTTTCTTCTTTTCATCCCTGGCTTCTTCAGCTTACAAGTTCAGCCTTTTCCTCGGCAGAATGAAGGCAACTTCTATTTGCCTTAGGTAGAAGAATATATAGGGTCCTACCCCTAATTGTACTCATTATGCATGACCTAATTATAGATCCTTATCGGATTCATTACTCAGTGGAGTACCAGTTCACTGAGGAAGCATCCGATGCATGCCCTTGCTTTGAAAGCAGTAGTTGCATGTCAAGAAACTTTCCTTCATAGGAGATAACGCTTTGTTTTAAAGCCACTGATTTTGGCTTTAAATCGTCTAGACTTGCCTCAAACCGATCGTTAGTTTAACTCAAAGACTTCCGGATTTAGTGCAAAAAATCTCAGTCAAAGAGTTGGTTGGAACAGATAGTTGACTATGACTTCCTCGGTTCATACCGGAGTCATTAATATATCTGTTGAGTTCTACATGTTGTAAACAGATAAGAGTCTTTGACCTGTTACTGTCCCTTCCTTGCCTTACCGGTTGCACAGTCCTCGGTTTGTTGTGCCTTGCTTGGCTTATCGGTTGCACCGTCCTCGGTTGTATTGTTGACACTAGTTAGCTATTGCTTTATCTGTACTTGTCTACACCGGTTGTATCCCGGTCCTTCGTTGATGCTAGAATCCTCTTATCCTTAACTGTGTACATTGCCCGGTGGCTAAGGCTTTGTATAGTGACCAGTGACATTTGCGTACAGTCACAACTGTCTTGAATATTGGCACCATCGGCCAAACCATCCTTCTTTCATATAGATCTCCTTGGATCTTTAGACTTTGTAGAGATGACAAGTCTCTATCCTCTTTTGTCAATCAATGACAATACTTGTACTGGTAGTAGGCTTACCGGTTTCCATCACTTGATGCCAATAAATGGAACACTTAGCACTCATTGGATCTAGGTGATGCTTACAGAGGTGAAGCACTGGGACTTCCCGAGAGGTCACCCATCCCAGTACTACTCCAGCTTGAGCGCGCTTAACTACGGAGTTTCCTCCATGGTTAAACCCACTCTACTTGCAACCCCATTTGCAAAACCTTCACCAAGTGTTGTGCCTTATAAACCACTCATTAGAAAGCCCCTTAAGCTCATCAATTGGTAAGTAGGAGATATTTTCCACAGCAAGTCAAATTGTGATATTGCTATCAGGATTCAACTGTGTAGTTTTTGAGTCAAACTCATTGACCCATGTTTATGAGTAGTGGTTTACACGAACCCATCTCTCATGAGAATGAATGGAACACTTAGCACTCATTGGATCTAGGTGATGCTCATAGAGGTGAAGCACTGGGATTTCCCAGGAGGTCACCCATCCCAGCACTACTCCAGCTTGAGCGCGCTTAACTACGGAGTTTCCTCCGTGGTTAAACTCACTCTTCTTACAACCCCATTTGCAAAACCTTCACCAAGTGTTGTGCCTTATGAACCACTCATTGGAAAACCCCTTAAGCTCATTAATTGATAAGTAGGAGATATTTTCCACAACAAGTCAAATTGTAATATTGCTATTAGGATTCAACTGTGTAGTTTTTGAGTCAAACTCATTTACCCATGTTTCATGACTAGTGGTTCACACGAACCCATCTGTCATGAGAATGAATGGAACACTTAGCACTCATTGGATCTAGGTGATGCTCATAGAGGTGAAGCACCGGGATTTCCCGAGAGGTCACCCATTCTAGTACTACTCCAGCTTGAGCGCGCTTAACTACGGAGTTTCCTCTGTGGTTAAACCCACTCTGTTTGCAACCCCATTTGCAAAACCTTCACCAAGTGTTGTACCTTATGAACCACTCATTAGAATGCCCCTTAAGCTCATCAATCGATAAGTAGGAGATATTTTCCACCGCAAGTCAAATTGTGATATTGCTATCAGGATTCAATTGTGTAGTTTTTGAGTCAAACTCATTGACCCATGTTTCATAAGTAGTGGTTCACACGAACCCATCTCTCATGAGAATGAATGGAACACTTAGAACTCATTCGATCTAGGTGATGATCACAGAGGTGAAGCACTGGGACTTCCCCTGAGGTCACCCATCCCAGTACTACTCCAGCTTGAGCGCTCCTAACTACGAAATTTCCTTCGAGGTTAAACCCACTTTGCTTGCAACCCCATTTGCAAAACCTTCACAAAATTGTAAAACTAAATCATTTGGCAGTATCATACTTCATTATTGACCCTTTATGTACTAAGAACCATTCAACTTCACCAAGAGACCAAAGGATTCTTGACAATAATAACCTCTTTTTATTTTTTAACTTCCATAATTACTTTTCCTTATATAATTAAAAACTATTAAGAACCTAGTAGAAACTATTTTTAGTTTTGAACTTCCACAATTACTTTTCCTTATATAATTAAAAAATTATTAATAAGCTTCCACAATTAATTTTCCTTACATAATTGAAAATGTTGTCCTTCATTCCGTGTTCGCGAAATGGAGGCAACACTACAAAAATTTTCATAAATTCGTAGCCCAAACTCTCTAAGGTACTCGTTTTTGGAAATGTTAAAAGTCTTAGATCAATTTTTATTAGTTGGATTGTTTGTTTTTGAGTTTGTTTTTGTTCTAGGTCTATTTCTTTTTGAATTCCACTCGTTTCGAGCTACTATAGACCTCATTCCAAGCTATATTCTAAGAGTAATAAAGAATTAAGCTACCTGCAAGTGGGGTTTTAAAACCTGACTACAAGTCATTGTTCTTCATTTAAAAAGCCTGCGATATGGAATCAAAAGTCCACCAAGGCCTCTTAAATCATAAAGTTGGCCTTTTTGTGAGTCATTACAACTTGTTTTGAGTAGCATTCGCTTTTAATGGACAGATAAAACTCCATCATTGTATTTCAAATCACATTTTCAAAGGGAAATTAATTATTTTAATTGGAATGTTATATTTGTAAGTGGGTTTTTAAAGCCCGTTTGTATAACTTATACATAACAAGAAATGTTTGTAGAGATGCATATAAAACCCACCTATGCTCTTAATTCATTTTTCAAGTTGATTGCAAGTGTGTTAAGGAAATTATGAAGTTGGGCTTTTAAAGCCCGACTACATAATAGTGATTACAACTTAAAACATGTAAATTCCCGTTGTAATGCGATCTCAAAAACCTGACTTGGCTTATGATTTTGGAAGTTGAAAGTGTTTTAAATAAAACATTTTATTATGTAGTTGGGCTTTTAAAGCCAACTACATAATTTCCTTTATCTTTAAAAAAACATTGCCCACTGACAAGATTGAATGCAATCCCTGATGTTGGAACATGATGAAGGTTCAAGTGTTTAAAAACAATATTTTAATGATGAAGTTGGGTTTCTAAAACCCGACTTCATTTTAAATAAAAATAAACTTAAAAACACTTCTTGTAGCGTTAATGATAAAATGCATTCTCTTTGATCTTTGTGTTACATTGAATCGTCCAACACTTGTAATGACATTTACGAACCCTGACTTAGTCATTTACAAGCAATTTTTGTAAGGAAATAATTTTCAGTGTCGAAGTGTCATTTCTAAACCCTGATATAGGATATAGAATGCAAGTTTAAATCATTCTTTGCTTGCACTGCTCATTGCAAACCATGTTTTATTCAATAGGCATCAATTTTTGTAGAGGTTGCAAGTGTGTTTGCAATAGCAAACTCAAAGCATTATCATTACTTGCATTGAATGATACAAACCACAGCTTCACTAATAGGTGTCGTTTTTTGAAAACATTACAAGTCGGCTTGCAATGCACAACATGAAACATGTTTTTGTTGTTTAAAGAAGTCTTTGCAGTTGCTATTTTCTTGCATTTCGGCTCTCATACTTGGCCATTTTTCAAGAAGTTATTGTGTACTAATATGCATAGATCATTTAGGGGATTTAGTCAAGTTTTGTTGCCTATTTAGCCAAGATTTGGGAATATTTTCCAAATTCGAATCAACAAATATTTGGAATTTTTCTTCAAAGTTCAAGACTTCTTTCTCTTCCCATTTTGTTCTCCAAAGAGTTATTATTTTCAGTTGCACTTATTCCTCATTTTGAAGAGTATTTCATGACGTTTTTTGTTCCCCTTTTCTCAAAAACGTGTAGGGTTTGATTGCAAGTTTGTTTTGTGTCTTGGTTTTTACAAATCATTTTCAGATTTGTGGAGTTTTGTTTGAGGGCATTGTCTTGAAAAATAATACAAGTTCTTCCCCAAATTTAAATGGAGATTTTGCCTAAAAGAAAGAATTTCAAGCACGCATATTTTCCCCATTTGCAAATGGAATTAAAAACCCCATTTGTGAGTTTATTTTTCCAAAAAATAGCTAATTTTTTCCCTTACTTGCAACTGGACTTGAAAACCTCACTTGCAAGTGTTTTCCAAGCATAAATGAAGTCTCTTTCCAACTTGCAAGTGGGCTTTAAAAACCTGATTGCTGGCAGTGAACCTTCCCAAATTGACTTGTAATTGGATTTAAAAACCCCAATTATATATAAGGGATACGCCCTTGTATATATATGCACTTGCACCTCATTTTGATACTTAATACTTGTGTTTCATTCACCTGCAGTGCTCAAGAAAAACCCCATAATTCATCATTTCCCCCATTTTAAAATCTGATTCCTTTCATTTTCCCTCGGGATTTGTCCAACATGCATAGCTCAAGATTGCAAAGTTTTAGCTTGGAAGAAAGATTCATGGCTTCTCCTGTTTGTCCATATGATCTACCCAATCAACAGATCATGGCATTAGTGTCATAACCCCTCCCTAAATGGAACCTAGTAAATAAGATTAAAATATTAATATATTTAAATCAATAAATAAATGACTGTTAAATTAATAATAGGAAATGTATTATTAATATAATAATAAAATATATTACTATAATTGTTAACATGATTAAGATATAATAATATAATAATAGTATAGTATAGTTATAACATAATATTAATAAAATAATATAATAAATATCATAATATAAATCTTAACATAATAATATAATATAAAATAATAAGTGAATAATATTAACTAAGTCGACATACCCGACAACATACGTCTACAGAGGCATAAGCAATGTTAATTCAATATAGGCGTAGTCAATGCGACTAAGGAATTCTTAGCCTTGCATCAATTATTACAACATCCACTTATCTTTTAAAGACACCGCTGAATTAGTTGCAAGCAAAGGTCAATATCATATCTAATCGATAAAGGGAAGGATTAATGTATTATGGTTGGCAATTGCATTTATGGGAGTCACGACGATATCGATGAGTATTATTCATATCAGCAATTAATATATATAATTATCCATTGCCATTAGCGTACAAAACACACAAGTAATGAAGTGGTGTGATTTGTATGGACATGAGACACACCATTTGGCATCGTGACTTCTCACTCGAGCAATAAGATATAAGAAGGATTTCCCCCTCATTCAATTGATCATCGAACACACAACATCGTCTCCTTATTATCCTGTTGGATATACTCTATTTAGAGCCAACAGGCTAATCGCCTTAGTGGTGCATGTACGTAAAACAAACATAAAACAACATCTAGGAATTGCATAGTTCAGATTGTATATAAGAAAAAGGTGTCCATTTATGTGCAAGCATCAATTGACAACCATATACAACATTGATCGTTTCTGAGCAGTTACTCTTGATTGCATAACAGTATTGGTATATCCGATGGCACAACATTGGTGTGTGTATATATATATATATATATATATATATATATATATATATATATATATATATTGCATTTCCCATGGTAAATCCAAGATAACATTATTGATCTTGTTAAGATTTTAGGATCATTGCAAATGTAATAGCACTTCTTATATTGTATGTGTTTTCAAAATGCATCGATTTCTTTGTAATTATACATAACAAGGACAAGAAGAGACATGTCCCTTCATGGGACATCTCTATTCATTAATTTATTTTATCAATTTAACTATTTAGTTATTATGAGAATAATTATAACCTAACTTTATATATATATCAATGTATATAGTAATATCAATTATATATATATATATATATATATATATATATATATATATATATATATATATATATATATATATATATAATAATAATTGTTTTCTCATAATAATCATATAGTCAATATTATTTATTTGACCGATGCTACAAACATCAACACTCCCTCTTAGCTAGGGAGGATAAATCAATGCAATGTCAATACTTAAGACACTTGACAACATCAATCATATGATGTAAGCAATAAAGGCATTATCCTCATGATGTAATCAATAGAGACATAGTCTCAATGTGTGGATTGCCTCCATCGGCGATTCTATCCACAAGTCCTCAAGTGGATTGTCTCCGTTGGTGATTCTATCCACAAGTTCTCAAGTGGATTGCCTCCATCGATGATTCTATCCACAAGTTCTCAGGTGGATTGCCTCCATCGGTGTTTCTATTCACAAGCTCTCATGTGGATTTCCTCCATCGGCGATTCTATCCACAAGCTCACGAGCTTTAGTGTGGATTGCCTCCATCAGTGATTAGTATGTATTGCCTCTCTCTTTTGACAACCTGCAGACTTTGAGCTGCCTATCAAGTCTAAGATATAGGATGTTCAAGGAAGGGAACCACTTGTAGACTTTGTGCTGCTTCATTTTCTTCATTTGTGCATGTAGGGTGTAATGTCCCCTTCTCAGCAATAGGCCACTATGGCGCCTGATTAGTCTATCTTCCCATCCGGATAGGCTAATGGTTTCTTTTTAGCGGATGCCAGGTAGTCACAGGTTTCAGTGGGCAAATATTTAATATCTGGGCTCTATTTCTTAAGTTAAATCACTTTATTTTATAAAGTGATGTTATAAAGTCACTTTATAAACTTTTAGTTACTTTATTTTATAAAAGTGACTTAAGTGAGCTCTTTTATCCCACATGGCTTAGTTTTTCACGCTTTCCCTCACTACGAGGTTATAAAAGAAAAAGTACACATTGGAAAAAGTACCATGGAAATATTATAAACAAGAAAAGTAAAAGCTGGTTGCATTTGTGACTGGTTATTGCCAAGGACACAAACCCTTTGGAATTTGTAAAGAGGTTAGACGTAGCCCCAGCATCTCTTCAAGAGGTGGAATCATACAGATTTCATAGTTGAATTTCAAGCATATTGCTAAGGAGAAGACATTTTCAGTTGGAGCATTCTCATAGATAAGGTCAGTTTGAACTCCAGCATTTCTATATTACTACACCAACATTTTCAAAACAACTTGTCAAAGTAAGAATAAGGTACTCACTCAGGCCCTGGATTCATTGGATGAGTCTTGTGCTGGTTGGAAGGTTCAAATAAATCACGCTCCTCTAGGAAATACTCAATACGAAGAAGACAGCATGTATGCAACAACTAGTGCACCTCTAGCAATGCACGAGGGTACAATTATTACTTTCCTCGTTTCATATCGAGTGGTAGAGTTGTAGCCCTAGCTCCTAAATAGAAACCACAGGGTGGTCCATAACTGAGATTTCGTGAAAGTTCATCAGGTGCACGGGAACCATTATTTGGCCAGCATTGCAAGAGGCAACTCACCTTGCGTGAGAAGTGTAACACGTGAGGAGACTCCAATCATTGCTTGTCACAGCGTAACAATAAGTCAGCACAGGACACGCAATAAGAGGAGGACCGGGTCTTGGGCTCGAGTGTTGGTTATCTGCGATACTCGCGTGAGGCAATAAATAGCGCATAGTCTATGCTGTGATCACTTACATTACATAGTTGAAGCGATTCTACTACCACAACAGGCCCTCATGAGGCAGGACACACGTTCCCAGCTTCTCATCATTGGCAGCCTTTCTAGCAGACATTACCACGAGCTGTTAGACACCAGGTGCGTATTGTGATCTACTCCATTTCTTTGGCACCCACGCTTATATTCCTCTATGGTTATGCTAAATGCTAAAGACTCAAAGTTGTATTTTTGACTGAGATAATTTACTGTCATTAAAAATATCAAATACATTGCAATATCTTTTCTGGTTAAAATTGTACATCTAGTATCGGTCGTACCAAAATTTGTGTTTGTTGTGTTCCTCGTCCATCAAAATTCTGGACAAGAAAAACTAGACTTTTACATCATACAATACTAGATTAGCCTTAGGTTCGAATACAGAAGTACTAGCAGACATCTTCCATGTCCAGGGGGTAGAATGTTATGATTGATAGAAGAAATGTTTTTGAGCTAGCATTAAGTATTCAAAGTCAAGCCGGATTAAAATTGTACAGATAAACTACACTCTCCTCTTGAAACAATTAAACAGAATAGCCATCCCAGAATCAGTGATTTGCAGACATTTCATTTAATAAGTGTCAGTAGGGATATTATAGTGGTATCAAACCTAGCGGTATTTCCAGCCTAGTGGGCTTATTTTTAGCTTATCGTAATGCTGTCTGGGCATGCATAGCAGACACAGGGAGTACAATTTTTGACACAACAGGGTTGAACAGCGACAGCCAGAGCCGTCAGTATAGGTTGATATAGAGGATAGTCATACCGAGGCAGACGAGGAGACTGTATTTGAGCAGGGCACTCAGGGTACAGGCGTGGTAGAGGAAGATAGAGAGGTCAGGGAAACAATGAGGGCCATTTGAGAGGGACAGGGTCACATTGCTGATGTGTTACATCAGCTTACAGGGGCTATTCAATAGTTGACAGTAGCACCTAGGAGGCCCCAGAGCCATCACAGTGGTGGTAGTAGTGTAGCAGGAACACCCAGAGCTGCTAGAGCAAGCACTCGTACTACAAATAGGCCTCTTATGCCTACCTTCACAGAAAACAATGCAGAGGAAGAGGTAGCACAACCTGAGGCAACAGGAGCTCTTCCCAATAATGTTTTGACCATGTACGATGAGTGGGACGTGCTACCAGATAGAGTCAAGGCTGATTTGACTTTTGTTCAGTATATGGCACATAAGAGGGAATTTGGTAGGGCTTAGTAGGATAGGAGATCCAGGGGCCAAAACAAGGATCTAAAACATGCAATGAATAAATTAGTTGTTCCCACATTTGATGGCAGTGGTAAGATATCTACAAGAGCTTGGATTCACAAGTTAGACACCTTCTTGACCCTTAAACCCATGTCAGAGACATAAGCTATTAAGTTTGCAACCATGCATTTGGAGGGGGCAGCATATGACTGGTGGAATCATGGCCTGGTCACCCAGGATCATGGGCTGATCACATCTTATGAGACTTTTAGCATGAAGCTGATCACATGCTTTCACAGGAAAGACATTGAGGTTTATTACAGGGACTTATCTCAACTGAGACAAAGTGGGTCTTTGGACCACTACATTGATGAGTTTCAGAGGATATCTATTATGGTTCCTGATATGTTTGAGAGGAAGAAGGTAATGCTGTTCATTGAGGGCCTTCAGGACAGATTTAGAGGATTGGTTAGAGTCCTCAAGCCAAGCACACTGGATGACGCTATTAAGTTAGCACATGATTTGGATTCACCATCTTCCATTTTGCAGCCACCCAAGAAAACTTTCAAGTGATCCTCTTCATTCCAAAAGAATAAAAATCATAATAAGAGTACACCTCCTAGACTTGACTTTGAGACAAGCAATGAACTAAGACGAAAGAAATTGTGTTTTACATATAGAGAGCCATGGGCTCCAGCTCATGGGTGCCTTGGAAAAGGAAAGATACATTACATCGAGGTGGTTTCCGATGATGAGTGTGAGCAATAGGAGGGCAGCGATGTTGAGGACAACGATGAGGAGGCTCAGGATTAGCATTTAGCAAAGAGGAAGGAGGTATCTCATGTGCAACCCCCCATTACTCTATCATCCCTCTTTGGTATCCCTGCATGTCACTCTTTTTGTCTCAAAGGAGTGGTTAGAGCACAGTTGATCATTTGCCTTCTAGACACAGGTGCTACTCAGAATTTTATCAGTGCCGGTTTGGT
Source organism: Chamaecyparis obtusa (assembly GCA_027943335.1). Classification (NCBI taxonomy): domain Eukaryota; kingdom Viridiplantae; phylum Streptophyta; class Pinopsida; order Cupressales; family Cupressaceae; genus Chamaecyparis; species Chamaecyparis obtusa. Next base: position 1,261,659 of record BSBK01000176.1, on the reverse strand, counting down.
TTCCAGGAGAGAACTCCAGATAGATAGCATTTCGGAGTTTGAGGTAAAGGTGGTCGAGGGAGATCTGTTGAGCTGCACAAGGAAGATTTCACGACTCCCGATTCACTTTGGGGATTATCTCCTAGAGGCTGATTTCTACGTCATTGACTTGGATAGTCTTGACGCCATTTTGGGCATGCAGTGGCTACAGACCATAGGGAGATACACCATTGATCATCAGTTGAAACAATTAGATTTTATGCAGGGTGATCAGTTGATTACTCTTAAGGCTATGAAAGATAGTGGGTCACGTTTGGTTTGAGCTCACAGAATGGAGGCCATCATTAGACACAACAATATGGAGTGTGTTAGCAATATAAGTTGTCATTAGTGAAGATAGTTGCAAACACCATTCCCACCGGTAGAAGCCCACCCGTAGATCAGTTATCTAAGAGTACATGCATTGGTAGATTAGATAGAGGTAATACATCGGTAGACCGAACAGAGTACATTGTACCGGTCTTATATTACAGACAAGGATGGACCGGGTAGAAGATTTATACCAGTCTAACTGCATAAAGATCCGCACCGGAATTTGTGGAGCATCCACCGCTCAGAAGTGGAGTTAGCTTTTTAACAGGAGTTAGCTTTATTTCTACAGATGTTGCAAGGTTATAAGATGTAAGAAACAAGGTTGTTGATAGTTGTTGAATAGAGAGAGTAGACAAGAGATTACAGTCACCAGAGGTGAAAGGCAAAGAGGCAGAAAAGATTGAACAACCAGGCAAACCAGGGAAGAGATCAACAGGTATGATCTAATCAGACAATCAGTGTCAATTAAGATCATTGCTTTTATAAGGTGTGAAAGCATAATTAAATCCCTCAGTCAGGGTGAACCTTAATCGGTTCTTTGTAAAAATCCTTTAACCGGGTAACATCTTTGTTGATGTTGAAAGTCCTCTAACAAGGCAACTCCTAACAGAGTTAAGATCTTAACTGATCTTCTATCAAATCCCTTAATCGGGTAGCACCTTCACAAGTGCTTTGTAAGCTCCTAACAGGGCGTTTTTATTTCTACAGAAGTAAAGTTGTGAGCTCTGTGTCACCGTGGTTTTTTCCTTCTAATCGAGGGCTTCAACGTATACATCATGTGTTGATCTGTGTATTTCTATTTATGCTTGTGAATGATTGTTTACATTCTTCTTATCTTGATAGAATAATTAAGCAAGTGTTGAATTGTAATAGAAATAGTATTTTTTTATTAGGAATAACAATTGGTATCAGAGCTCAGTTCTCTATTATATAAAACTTAATCGCTTGAGAAAAAGATCATGGAGGGTTACAGGTATCAGAAACAACTTGAGGAAGCCAACGACATCATTGCCTCTCTGGAGAATAGTCTGAGAAGATCACTTGCTAAAAGGAAGGAGCTGGCTCTGCAGTTGAGTGAGAGCAATGAAACTATTGATGAACTCTCTAGGCAGAGTGGATCTGATAAAGCTGAGGAGGCAGTCTTTGAGCTCATGGAGAGGAACCAGATCCTAACCGATCAAATCTCCAACCTGAAGAGGGAGGAAGAAGAAAATGCCCTAAGGATGACTGAACTGATTGAAAAAAAGAGGAAAGTTGAAGATGAAAGAAACACAACGGTCAAGTCATTAACAACCTCTAAGAGAGCAAGGAATTTGATAGAGGAAGCTGTAGGGACAAATGATCTTGTCATTTTGCAACTTCAAGAAGACATGCAAATTGTCACCCAAGAAAACGCCAACATGCAAAAGGGTTGGTATGATAGAGATGAAGCATGCAAAAGACTAGCATTAGAGTTGTATCAACTGAAGGAACAGATGAAAGAACTTGAAGAAATAAATGAAACCCTAAGAAGATACAACGAGAGCTCGGTCAAGCTTGATGAGCAACTCAAAGCTCAAAGAAAGTACAAAGATCCCACCGGTCTTGGATTCACCGGTAAAGACACCAAAGAGATTGGTGAGTCTTTCGGAGCTAAGACAAGGAAGAAGGATAAGAAGCCATTGGCACAAAAAGGTAAGAAGACTTTTAACACCTCTTACAATTTTTTGAGGGAAACTAGGTCATAGAACAAATGACTGTAGGAATGCACCGGTAAAGCCAAACAACAGTTACTGCAAAAACTGTTGCAAGTATGGCCACAAGACCAATAAATGTTGGTCAAGCTCCACAACTGTATCCAATGGAAGCAAGGGAAGCTTCAAGGGCTACTGCTACGCATGCAATAAGTTTGGACACAAAGCTGACGAATGCAGATCAAAGACAATGGCATTTAGATCCCCAAGACTGGTATTCACCAAAAGAAACAAGAACTAGAGCACAACCAACTGTGTAAACTATGGGACGCACAGTCACAATGACTCTTGGTGCAAATCACCCAACAATAAAAGGGTGAATCCATGGAAGGCAAGCGGGATAGTCTATTACTCCTGCAACAAAGTAGGACACCTAGAGAAAGACTACAGGAACCGGTCAATGAGAAAAAGGAAAGAATCGGTCAAACCGGTGGAGAAGACCTCATCCTCAAATGAGAAGATCAATAAGGAAGAGAAGACTGAGAAAACAGTCAGGCAGATTTGGTTCAAAAAGGAATCAAAGAGCTCCGCTGAGGAGAAGACAGAGGAAAGATCATCATCGGCCGATGGTGATATCTCTTTAGCTAACTGAGCCTATAGGGCTTAGGTGGAACCGGTAGCTTGTCTATTGTTCCCAGTAGGGCTGGTGAGAATCAAACTCACTCAATCTACATGGATAACCGGTCAGGTAAGCATTAATCAACCGGGATATGCTCAATCGAATAAGCCGAAATACTGGTTAGCGAAAATAGAAAGAAAGTTTAGGTAAGGCAATTAATGTTGTAGCCGTTTAAGAATAGTTATTGTTTGGTAATTACCGTTATGCTCTAACTCTATAAAAGAAAGGAGAATTACTCATTAGTTTTACTTTGCGATCTTTGTGATTAATGAATTTTTATGCTTAGTAATATTCTTGCGCTTTGATCATCGTGAGCTATTATCTGTTAGAGCGATCAAGCTTCTTTCTGTTAACTGATTGTTAGCGGTGGCATCATCATCCTCTACTGCCAAGTTGATCAAGGGAAATCAAGTGGACCGACCTACATATGATATTATGGCGGTTCAAAACAAAGAAATCGACATGGCTGGTGCGCTTTTGTCTGTGCCAAATCGAGTCCTTATGACCAAAGATGTCACAACGTTCATTCACGCTAAACAGGAAGAATTGGGTGAAACTTATATTCAAAGCGAGTACCTCGAGCTATGTGAAGAAGGGAGACTTCCTAATAAGTATGCGAAGCTGGTATCATTTGGACTTATCAATGGAGTATGCTACCCGACAGTCTTCCGGGAGGACCTAATTCGACTGGTTCTAAGTCATCTTCGTGAACCGGGTTTCTGGCTCACTAAAGGTGTATGCAATCCGATCACTAAAGAAGACCTTCACAGAGTGACCAGATACAATGACCGAAGGGAAGCATTAACCCTAAGGACCATCTCCAACACGGTTGTCATGAAGCCAACAAAGTCGAGATCTGATGGTCGACTTGTGACCGTCAACGACATTGAAGATGGAGTCTGTTTTTCATTTGCTGTGATTGGCTACAAGGTTTACTAATCAAGCAATCTAAACAGCGTATTGGGTGGAGCAATTCATGTCGCACACCGGATAATTTACGATAATGCTCAATACGACATCTATTCGATGCTTTGAGGGCAAATGTTTGCAAACATGAAGAAGCTTGGAGTTGTCAAGAAGAAATCCATGAAGTATGGAACCTTGCTGGTATGTCTGTGCTTCTACTATTTAAATTTCTTCCCAGGAATCGGAAAACTGACTTGGGGAACCGATAGACCGGTCATGCATCGTATCAATGAAATGGCCAACCAACTAGGAAACCAGTTAGGTAGAGTAATGACTGAGCACTTCGAGACATTTCAACTACGAATGCATGCAAGGGAGAGGATACCGTCAACCATTGTTGACACATACAAAGACAAGGTATGCTTTCTAGTTACCACTGATAACTGCATAATTCAAGCCGTGGAATTGAGAAGCATGTACGCTCCTGAATTGGGCTACGAGATCACCACAAAGACTGCTAAGGCATATGCAGACACCTTGACTGAGGCGGATCTAGATCTCTTTGCTTACCAGTTCGGTACCCACAAAGAGATCCAAGAGAATCTAAAGAAAAGGGCACCAATAACGAACGTGTATGTCGAGAACACCTACACCAAAGAAGAAACCGGTCAAAGATCAACCCAAGGCTCAAAGGAAAAGAGCACAACCAGTAGGAAGCACTCAAGAGAAAGATCCAGAGGGAATAGAGACTGAAGACACTCTTCCTCTAATCAGAAAGAGGAAATCAGGTAAACCGGTAAAGGACGATCCACCTAGAAGGAGAAAGCCCATAATTGATGAATTTGTGGCAAGATTAAAAGATACTGGTGGAATGAGTTCAGTGGACACAAGATATCAGTTTGCAAATGAAGAAGACAGGAGAAAGATTGAAGAAGCAGTAGTGTACTACATTCATAAGTATAATCTACATCCTACCGAACTTCACAAAGTTGTACCTGATGATCTCCTAAAAATTCTTGAAGCCAGATGGAAAGCTTCAATGGATAGAGAAAAGGAGCTGAGGATTCGAACTCTGCTAGAGGTTCAGAACCACCTCACTCTGGAAGAAGCCACTGAACAAGTTGAACTGCATCAACAAGATTTCCTGACAAAGAAGAGAATTAGTTGGATGCTTATAGGAGAATCCGACAAGGTTCATGAGGAAGGAATAGCCATATGGACCAAACTTCTTCAGATCCTGCAGCAAGCAGAGGAAGCATGACAAATGACCACAATTCCACCAGTCCCTGACACTGAAAAAGGAAAAGGAGTGCTTGGAGCTGAAGCACTGGTAAAAGAACAGAATCCTACAGAACCGGTAATTGTAGACATCACTGATGACAAAGGAAATGATCCGGCTCAACCTACTATTCTTATTTCTCTAGGAAAAGGTAAGATTCGCACTATGAGTGTCAATGACATTATTGATGAAGTAATGGATTTTGGAGAAGTAGACAATCCTGCTAAATGGTATAGTCTTCTAGGAGAAGAGGATAAACAGTCAGTCATAGTAGCCATAGTGGAAACCTTTTTGGACTACAATAGAACTCCAAGGGACTATAGGGCCAAGTTTCCCCCAGAATTAAATTCTAGGCTTCAGACCAAATGGAGAACCGGTCTAGGCACCAACACTAGAATCAATAAGGAGATATTGTCTAAAGTTAGACCCAGTCTCAGTGAAGAGAGAATCAAGCTTCTACTAGAAGAAGGATCAATGAACTTGGATACCAAGTGTAGAGTTGCCAAGATTCTCAATGGATATGAAAATGAAGTTTACAAAGAGACTTTAGACTTTTGGCAGCAGTACAATTTCAGTGCACTAGAAAGAACAGGTCCACAGGATCAACCTAAACCTATACTAGCATTACTGGTTCAATTCGCTACTCGTGAAGAACCAGCAACCAGTAAGAAAAATGTTCTAATAGTAGAGTTCACATTTGGTGAACAAGTAAATGTTGAACAGGTAGTCCCACTAGCAGAACAAGAGCTGGGAAATGATATACCTATGGGAGAACTACATACAGCTGAAGAGTAGAAAAAGGAAGAAGCCCCACCGGAAGAGCAACTCCCACAAGAAGAGGATGCACAACCAGAAATTGAAGTGCGATCGGAAGTGGAAGCATAGAATAAGGAAGAAGTGTTAGCAAAAGAAGTCCATCCAGAAGAGGAAGCACAATCAGAAAATGAGGCATTACCGGAGGAAATGGCCCAACCGGGAGATGATGAAAACAAGAAAGAACAACAGATAGAACCGGAACAAGAGTTACCTGTACACACTGAGCAAGGACTACCGGTACAGGAGCCAATGCAAAAGGAACAAGCAGATATCCCAAGCTCCTCATCTAAGAGAAAGCTATCATTCGCTGAGGACATATAAGCCAAAAGGAGCAAGGCCACCGATACTGTGGTTGACATCAGCAAAATGTCAACGAGGCATCTCAAGGAGCTGACCAAGAGGAAACAGGACATGGTCTTGACAATTGTCAAGAATATTTTGTGCAACTTCGTACCTGATGCTGACATAGATGAAGATGAACCTGTTATAGATCAGCTGGAAGTATTGGCACAAACAATCGGTGATGACCTAACATATCCAAAAACTGTAGCAATAGATCACTATGAAAAGAAGAGAATAGAGATTCTCCACAAACAAGTTGAAGATATAAAGGTTAATGTGTCAACCAACTTAAGAGTTCTTCAACAACATATTCATGTGGCAGGAAGTTTGATGACAAGAACTTCAAATTTTGACATATTCTTGCAAGATCTGACAAAGAAGTCAGCAAAGACTTCAAAAGATATAAGAGCCTTGTCTTCTCAGTTTGACATCAGGAATAAGTCTGCAACAAACTTCAGCAAAGAAATGACAAGTCTTGCTCTTATTCTAAGAAAGACTGCTGATGAGAAGACTAAGAGAATCCAAGACATCATTGGATTTCAATTATTTCTAGCCCCCATATTTGATGCAATGCAACAAATTGCATCATCAGCTGAGACTCTGCTCGGTGAACCTTCTTACAAAACTGTGGAGGACATGGAGAACATTATTGTCTCTCTAAAAGCAACACAGAAGAACATTGAACATGTAACTGGTCAATGGGCACCATTTCTTCATTCTGCAAAGAACATATACAGAGATATCTTCACAAAGCTCCAAATGTAAATATTAATTGAAGTACAACCCTTTGACTTATGAGGCAAAAAGGGGAAGAAGAATAAGCAGAACAAGAGAGAGATCAGAACAGAGGAAGCATCTGAACAGGGGAAGCAGGAGTCAAGGGGAAGTCTACAAACAGAAGAGAGAAAAGCTGAAGTGTATAGTAGACAGGGTAGCAGTCTACAAATCAAGGAATTGATTGTGATAAGTGAATAATGGTTTTGCCACCAATGACAAAGGGGAACATTGTTAGCAATATAAGTTGTCATTAGTGAAGATAGTTGCAAATACCATTCCCACTGGTAGAGGCCCACCGATAGATCACTTATCTAAGAGTACATGCACCGGTAGATTAGACAGAGGTAATACATCGGTAGACCGAACAAAGTACATTGTACCAGTCTTATATTACAGACAGAGATGGACCGGGTAGAAGATTTATACCGGTATAACTGCATAAAGATCTACACCGGATTCTTCGGAGCAATTTTGTATTAAAACCAGAATTTGCGGAGCATCCACCGCTCAAAAGTGGAGTTATCTTTTTAATAGGAGTTAGCTTTATTTCTATGGATGTTTCAAGGTCATAGGACGCAAGAAACAAGGTTGTTGATAGTTGTTGAATAGAGAGAGCAAACAAGAGATTACAATCACCAGAGGTGAAAGGCAAAGAGGTAGAAAAGATTGAACAGCCAGGCAAACCGGGGAAGAGATCAACAAGTATGATCTAATCAAACAATCAGTGTCAATTAAGATCATTGCTTTTATAAGGTGTGAAAGCATATTGAAATCCCTCAATCAAGGTGAACCCTAATCAGTTCTTTGTAAAAGTCCTTTAACTGGGTAACATCTTTGTTGATGTTGAAAGTCCTCTAACCGGGCAACTCCTAACAGAGTTAAGATCTTAATCAATCTTCTATCAAATTCCTTAATCAGGTAGCACCTTCACAAGTGCTTTGTAAGCTCCTAACAGGGCGTCTTTATTTCTGCAGAAGTGAAGTTGTGAGCTCTGTCTCACCGTGGTTTTTACTTTCTAACCGAGGGTTTCCATGTATACATCATGTGTTGATCTGTGTATTCTATTTATGCTTGTGAATGATTGTTTACATTCTGCTTATCTCGATAGAATAATTAAACAAATGTTGAATTGTAATAGAAATAGTATTTACTGATTCACCCCCCCCCTCTCAATAACCGGTTAGGAATAATAGAGTGGGCAGCCCAATGTTTCATATCCTCTAGACCCTCATCGGATTCAGGCCGGCAGGTTCAATCAGATATGCAGGGTGTGCTTGATAGGCAAAAGCTGGTTTTTTAGGATGTCCCTCCAGGGATACCTCCAAACAGTGGCTTTGAGCATATTATTGAGTTGGAGGAGGGCGCCAAGCCCGTTATCATTACCCCTTATCATCATCCCAGGCACTATAAAGAAGAAATTGAGAGGACGATTAAGGAGCTTTTAGATATGGGGCACATCAGACCCAGTTCTAGCCCCTTCGCTTCTTCAGTAGTTTTGGTGAAGAAGGATGCCACTCTTCGCATGTGTATTGATTATCGTGCACTGAATAAGAGGACCATCAAGAACAAGTACCCCATTCCTAGGATTGATGAGTTACTAGATGAGTTGCACGGGGCAGTTTATTTCTCGAAGATAGATCTTCGTTCAGGGTACCATCAGATACATGTCCGAGAGGAGGATGTTCATAAGACAACTTTGAGATGTTACTATAGGCACTAAGAGTTTCTAGTGATGTCATTTGGGCTCACTAACACACCTGCCACATTTCAATCTTGCATGAATCATATATTCAAAATGCAGTTGTGCAAGAGCGTCTTGGTGTCCTTCGATGACATTTTGGTCTTCAGCAAGACATGGGCAAAACACTTGCGGCACTTGGATGAGATTGTTAGCATCATGGAGAGTCAGTCTTTGTTTGTGAAAGAATCCAAGTGCGAATTTGGAGTGACTGAGATTCTCTACTTGGGGCATGTGATAGGGCCAATGGAGTTAAGGTATGCCAGGAGAAAATCCAGGTAATTCGGGATTGGTCACCACCGCGGAATGTGTTAGACTTGAGAGGGTTCCTTGGGCTATGTTCTTAGACAGCGGCTCGCCTCACCGATCTTACTTGGAAAGGGGCTTTCAGGTGGACAGATGAGGCTAAGGTAGTCTTTGACAGACTCAAGACAGTCATGAGTACCTGTCTGGTATTAGCTCTTCCGGACTTCTCTCGCTCCTTTGTTTTAGAGTGTGATGCTTCAGGGAATGGGATTGGTGCAGTTTTGATGCAGGACAGGCATTCCATAGCATTCAAGAGCAGGAAACTTAAGGATAGTGAGAGGCTTTATTCCACTTATGACAAGGACATGCTTGCTATTATGCACGCCTTGACTAAATTCAGACAATATCTGGTGGGTGGCAGTTTTACAGTCAAGACAGATCACAATAGCTTATGCTACTTCCTAGAATAGAAAGAGTTGAATGAAAGGAAGCAAAAGTGGGTCAGTAAGATTCAGGCATATGATTTTGACATCGAGTATGTCAAGGCGAAGAATAACATTGTGGCTGACGCACTTTCTAGGAGGCCCCCAATAGCAGTTTGTTGTGTGTTATCAAAAATTTCTGCTGATTGGAAATCTCTTTTGCTGGTTGAGTATTCTAAGAATACTCGAGCTTGTCAGGTTTTGGACGGTTAGCTTCCAGATAGCAGGTACAGGGTGGTTGATGACATTATTCTCTATAAGGATAGGATCTACCTAGTGCCAGGCTCTAAGCTTAAGGCTAAGATACTGAGGGCTGTTCATGATGCGCCCACAGCAGGACATCCAGGGTTCTTCAAAACTTACAGGCATGTCAGAGAGAGGTTCTCATGGAAGGGCCTCAAGGACAATGTTCTCCAGCATGTCAGAGAGTGCCAGCATTGTCAGCAGAACAAGTCCAAGCAGGAGCATCTGACCGGGTTATTGCAGCCCCTTCCCATTCCAGCTCAGAAGTGGGAGGGTATTTCGATGGACTTCATTTCTGGTTTACCGATTGTGTAGGCTAGGGATGGCATCTTTGTGGTGGTCAATAAACTCACCAAGTTCGCTCATTTTTTTGCTATCACAGCAGATTGGTCAGCTTTGCAGGTAGCAGAGTTGTTCTTCCGAGAGATTTTAGACTGCATTCCTAGTACCAGTTACCACCCATAGACAGATGGCCAGACAAAGATTGTGAACAAGTGGGTGGAAGGCTACCTCCAAAATTATGTAGCCAGACAACAGAGCGCTTGGGTTCGATGGTTGTATTTGGGGGAGTTTTGCTACAACTCCACCTATCACATGGCTATTAGCATGTTGCCATTTCGGGCTCTCTATGGCAGAAAACCAATTTCTTTTATAGACTTGGCTCTACAGGACAGCAGGGCCCTGGTTGCAAGAGATTGGTTACAAGATCACCCGGATATTCTCAGGTCTCTCAAGGAGAACATTTAGAGGGCACAGAATCAACAAAAGATGTATGTTGATCGACACAGGATAGAGCAGAGTTTTGAGGTAGGGGATATGGTTTACCTTCGTCTTCAGCCATACAAACAGAGTTCGCTAAAGAAGAGTGGGTCAAAGAAGCTCAAGCCTCGGTTTTATGGTCCTTTTTGCATTTCGAGGAGAGTTGGTGAGGTAGCTTACGAGCTCGAGCTTCCAACAGATGGCAGGATCCATAATGTTTTTCACGTATCTTTCCTCAAGAAGGCGATTGGACAATAGGTAGTATCTTTAGATGGATTACCCCCACTAGATGAGGAGGGTAAACTGGTTTGGTTCTGGCTGAGGTTATTGAGGTCAGAGAGAGGAAACTGCAGAATAGGGTTATCCGAGAGTATTTGATTAGATGGAGGGAGTTACCGTACAAGGATGCCACATGGGAGGGTGAGTCTATTCTGCAGCACCCTGCATTGAGATTGCTTGAGGGCAAGCAATCACGGGAAGAGAGGACTGTAATGTCCCCTTCTCAGCAGTAGGCCATTATGTCGCCTGATTAGTCTATCTTCCCATTCGGATAGGCTAATGGCTTCATTTCAGAGGATGCTAGCCAGTCACAAGTTTCAGTGGGAAAATATTTAATATCTGGGCTCTATTTCTATAGTTAAATCACTATATTTTATAAAGTGATGTTATAAAGTCACTTTATATACTTTAAGTTACTTTATTTTATAAAAGTGACTTAAGTGAGCTCTTTTATCCCACATGGCTTAGTTTTCCACGCTTTCTCTCACTTTGATATTATAAAAGAAAGTATGCATTGGGAAAAGCACCATGGAAATATTATAAACAAGAAAAGTGAAACCTAGTTGCATTTGTGACTAGTTATTCCCAAGGACGCAAACCCTTTGGAATTTGTGAAGAGGTTGGACGTAGCCCCAGCATCTCTTCAAGAGGTGGAATCATACAAATTTCACAATTGAATTTCAAGCATATTGGTAAGGAGAAGACATTTTCAGTTGCAACATTTTCACAGATAAGGTCAGTTTGAAGTTTTGAACTCCAACATTTCTAGTATTATTACACCAGCATTTTTCAGAACAATTTGGTAAAGTAAGAATAAGGTACTCGCTCAAGCCCTGGATTCATTGGATGAGTCTTACGCTGGTTGGAAGGTTCAGATAAATCACGCTCCTCTAGGAAATACTCAATACGAAGGAAACTGCATGTATGCAACAGCTAGTGCACCTCTAGCAATACACGAGGATACAACTGTTCCTCTCCCTGTTTCATATCGGGTGGTAGAGTTGTAGTGCTGGCTCCTAAGCAGAGACCACACACTGGTCCATAACTAAGATTTCGCGGAAGTTCATTAGCTACATGGGAACCATTATCTAGCCAACATTGCAAGAGGTGACTCACCTTGTGTGAGAAGTGTAACGTGTGAGGAGAATGCAATCATCGCTTGTCACAGCGTAACAGTAAGTCAGCTCAGGACGCGCGATAAGAGGAGGACCGGGTCTTGGGATTGAGTGTCGGTTATCTGCAATACTTGCGTGAGGCAATAAATAGCGCATAGTCTATGACTCTATGATGTGATCACTTACGTTGCATAGCTGAAGCGATTCTACTAACACAACACCCCCTCACGAGACTAGACTCACGTTCCCAGCTTCTCATCATTGGCAGCCTTTCGTAGCACACATTACCGTGAGCTATGATGCAAGAGCATCTCGGGTCCTTGACAATCCTATGTCACCAAAAAGAATTTGGAGTTTTGTCTATGTTGCTCGGTTTCTGCTTTGACCGAGTTGGTCAGTAGTTGGTCGGTTTCCTTTGGTTACCGAGTGTGGTCAGTTATCTCCTGGGCGGTCGGTTATTTCACTGGCGCTCGGCATTGTCTGTCTGCTGCTTGGTTATCTTGCTTACCGACAGGTTTAGTTTTGTTTCCTGTTGTGGCCGACTTGTGCATTTATATTGGATCATGGAATTAATGCTAGAATCCATCATTGGGAAGCGTGTGGTCCCAGATTTGACCGTTACTTCCGTTAATTGTGGATCTGAAGGCTGACACAGCTCGGTAGCTTCTTGTATAAATGTAGATGTTTGGTGGGAGTTTAGGGAGTCAGTTCAGATAGAAGATAGAAGGCATTAGATTAGAGATTTGTAGCAGATCCTCACATGTTTGAGGACTTCTATAATTCATTGTAATATCAAGCCCTAACCCGGAAGGCCGTACAACCTGGCATGTATGATTCAAATTGATGTTAATATATGACAGATCTGGCATTCTCTCTCTCACTCTTGTTGTTTGTTGCTTCCGCATGTGTGTTTCAAGCTTGGATCATTAGGGTGCGCCATCCTTTGGCCCCTCTTGCATCCCTGCCTTGCATCAGGTGGTATCCAAGTGAGGTTAGATCTTGATCTAGGTTTGCGGATCTAGGTTTGCAGGTTCCTCTAGAAGCCCTAGTTGAATTGTTGTGGGGTAGCAGATTGTGATCTGACCTGCAATTGCAGAGGGTTGTCAAGATGGTTCGTGGGAGGCGAGATGCAGATCCAGGATTGGCAGATATGCTAAGACAGATTGCTGCTAGCTTAGAAGTAGTGGAAATAGCCCAAAGAAGAGGCAGACATCTTAAAGATGTTAGTGATGATGAAATTGAAGAACAGGCGAATGCAAAACCTGCTTCTGTTATGGATCAAGGTGAAGAAAGATTTTTGAAGGCTTTGACAAGTCTGAAGTCAACACCACATTTCAATCCCCCTGAGTATAGTGGAAAGATGGATTCTGATGAATTGGTGGACTGGATCATTGAGATGGAAAAGTATTTTGAATATGAAAATATCCTTGAGGATAAGGTGAAGATTGCAAGCACAAAGTTGAAAAGTCATGCATCCTTATGGTGGGAACATCTGCAATTAGATCGGAAGAGGAAAGGCAAAGATAAAATCAAGGTATGGTGTAAAATGGTCAATAAATTGAAAGGAAAGTTTTTACCCTATGATTATCAGATTAACCTAGTTCGGTGAATGCAAAGTTTGAGACAGAAAGATAGCTCGGTAAAGGAGTATACTGAGGAATTCTATAGATTAGATATCAGATCTAGACGTGATGAAGATGATGTGGAAAGAATCGGAAGATACCTGAATGGTTTGAGGGTTTCCATCCAAGAGGAAATTAGCATGGTCAAGTTGGAGAACATTGAAGAGGCGTATCAATTTGCTTTGAAAGCCGAGGAGAAATTGAACAAAAGATATGAACAGAGACAAAGAGGTCGAGGTGGTAGATTCCCTAGAGGAAGAGGTAGATCTAATGGTGAAATTGGTAGATCTGAACCAAAAAAGACAAATCTAGACAAAGGCAAGACTGAGTGGAAAGGTGAAAGTTCTAGAGGCAGAGGCAGTAACTACCGAGGTGGTTATGGCAGAGGAAGTTTCCGAGGAACTTGTTATAACTGTGGAGGACATAGATCTTTTGAATGTACACAGACTAGTAAGAAGGCTGGTAGCAGTAGAAATGCTTTCGTGCAAGAAGAGTCACTGAATGAACCTGAGAAAGAAAATAACTTGATGGTAAGGAGAGCACTATGGAATGAAAGCAAGAAGGAAGATCCGGTAAGGAAAAGTTTGTTCAAGACTAGATGTAGAGTTTCTGAAAAAGTTTGGAAGGTAATCATTGACAGTGGTAGCTCGAAGAACCTAGCATCTGAAGAGATGGTCACAAAATTGCAGTTGGAAAGGTTGGTACATCTGAACCCCTATCAGATTTCATGGATCAAAGATGAGCATACACTCCTGGTAAGTGAACAATGTTATGTGAATTTGAAGATTGGTAAGTACTATGATAAGGTGTTATGTGATATCATGCCTATGGATTGTTGTCATATTTTGTTGGGTAGACCTTGGCAATATGATAGACATGCTATATATGATAGGAGATTGCATAAGTATACTATTGTGGGTGATGGAAAGAAACAAATCTTGTTACCTTTGATGGAAGAACCTGTTAGTAATGTTTACACATCTGTGAAAGTTTTCTTGATGGAAGGAAGGAAGTTTGTAAATTCTTTGAAGAGGAATGATGTATGTTTTGCGGTGATTCCTAATAAACCAAGTAAGAAAACAGAGGATAATGTTCCTGAGGAGATTGATAAGTTACTCACCGAGTACAATGATATAATTTCTGATAATGTACCTAATGGTTTGCCACCGAAAAGAAGCATTGATAATTGTATGGATCTAATCCCTGGAGCTAGTTTACCGAATAAGGCACCTCATCGGTTGACACCTACCGAGAATCAGGAATTGAACCGACAGATTCAAGAGTTGTTGGAGAAAGGTTTGATCAGAGAAAGTTTGAGTCATTGTGCAATACCTGTTGTATTGGCACCGAAGAAGAATGGAGAATGGAGAATGTGTACTGATTCCAGAGCAATCGAAGTATAGGTTTCCTATACCGAGAATGGATGATATAATGGACAGTTTGACTGGAGCACAGTATTTCACAAAGATTGATTTGAAAAGTGGGTATCATCAGATCAGAATCAGAGAAGGTGATGAATGGAAGACTGCTTTCAAGACAAAAAAAGGTTTGTATGAGTGGTTGGTTATGCCCTTTGGTTTAACTAATGCACCGAGTACTTTTATGAGGCTGATGAATGAAGTTTTGAAGAAATTCTTGGGTAAGTTTGTGATTGTATATCTTGATGACATTCTGATATTTAGTAAGACCAGAGAAGAACATTTGTTGCATGTTAGACAAGTTTTGCAAAGATTGAAAGAGGAGAAGTTGCTGATAAATCTGAAAAAGTGTTCGCTCGTGAAAGAAAAGATTGTGTATTTGGGATTTGTTATTTCAGCTGATGGTTTGAAGATGGATCCTAAAAAGGTTGAAGCTATTTTGAATTGGCCTACACCTGTAAATGCTAGTGAGGTAAGATCATTTCATGGTTTGGCAAGTTTTTACCAAAAGTTCATAAGGAATTTTAGTTCAATTTGTAATGCTATGACTGAGACTATGAGAGGAGACAAAAGAGAATTCAAGTGGACACATGGAGCTGACAGAAGTTTTGAGAACCTGAAGCAAAAGGTTGTTGAATTACCTATTTTGGCATTACTTGATTTCATTAAAGTATTTCAAGTAGAATGTGATGCAAGTGGAAGTGCAATTGGAGCTATGTTGAGTCAAGAAGGTAAACCTGTTGCTTTCTTTAGTGAAAAGTTGAATGATGCTAGAAGGAAATATTCTGTGTATGATCAAGAATTCTATGCTATTGTTCAAGCACTGAAGAAATGGAGACATTATTTGATACCGAGTGAATTTGTGTTGTATACTGATCATAAGGCTTTACAATATTTGGGTAGTCAAAATAAGTTGAATCAGAGACATATGAAATGGGTTGAGTATTTGCAGAGTTATACATTTGTGATAAAGGATAAGAGTGGAGTCACTAACCGAGTTGTTGATGCATTGAGTAGAAGATCTTTGATGACCGAGATGAAAATTGAAGTTCTTGGTTTTGATGAGATGAGAGGTTTGTATGAAAATGACCCTGATTTTTCTGAGCCATGGAGAAAGTGCAGAGCACCTATTCAAGATCAACAAGACACTAAATGGGATGAATATTTTATTCAGGAAGGTATGTTGTTCAAAGGTATTTAGTTGTGTATATCGAGAGGAGTAATGAGAACTAATCTGATAAAAGAGAAACATAGTAGTGGTTTGGCTAGACATTTTGGTATTGATAAAACATGAAATTTCCTTAAGGAGAAGTACTATTGGCCGTAGTTGTATAAAGATGTTCATAAATTTGTGAGAAGTTGTGGAATTTATCAAGTTGCAAAAGGAGTAAGTCAGAATACTGGATTATATACACCGATTGCTATTCCTGAGAAACCTTGGATTGACATCAGTATGGACTTTGTTCTTGGCTTACCAAAGACAGTAAGAGGTAATGATTCAATATTTGTTGTTGTGGATAGATTTTCTAAGATGGCACATTTTATACCTTGTAGAAAGACATCAGATGCAGTACATGTAGCAAATATTTTCTTTAAGGAAATTGTTAGATTGCATGGATTACCGAGTATTATCTTTGACCGAGATAGTAAATTTGTTGGTTATTTTTGGAAAACACTTTGGAAGAAATTCGGCACTGAATTGAAATATAGTTCTACATTTCACCCTTAAACCAATGGACAGACTGAGGTTGTGAACAGAAGTTTGGGAAATCTTTTGAGATGTTTAGTTGGAGACACACCGAGTAATTGGGATTCTATGTTGGCACAAGCAGAGTTTGCATATAACAATTCAATGAATAGGACTACTGGAAAGACACCATTTGAGATTGTGAATGGCACACAACCGAGAGGAATATCTAATTTGAGAGACATTGCTGATGAGAAAAAGAGAAGTGCTAAAGGAGTAAAATTTGTTGAGTACATGAAGACATTGCATGAAGATCTGAAGCTGAAGCTGGAAGACAGTAATCAAAAATACAAAGACAGAGCTGATAGATCAAGAAGACATAAAACTTTTGATGTTGGTGATGAAGTGATGGTTCATTTGAAGAAAGGCCGGTTTCCTGTTGGAACATATGGAAAGCTGAAGATGAAGAAGTTTGGACCTTGCAAGATTCTGAGAAAATTTGACAGTGGAAATGCATATGAGATTGAGTTACCTGATGACATGGACATATCACCGATTTTCAACATTGCTGATTTATGAGTATCATGAACCTGATGAAGAAGTGACAGTACCGATAGAATACCCTAAGAAGCAGAATGATGAAGTTGAACAAATTTTGAAGGAAAGAGTTGGAAAAAGTACAAGAGGAAAATAGTACATGGAATATCTAGTTAAGTGGAAGAATAGACCGATGGAAGACAGTTCTTGGATCTCACAGTCTGAGTTGGATGCAGCTCAGACCAGACCTACCAAATGATTCGGAGAATCATTTCAAAATAACCCTAAGTGTTTGATGCAGGACCATCTCGGGTCCTTGGCAATCTTGTGTCACCAAAAAGAATTTGGAGTTTTGTTTGTGTTGCTCGGTTTCTGATTTGACCGAGTTGGTCGGTAGTTGGTCGGTTTCCTTTGGTTACCGAGTGTGGTCGGTTATCTCCTGGGCAGTCGGTTATTTCACTGGCACTCGGCATTGTCTATCTACTGCTCGGTTATCTTGCTTACCGACGGGTTTAGTTTTGTTTCCTATTGTGGCCGACTTGTGCATTTATATTGGATCATGGAATTAATGCTAGAATCCATCATTGGGAAGCGTGTGGTCCCAGATTTGACTGTTACTTCCGTTAATTGTGGATCTGAAGGCCAACTCAGCTCGGTAGCTTCTTGTATAAATGTAGATGTTTGGTGGGAGTTTAGGGAGTCAGTTCAGATAGAAGATAGAAGGCATTAGATTAGAGATTTGTAGCAGATCCTCGCATGTTTAAGGACTTCTGTAATTCATTGTAATATCAGGCCCCAACCGGGAAGGCCTTACAACCCGGCATGTATGATTCAAATTGATGTTAATATATGACAGATCTGGCATTCTCTCTCTCTCTCATTGTTTGTTGCTTCTGCATGTGTGTTGCAGGCTTGGATCATTAGGGTGCGCCATCCTTTGGCCCCTCTTGCATCCTTGCCTTGCATCAAGCTGTGAGACACCAGGTGCATACTGTGATCTACTCCATTTCTTTGACACCCACACTTATATTCTTGTATGGTTATGCTAAATGCTAAAGACTCAAAGTTGTATTTTTGACTAAGATAATTTACTGTCATAAAAAATATCAAATACATTGCAATATCTTTTTTGGTTAAAATTGTACATCTAGTATCGGTGGTACCAAAATTTGTGTTTGTTGTGTTCCTCGTCCATCAAAAATCTGGGAAGAAAAACCAGACTTTTACATCATACAATACTAGATTAGTTTTGGGTTTGAATACAGAAGTATTGGCAGACATCTTCCCTATCTAGGTAGTAGAATAGAAGAAATGTTTTTGAGCTAGCATTAAGTATTCTTAGTCAAGCCGGATTAAAATTGCACGGATAAACTACACGTTCCTCTTGAAACAATTAAACAGAATAGCCATCCCAGAATCAGTAATTTGCAGACATTTCATTTAATAACTGCCACTAGGGATATTATAGTGGTATCAGAGCTAGTGGTCTTGCCAGCCTAGTGGGCTTATTTTTAGCTTATGGTAATGTTGTCCTGGCATGCATAGGAGACACAGGGAATACAATTTTAGACACAACAGGGTTGAACAGGGACAGCCAGAGCCGTTAGTACATGTTGATATAGAGGATAGTCATACCGAGGTAGACGAAGAGATTGTGTTTGAGCAGGGCACTCGAGGTACAGGCATGGCAGACAAAGATAGAGAGGTCAGGGAAACAATGAGGGTCATTTGAGAGGGACAAGATCACTTCGCTGATGTGTTACATCAGCTTACAGGGGTTATTCAGTAGTTGACAGTAGCATCCACGAGGCCCCAGAGCCATCACATTGGTGGTAGTAGTGTAGCAGGGACACCCAGAGCTGCTAGAGCAGACACTCATACTACAAATAGGCCTTTTATGCTTACCTTCATAGAAAACAATGCAGAGGAAGAGGTAGCACAACCTGAGGCAGCAGGAGCTCTTCCCGATAATGTTTTGACCATGCATGATGAGTGGGACATGCTAGCAAATAGAGTCAAGGTTGATTTGACTTTTGTTCAGTATATGGCACAAAAGAGGGAATTTGGCAGGGCTCAGCAGGATAGGAGACCTAGGGGACAGAACAGGGATCTAAAACATGCAATGAATAAATTAGCCGTTCGCACATTTGATGGCAGTGGTAAGACATCCGCGAGAGCTTGGATTCACAAGTTAGACACCTTCCTGACGCTTAAACCCATGTCAGAGACAGAAGCTATTAAGTTTGCAACCATGCATTTGGAGGGAGCAGCATATGATTGGTGGCATCATAGCCTTGTCACCTAGGATCATGGGCCGATCACATCTTATGAGACTTTCAACACGAAGCTGATCACATGCTTTGACAGGAAAGACATTGAGGTTTATTATAGGGAGTTAGCCCAACTAAGACAGAGTGGATCTTTGGACCACTACATTGATGAGTTTCAGAGGATATCTATTATGGTTCCCAATATGTTTGAGAGGAGGAAGGCAATGTTGTTCATTGAGGGCGTTTAGGACAGATTTAGAGGATTAGTTAGAGTCCTCAAGCCGAGCACAGTGGATGACACTATTATGTTAGCACATGATTTGGATTCGCCATCTTCCATTTTGCAGCCACCCAAGAAAACTTTCAAGGGATCCTCAACATTCCAAAAGAATAAAAATCAGAATAAGAGTACACCTCCTAGACTTGACTTTGAGACAAGGAATGAACTGAGACGAAAGAAATTGTGTTTTATATGTAAAGAGCCATGGGCTCTAGACCACAGGTGCCTTGGAAAAGGCAAGATACATTACATCGAGGTGGTTTCCGATGATGAGTGTGAGCAGTAGGAGGGCAGCGATGTTGAGGACAGCAATGAGCATTCAACAGAGAGGAAGAAGAAGGAGGTTTCCCGCGAGTAGCCCCCCATTACTAACCATATCTCTCTTTTCCAAAAATTCTAACCATTACAATAATAAGCTGAAACTAATTATACCTATAAATATAAAAAGAAAAATATAAATGCATATATAGATACTATATTGATTTTTGTAATATTAATCTTATTATCTATTAACCTTTATAAGAGTCTTTTTTTAATTTATATAAGGAACTTTCAACTTTCCAATATAAGCTATATACATGTTCTAGAATTTGTGCTTGATTATGTCTAGACGATCATATGGGCACTATGTGGTTCATTGTAGGTCAAGGCTATTGGAGAAGTATTTGCCTTGGCTGGCTGTGACAAGGGTTACCGCGTTGGGGGATCCCTCGACCTCTTTGAGGGTGCCTGAAACGGCATCTAATGTAGTGAGATTAATCTATGATCGTCATGTCCAACAATGTCAAAATGAAGACATTGCCTTGCTTCTCTATGTTGTACATTGTCTTTGCCTTTGCCTATAAAAAGTACTTACAATCTTTGGGTCTAGGTGCACATGCACAAGTGCACACAAATCTTACCCACGTTTCTTGGTGTGCACCCTGTTCACACCCGGGTGCATTGGCGTGTGCACAACAACACCCAAACACGCTCAGACCCGGTGTGTGGATACAAGGTGCAAACTTTGCAACTAAGACATGAAGCTTTGTTGGTTTAGTAGGAAAGTAGACTAGAGAAGAAGACACAGATAACAAAAAGAGATGAAAAATTGGTAGGGTAGGCTAGGAAATTGGCTCAGGAGCAGTAGTATGATGCCACAGTTTAAGAGTTGGAGCAAAAAAGGACTCACTTGATGGAGGCAACAATCATTGTCAAGGGATCGAGGGAATGATAGCTCGTGGTTGAGTGTGACTTAAGGATTCGTATAGAGGAAGTGCAATGCCTTTGCCAGTGGCTCTCTATTGCAAAACCCACATCTATACCAACATCCTATACTTGTCCAAGGATTCCTTCTTACCCTCCTTAATAGTTTTTATTATAGATAGACCCTTTTTTGCTTCATTCTTGAAAAAAATGACTTTCTTTTTGTGAGGCCTGATATAGCCGATTGAATATGTTGAGTATGGTAATAGATAAATATTAGCCAAGCCGGGAGTAGGAAATATGCTAGGAGTTAATTGGCTACTTGGTAAGTAAACTGTGTTTGTAATTGTGTTGTTAGTCCTTGACGATTGATTTGTTAGTTGACAATTTATAATGGTTGTTAATCTTAACCAATTGAGAATCGTTATTTATGTGCTCATTTTATTTTGAAGAGCACTTAATTATATTGAGAAGGGGGGCGAATCAATATAATGACTAAATTTTACTTTTACAACTTAATATCTTAAGCATATAACTTAATCTTAGAGCATTTTCATTTCATATTAACATTCACATGAGATCTAACTATCATGTAACACAAGTAGAACACAAGATATATGTGGAAACCCTAACGAGAGAAAACCATGACAAATTAATGCTTTTATATAAAATTCTTTTCACAACTTTGTAGGCACCAACCTATATGAGACACCAATCCCATTAACGAAGATTCATAGGCACCAACACACTGAAAGTAAAAACTTCAACAATTGAGCACCAACTCAGTAAGAGAGTCCAATCTCTTCTTCTTGGAGGCACCAACCCCAAAACAAATTTTCAAATTCTGAATGTTGCTACTACAATGGATGATGGATAATTCAATCACTTTCTTATACTTATTTCTTACAAATTTGTGTATAATACCCTCCTCAAATTTAATCATAAATCTGACTTAGGATGATGTAACATTGTAAATATTTCCTTCACGAGTCTAACCACATATCCGATAAATGATGTGTATCCTTTCTTCACAAATCTGATCTCAATGACATAATGTTATTCCTTTGGAAATTCGATCATAATAATGCGATGTTGTCACATATGTATTGAATCTTCATATTTCCTTTACAAGGGACTACACATATTCTTCATAAAAAGCAGCATGAATTCTTCAATATAAATCTGAATCAGACTACATATTTTCTTCCTTGGGTCTGATTGAGTTCTTGAGAGATTTACATTTATTCCATACACTCTTCCTTAAGTAATAAAACCTCCTTTTAATTCCTTACCTCTTCTCCTCTTTACCTATCTCGCTTCAACTTTCACTTCACCATACACTTCTGATTTTTCATTTATGTCTTTAGATTTCCTCTTAAAAGGAGATGCCTCGTTCAAATCTGCACATACCTCTGCATGCATCTCTTTAAATCTGCATATATACTTTTAGATTTGCATACCTCCTCTTAGGTCTGCATATATATTCTTCAATGGATAGTGATGGAGCCTTAATTTTTTACAAAATTAGGGCCTCCATTTGTGAAATAAATGTTAAAGGCTTGATGAATCAAAAGGAATATCAGTATTGAAGAAACAAAAATTAGCATCTGATAATGAAAAGAGAGGGTGAGAAATAAAAGATACGTGTTTGGAGTAAAAAAGAATAAGTTACCGATATTAGGGAATTATGATCAGGCTACAGGAAGACTACAAGAGAAGTTTATTCCTGATTTATGAAAGCTTATATGAACAGATATGTAAGCACAGAATAGTGAATCTGTACATTATGCAGTGACTGAAGAAATTGGAGACCAAATTAATATGGTAAGTAATATCATGATATAGCGAGACATATGTATTAATCTGAAGATACACAGATGCATTTATATAGGTGTCCCAAACAAATGATGATGGGAATTAAAACAAAGAAATGATCAAAAGCAACAGTAACATTAAGCATCCACATCAGCAATACATAACTGAGCAAGAAGACACTATTCATTGAAAGTCAAAGAATGAATAGCATATAAGCTTGACATAGAAGAAGGTCATCGACATATGGAAAATAGAGATGTATGTAATATGAAAAAGGAACTCTCCCGTCCAAGCAAGATAGAACACGTGAATAACATCCCGATGTGAATAATGGAAACATTCAAAGCATTCTCTATGTCTACGGTGGTCTAACGCAAAGGAGCAATTAATGACTACTGAGACCGAAGTCAAATAGATAAACTTTGAGTCTCATCACTGGAAGCAGGAAGATAGCATCGAAGACATAGGAACAGAGAAGTGATAAGACTCACGATGACCCTTTGCACTCCGTTTTACACATGCAAAGATTATCGAAGGCAATAAAGTCGATGAAGATGACCAGCCAAGAGAAGACACTCAGTTCATGAAAGGTTTATCGTTGCTAAAAGAAGAGAAAATACAAAGATCCAACCAGCGTTAAAGACATTCCATCCCTATATTCCTCAAATAACGATGGAAGCTTAAGTGGAGGATTAATAAAATATGAGCCCGATAATTCCCTAAACAAGCTACGGATAAAGACAAGTATGGTTTTGTCCTTTCCTATAGCAAGCTACTTGCTTGCCTGGCAGCCTAATTAGTCACCAGCAATTAAAAGAGAAATTAATGGAACGGGCACATTAGCGTTCAAAAATTTACAAGTGGCCTGAACGATAATAAAGACAAATGAAAACTATTAACGGGGAGGAGTAGTAGACAAAATAGTAGACAGCGATATAACATTTGAAATATCTTGATGAATATGTCGCCTTCATTAGTTAAGAGATAAAATTAATTATAATAAGAAGAGGTGCGATTTATTTTTGAAGAAAGGTCACTCTTGAAGTTGAAAAGTCATATTTCTTTATTTTCAAGATATTAAAGGAGATTCATTCATTTTGCAAAAGGAAGAAAAAAATAGATTCAATAAATAGAAACATTTTATATATTTTGTATGGAGGGATAAGGGCTATAGTATGATTTTGCAATTATAAATTTATTTTATTTTAATAATAAAATAAAACATCCTTTGTTTATTATTAAAAGCATGGAGAATTAAACTGCAGATGAACCGTCCTTTGTAATTATTATTTTTGAATATTGTATACAATTTAAATATCGGATAAGTGGATACGGTCAAATAGCATCTTAAATTCGATCTGGAATAATTTAGGATTGCATAAATATTTGATTTGTTGCGTCTTGATTATTGAATTGATTAACAATATAAATGTGCTGAACATTATAAAGTTGTACGTAAACCTTCATTGAAGTTGACTCTATCGCCCGAGTAAGCAGAGGCACTGGTCTTATTATTGAAATATGTGGTTTATATATGAAGTCAGAAAATCTATCAATTCCTTCCTACAAAACTTACTAAATCATTACACAATATTTTAATTCAATCATTCAGCATTCAGCTTTATTTTGATCGAGTTCAAGGATTTTGCCAACCGAGGAACTCACCAGCTTAAATTCGCTATAAAAGAGCTTTGAACTAGGTGATCAAGTTTGAAGTAAAGGTTTACCCACCTAGGTGTAGCGAAGCCTAAAGTGCAGGGGAGTTTGAAATATTCCCGTTCGTTGGCCAAAATTGATTTGGAATTCTATTGGAGAGTTGACAGGCTCTAAGATTTCCAATTTGCGCTTTTGGGAACCAACAAATAGTGTACTTTTACTCTGCAACATTCTCTTAATTCAATTCTTCATAATGACTTTATATCTTCGTTGATGAACAAAGTTGTCATTGATGTCAAAGTGAAGGCATGGGATTGTTGTTTCTATTTATGGCATGATGATCAGATCAGTGCAAGGTTGAAGGATACAGAGCAGGTTGAAGGCATTTTAATTGACAAAGTTAGATGTCATACACAAAAATAGACAGCATACAGCAAGCATACCAAAACAACAATCATTTACATTACATATGAAGATATATTCCATAGTAAATCATATGGATATATATACAGAACAATATAATAATATAATTATAATCAGATGCATATATTCAGAGATAAACATATAGAACATATACAGCGGCAAAAAGATGTCAAATGTTAATATGCATATGTACAGAGCATATGATATGCAGCATTCAAAACATTATACAGCAGAGACGGATATGCAGCATTGATATATTGGTTACTTCAGTATATACGAAGATATATATTAATATATATCATTATATTCTACAGCGGTATTGAGAACGGAGGCGTATTTATACTTGCGGTTACTCCATATCGAAGATGTATTAAATATTATATGAAACGTTTATCATTATCAAAGGTTAACATTGTCGAAGGTTTAAAAAGATTAAAATATCGGCATAAATTGAACATAACTTCTGGGCGCTGTGAATTAGTTGAAGACGCCATTGATTCCAGTTGCTACTCCAATATAATGTACAAATGATAGCACAGCGACAGAGCTCTGTTTCAAAAGATCATACACAGGGATCTAAAGCCGCAGAACCTCCTCCTCTCTAAAAATAATAGCAATACGTTTTGTATGCATTACGTATATGAAATACGAACAAAGACGGCATAAATACAGCAATGAAAACATCAAATATTTGCAGCGACATATATTATAGAGCAGTGATTATATTAAAAAGCAAGGCATTTGATGGTTAAAGTGCGATCTGTTTAAACACGGAGGAGTTGACATAGACAAAAAGCATCTATTATCGAAGGTTAAAGTTTTTTATTATCAAAGGTTGCTTATCGCAGAGTATTATTGCAGAAGACGGCATGAAGATATAAAGTTTTATGCATAAAGATTATTATCGAAGACAAAGTAATAACAGCGGTCGAATATATGATAGCAGTGGTCGAAAGGTGTTAATATATATATAACAAAGGTTTATTAAAAATTTTGTGCAGTGCAGCGAATGTGATGAAATATTATTGTTAATAATGTTTCATACATAGTGTTGTTAATAATATAGTAATCTTATTAAAAGAAAAATAATTAATCTTAAAGAGACACCTTTTCATTCTTGAAAAGTCATAAACCTGTAAAGGGACATAATGTTTCACTCAAATATGAGTATATATATATTCATTTTTTTTGTGGAAATAAAAAAACAAGTCAGCATGTGAAAAAGAAAAGAAGAGCAGTGGAGAATAAAAAGAAAGAGAAATTACATGCTTATATATTCAGATTTTTATCTGACATATATATATTGAGTATACAGTGGTAAAAACATATTTTTGAGAGTAAGAGGAAAGCTATTGGCTGACTTAGAGAGAGCAGATTGCATCCATCATCAGTTGAAGAAAGCAACAGGATAAAGGTGGAAGAAAGTTATTAAAATCAGTGAGTTGGTGCTCAGAATCTGGACAGGGGGAGTTGGTGCTTCCAGTAGGTCGGTGCCTGCGAAGTGTGGGAGTTGGTGCTTCCAGTGAGTCGATGCTCATAAACATAGAGGTTGGAGCCTCTAGTAAGTTGAAGCCTACAAAACATTGTAAAAGAACAATATAATATATAAAAGCAAATTATTTTGTGGTTTTCTCCCATATTGGGTTTCCACGTAAATATTGTGTCCATGTGCATAATTGTTTATTTGAGAATTTAAAGTTATCTTTGAATAAAGTTTTTAAAAGTTAAAATTGTTATTATACTGATTCACCCCCCCCTCTCAGTATAATCGTGTGCTCTTCATTCCTAAGAGGGATGATTCCTTGTAAAGACATCACTCTTCCTAACAGACACATCCTAAAAACAAATCGCACCTTTTTAGGAATAATTAGTTATCTATTAATTGCATCTCCTTCAAGAATAGTTAAATCTCCTTCTACATAGAAGTTTGGTGCCTTGGCTTTTTTTTTTTTAGTAATAAATGCAAGCTTTTATCTTTTATAAGTGTTGCCTTAAATGTATGATCTGAATCATAATTTCTGCCCTTGTCTTTTACAAACTTGGTGTGTCTTTTATGAATTAGCTGTATCTTTTTGTCTTTATTCTCCTTCTGTTTTATTCGCTATAATTTGTTGTTTTATATAAATTACTCATTGCTTCACTTTATTCGTTGATCTTGGGTGTTTTATACGAATTTGATTATTATAAATGTGACTCTATCTTATTACTTATATGCTATCTTTTTAATAATCTTAATTGATGCTCTGTAGACTTTAAGTGCGGCTGAGTGCCTAATTGTTGCCACTATCATGTTAATCACTATCATTTGGATTTTATATGAATATTAACTATATTAATGGATGCTATTATGAAGTCCCTCTATAGTCTACCTCAGCGCTGCCATACATGATTATACATATTATGAAGTCCCCGGTCTTTGTCTTGGGCAATTTCTGATTTGTATGGTGTAAAAGATGGTTGGCCATTTTTGTGTACCACATATTTGTCATAATATTTATGTTGGCATTCTTTGAATATTATTTATAGATTTGTGATAACAACTTGTGAATTTTGTGTTACTTGAATTGTGCATTATTCAACAATTTAGGTATTCGCACCATATGGATCATGAAGCTTGGATACCATGAACTGTAGGTTATCTTGAAAGGCCTTCATCCCATTTAATGTACTTATAGCATAAATAGGAACACCTATTACATGCTATCCATAATCATGACATTCATCTCCTTTTGACATCAATGATGATCTTTCTTTGACATCAATGACAACATTTCAACAATCTAGTCCATACTTGTTTGACATTAATTACAAGAATGAATCCCTTTGACATCAATGACAATATTTCCAACATGTCTGTATCAAGGACCCTCTGTGATATTTTATATATACATTGCATATTAGTAGAATGGAATAAAAGCTCTTTCTGGAAATTGTATTTGTACTTGATTTTCTATGTTCTATAGTTGATGTTTTATGTTCTGCAAATTACATTCTTGTTTACTCTGTATGCTAAGTAACATAACCACACTGAGGTAAACAATTTCTTTCCATTTTATGACTTCCTATTCAAGAATTAATCCAATTTTCCAATTAAGGCTTAAGTGTCTTGTGCCACATTAACCAATCTGAGAATTGCCTTTGATCTTTACATTTTTCTGCCACACACTGCATAGAGCTTGAATATTTCTGGGTGGGCTTCCCATTGGCTTGATTATTGGATTTTACCACCCCAAGAATGAAATTACCATGACCATCTCTATTTACAAAGACAACCTCTACATTCCTAGGCTTCCCTTTTCATGGACAATCAAAGTTAACTTTTTCTCCTATTGGTGGTGCTATCCACTTTTACGCCTACTATTAGTTTTCTTGGTTTAAAGTTTAAACACTTGAATGGAAATCTGATAGACCTTTTAT
The DNA here is from genome assembly GCA_027943335.1 of Chamaecyparis obtusa. Classification (NCBI taxonomy): domain Eukaryota; kingdom Viridiplantae; phylum Streptophyta; class Pinopsida; order Cupressales; family Cupressaceae; genus Chamaecyparis; species Chamaecyparis obtusa. The sequence goes on along the minus strand of BSBK01000176.1, from coordinate 1,233,664 downwards.
TGTGGATTTGTAAGTCCAAAATATGGCTAAAAGGTTATCTCATGCTGGAAGAAATGTAATGGAAAGTGGTTTTATACTTTTAAAAAAACTATCAATCTTAATAATATAAACCTTCAACCTTAACAATATATTTTCATCTTCTTTCTACTGTTGGGCTTTGTCATTGTATAAAATGGGAGGTTTTATGTATGGATCTTTATGGCGTAGGCTTGTATTGAGAAAAACATGGATAGAGATAGCGAGCCAATTTGGTGGAGCCTTCCTAAGGGGGCTAGGAATAAATGTTAGTTGACTGCTGGGGTAAGCAAGTGATTAGATGCTTCTCGGGGCTTGTGCAATTTGAGAAGTTAAAGGGTAGGCTCCCATAGAACTTCTATTTAAGGGGCTACGATTTCTGATTGCCGGTTTGTCCCAAGTTGGATTTACAGGTTTTTTTGTGGCCATCTTTTAATATATTTCCAAGTTATGACCCTATAGAGTTGTAATTTTAGAATAGATACAAGTTGTAAATTATAATCATGAGTGCTTTCAAGTCTTTTATATTTATGGGTTGGTTATGTAGTAAATGACTGATGAAGTAAACTCCATTTTTCTAGCAACGAGAGATCTGGAAGACATAAATTTAGAGGCTCTTCGAGGCCATGTTTCACTATATTTATGGATAATGGACTGTAGGGGGTTCTAGTCTTAGAAAAGATCCAAGGTTTGATCATGAGTGTTTCCAGTTTTCAGTATGTATGGGTTAGTTATTTAGTATATGATTCGCTATGTAAATTGTATCTTTCTAGCAACGAGAGAATCAGAAGAGACACAAATGGAATATTTTGCAATCTATTGAAATTAATCATTGAAAACTAATTAATGAATTTTCGTTTGACTTAGTTGAAAACCATTAAGTCTTATCACAACAAAGCCACTCTTGACCTTGAGAATTCTTGGTTACCAAGAATAAGAAAATTCAACTTGTCTGAATAATTGTTGCTTTTAGTTCTCATTTTAGGCAACAAAGATCCAATTTGAGTAAATCCAGATCAATATGTTAGAAATAGGAAATACTGAGAGGGGGGGGTGAATCAGTATTTCACAAACTTTTACTTTTGCCCACTTATGGATATAACAGATTACTTTAGTGCATACAAAGCATAAGAAACTAAATAGCATACATAATAGTAAATGTAAAGAACTCATAACACATGATATGTTCTCGAGGACACCCTGACCAAGGGAAAACCCCGGTGGGGATGGTACCCACAAAGATCCACTAATCAATAGATATCCGGTTAGGGATGTTGACCCTGTTAGGAGCCTGTTACAATCATATAGTGTATCAGTCCTGGTTAAGAGACTATAGGCCTTGTTAGAAGCCTCAACCCTGTTAGGAGTTGTAGATACAAAACCTGATTACCATATGAGCTCACTGCCCAAACAAGTAATACAAATGTTTACTAATTACAATATGGTACTGTTTACAACTTCGCATCGACAACTTTCGCTGCTATCACAATTTACATATATTACATGTTACCTTTCAAGTATGTTCGGTACATCTTTATTTATACAAGATACAAACATAATATCTTTCTCTTGTCGGCTTGCATATCTTTATCCAAGAGTAAACATCTAGGATGTCGTCTCTTTATAATATTAAGTCATTATTTTGACAAGCAAAATAATCCCTTAATTCATTTACTAGTTCTGTCTTCAAAACTGCACTGTCGGCTGTACTCTGTCATCGATAAAACAGTCATAATTTTGTCTGTACTGTCCGTACTCTTTTGCGCACTGAGATGGGGTATCCTTAGACACCATAGAGTCTATGTTCAACTGCGCAAACTCTGATCATGGTCTAGTGAATTTCGCCAAAACAAACTGTATCGGGTGCTCTGTCAAAATCATTGTTTCATACTTAGACAATTTTAGTCTGCAATCTTCCATACTTACTTTCCAGCTTATGCGCTCTTCATAGGGAACATATGTTGCCATAATGACAACATCTATGTACATACCTCAGCCAAATTGCCGACACAATAATGTTTTCTACTTATTTGAGTCATTTGGAAATTTGGATGCTCTCGTCAGTTTGTCTTATTGGAAGACTGACAAACTTCCAAGTAGTACAAAATTAGCTTTCTTGATGAGATTGCCTTTTACATCAACAAGAAAAAACATACAAGAAGGTTTGTTTCTTTCCTGTCAATGATTCATTATTATGAATCATTTCTCATTGCATAAATATGATAATGAAGCAGTGGCAATTTTGAATAAATGCCCAGCTTGTAAGACAGTTCATTATTTTTAAGTTCTAAGCAGTCCAAAATAAGTCCAGCAAAATATAAATTAAGTTAATGGATTTGGAAGCTATTTACTGGATTTTAAAAAGATGGCATTGATACTATGGTATGATCAAAGGGATGATAGTAAAGGGCGACTATCAAAAACATTTAAATTTTGGCTTTACGAATACATAAAAAAATAGAAGTATTTAGTAATTAATTTGTCAAAGCTTCTTTTGCAAATACTAGTGAAATTTTATTTTCAAAATGTGTATAAGTTAGAGCATAGGTTTCTCTTCTCTTTTCTCTCAGCTCAGCAAGTCCTTTCCCTAGCTTCAACTCGTAGATTTTAGACATTTAAAATGATCCATGTTAATGGATTTTTGGTTTTTAATAGACCTTTTGCTGCAAATTTGTAATTGTTATTAAATGGGTGCATAACCTTCTTTCAGCTCTGTGCCCTTGTTGTAGTGTAAATGGTAACACCATGGCCCTATCTCCCACTTTGGTCTGCTAGACAGAAATGATGTGAAGTGTATTTCAGCTTTGATCTATGGAAATTTTTCCCTTGTTTACATTATACACATAAGTACTTCAATTTGTTTGGGCATTTTTGTGTATATTTCATGGTTCATGTAATCGACTTGTTTTTCTGACATCAGATAGGCAAGATTCCTACCATGAAGATAGGTATTAATGGATATTTAGGTTTATATAATCAGTTCTTTTTACAGGTCTCTTGTCTTTAAAATAAATGTTTCCGTGATGGGCACCGTGACCTTTTTTCCTCATTTAGCTGGTCATTGTTTTTGTTGCACCTATATAATTTAAATATGTGAAAAATTGGTGTTTATCGTTTGATGCTCTTCTGGTATCAGTTTTACATTTTTTTGAATGCTTGTCTTCTATTATTATGTACCTTAAAAATATACGTAGTTCCTTGTTAAGGTGTATAAATACTGCTCATCAGCGTATCGCTTTCATCTTTTTGTAATTCATATCAACTAGGAACTTCTGAAGGGTCAAGAAAAAGAGGTTAAAAATAACATTTTTGCATGCCAATATTTATAGGCTAGATTTTTGTTAATTTGCTAATGATAAGTTGTAACAATACAAACTTTTGTATTTTGACAGGCTTTAAGTTAAATTGTTGTCTCTATATCTAGCATGAGTTGTGTTTTAAACATTGTTTTTGAAAAACCAAAAAATATTGAGGGGGAGGGGGTGAATCAATATTTAAGCAACTTAATAAAATATCAACAGCAGAGAATGCAAACACAAGCAGAAGAGGCAAGACACAATTTTTTCTCTCGTGGAAAACCCAAGATGGGTAAAAACCCACGACACCACTAATCTCAAACAGGCAACAACCCTTTACATCAAGAGCAACAACTCTTCTCAGTCTTTCTACATAACAGGGTCCAACCTGTCCTAAAAGGCAACAACCTTTTCTTGTAGGAGATTTGTGAAATACAAAAACCAAACCCAAATTAGCTCTGAGTCTTTACAAAAAAAGAAAAGACATTTTAAACCAAGTAGAATAATTTCAACAAGAAATAGATTAAAATCACTTTTAATGAAAGATAGAATCCGTCTCATTCTGGTCTCTTCCTTGATGCCTGTCGAAAACACACAATGTTTTTAGATGCTTAGAATTATATGCAGCCTTTCTTCACTCAAACTTCCATAAGAAAGTGATCTCTTTAAAGTTTCAACCCCTGGATGACAAACAAAAATCTCTACTTGATCTAATACATATTCCTCCTACTCATACGCTGCTTGAAAACATCATTTATGCTAGAATGCATTACCCACGCTATAGCATGCTGCTGTGTTGGAGACATTCAGTTATCAATTAGATTCATGCTGGCTAGAAACAAAAAGCATTTAAGACTTAGCACATATTTGGTTAAAAAACGTGATCTCCAGAAAGATGCACACACCCTACACAAAGTCTCAAAAACTCTAATCACACACCTGTGTATCCTCTTTAATCACATTACAGAGCTTGTGCCTTCAAAATACGCACAACATGAGATAAACACACAACTACCATGTTTTTAATAAATGATATTGTTGTATATCACCAAGCATGTATTGCTGAGGCGCACTCACATACTCTCAACTTGAGTTACGAAAAAAAACCTTGTTGAACATGATGAAATTAGTCTATGTCCACAACCCAGACATCCATTTTTTCTTTGCATGCGAACATCTTACTCATCTTACCCTGCTATTTTTATTTTTGAAAAAAAATGGACAAGACTCCTTTCGACACTTGTTTTGAAGCATGAATACCAACGTTATATTAGTTACAAAAGGACGTGTGTCCTCCAAGCATGTACAACACAATCCCAAAAAAATGACAGGCTCCCTTTCAAAAATATTCTAATATCCCTGTGTCATTTGCAACTTACGCTCAATACAAAACACATTTTTTGTATATACTTAGACTTCTATGCAAAAGAAAAATGTATATCCATCTACGACTCATATTTCTTAACTGCCAACCTTGTTTTTAATCATGCACCCGTTACATATTGAAGAAATGGTTCCAAGCAGAGCATAATGACTTTGAAAGCTGCATGCTTCACATTTGAGACAGCTGGCAAGTCATCTTATATCATCGGCAGGTAAGACGGTCAGGAAAAGACAAACTAAACTTGCAACAAGAAATAACTACGCTGCCAAGTCAATTGTAATAAGAAGCACAAAGAATCATCAATGACAGAAAACATAACAATCTCCCCCTTTTTGTCATTGATGGCAATTTCCAGCAAGCACATAGAAGAACAATTTGCAAGTGAGAACCATCTCCTCTGACTGAATCAACTCCCCCTGAAAATCTGAACCAACGAAATCAACTCCCCCTGAAGAAGTACTCCCCCTTTGACATCAATGACCATGAAACTTGAAACAAGAACACATTCCCAAAAGAAATATCAATGAAGCACTCCCCCTAAAAACAAATAATTTAGTGAGGTAGTAGAACACCAAGCTTGCTTCAAAGATACTCAAATCGATCTCGGGGTAACGGTTTAGTGAAAACATCAACAATTTGTTCCTTTGAACAAACATGGTTAAGCTTAACCGTATTGTTAGCAACTTGCTCTTTCAGATAATGAAACTTAATTGGAGTATGTTTGGTTTTGGAGTGCATTACTAGATTTCTAGAGATATCAATGGCACTTGTATTGTCACAAAAGATGCATATAGGATCATTAAACTCAAGCTTGTAATCACATAAAGTGTTCTTCGTCTAAATTACCTAAGTGCTACAAGAAACCGTTGTGATGTATTCAGCTTCAGCTCAACTATAGATAAGGATGTGCAAGACTGTTTCTTGCTGAGTTAAAAGACCAAACAACCACCTAAGAAGAAAGCACATCCAGTGGTGGTTTTCTTATCATCCACCGAGCCACCCTAATCTGCATCTCTATAGGTTGTATGAGAGAAATCAGAACTCTTGGGAAACCAAAGACCAAATTCCATAGTGCCATTCAAATACTTCAAAATTCTCTTAACAACTTGAACATGTGTTTGTTTGGGTGACGCTTGAAATCTAGCAACATAACCAACAACATAACATAACCAACAACCACGGTGAGACATAGCTCACAACTTCACTACTGCAGTAATAAAGATGCCATGTTAGGATCTTACAAAGCACTTGCTAGGACCATGTCCTGTTTCCTTTTAGTTAGCTCTTTTAGCTGCCTTGTTGACATTTTGCTGATGTCAACCACAGACTTAGTAGCCTTGCTCCTTTTGGCTTCTGTGTCAACTGCAAAAGATAGCTTCCTCTTGGATGAGGACGAGCTTGGAACATCTACCTGTTCCTTGTGTCTAGGCTCCTGTACCGGTAGCGCTTGCTCAATATGTACATATAACTGTTGTTCTTGTTCATTCTGTTGTTCTTGTTTGTCATTAGTTTTCGGTTGGGTTAACTCTTCTAGTAGTGCCACATTTTCGAGTTGTGCCTCCTCTTCTAGTAGGACTTCTGTTGTTGGTACTTCTTCCTTATTTTGTACTTCAGCTGTATGCAAATCACCCACAACAATTTCATCTTCAACACATGTAGTGTTGTCAATGGTCATCTTGACTAATGACTCTCCCAGATTCATCTGTTCACCAGATGTGAACTGTTCTTTATGAATATTCTCCTCATTGGTTGTAGGTTCTTCACGAGAAGTGAATTGAACCGGTAGTTCTTGTGTTAGTTCAGGTTGATCCTGTGGACCTGTTCCCTCAAGAGTACTAAAATCATACTACTGCCAAAAATCTAGAGTCTCTTTATAGATTTCGTTTCCATGCCCATTGAGTATCTTAGCAACTCTATACTTGGTATCCAAGTTCATTGATGCTTCCTCTAGTAGAAGATTGATTCTCTCTTCACTGAGACCAGGTCTGACCTGTGACAATGTCTCCTTATTGATTCTAGTATTGGTGCCTAGACCGGTTCTCCATTTTGTCATTAACCTAGAATTAAGTTCAGGGGGAAACTTGGACCTAAAGTCCCTTGGAGTTCTTTTGTAATCCATGAATGTTTCCACTATAGCTACTATTATTGCATGTTTATCTTCCTCTCCTAGCACACTATACCATCTAGCTGTATTATCTACTTCTCCAAAATCTATCACTTCATCAACTATATCATTGACAGTCATGGTCCGAGACTTACCTTTATCTGGAAAGACAAGAACAGTTGGGCGAGATGGATCACTACCTTTATTATTAGTGATGTCGATGATGACCAGTCTGGTAGGAATCGTTTCTTTAATCGGTGCATCCGCTCTTAGTATTCCTTTTCCCATATCAAGGACCGGTGGTACAATGGTCCTTTCGCGTGCTTCTTCTGCCTATTTTTGGGTCTGAAGAAAATTGGTCCATACTGCCACTCCTTCCTCGTGGACCTTCTCAGCTTCTCCAATAAGCATTTGACTGATCCTCCTCTTTGTCAGGAAATTTTGCTTATGCAGTTCGGCTTGGTGAGTGGTCTTGTCTAGAGTAAGATGGTTCTGAACCTCAAGTAGAGCTTGAATCATTGACTCATTTTCTCTGTCCATTGAAGCTTTCTATCTATCTTCAAGAATTTCTTGGAGATCATCAGACACAACCTTATGAAGTTCAGTAGGAGAGAGGTTGAATTTGTAGATACAGTGAACTACTGCTTCTTATATTTTTCTCCTATCTTCTTCATTGGCTAATTGATATTTTTTGCTGACAGAACCCAATCCATCAGATTCTTTCAATCCTGCCACAAATTCATCAATTGTGGGCTTTCTTCCTCTCGGTGCATCTTCTTTCACTAATTTACCAATTTTCTTCTTTCTGATTAGAGGAACTATTTCCTCAGCTTTTTGTTTCCTCTTGTTCTTCCCCTTGAGTGTTGGGTACCGGTTGTGCTCTCTTCCTTTGAGCCTTGGGTTGTTCTATCACCGGTTTCTTTTTTGGTGTGGGGGTCCTTTTGGTGTAGACATTCTTGATCGGTGCCCTTTTCTTCAGATTATCTTGAATCTCTTCGAAGGTACCAAACCGGTAGGCAAAGAGATCTAGGTCAACTTCAGTCAAGGCATCTGCATATGCCTTAGCTGTTTTGGATGAGATCTCATAAACCAGTTCAAGAGCATACTTGGTTCTTGGTTTCACTACTTAAATAATGCAGTGATCGGTGGAAACCAAAAAGCACACATCATCTTTATAGGAGTCAACAATAGTTGACAACACTCTCTCCTTGGCGTGCATTCGCAATTGGAATGCCTCAAAGTGCTTGGTCATTACTTTAGGGCCCGTTTGGACCATGGAATACCAAATGCTAGATATAGTCAATTCTGGAATATGCTGCAATTCTAGAAGATACATATTCTGAAAATGATTTCCCGAATATGGACTGAGTCATTTGGCTGCTTTTCCAAGCTTTATTTTTCAACAAAACCCTAGCTCCAAAATTTAATGATTTTATATTGCCATTTCAATTGGAAATTCCAATCCTTCTACTGTTTGTTGTGAAATTATTTTCTTGCTAAGAAATCTTTTGAAAATATAAGAGAGGGTGCCTGGATTCGATCTAGAGATCAATTCTCCATCAAGCACGTAGCAGAATGGACAACTAAAATGGTTATGCCTGTCAAATGCATCTCTTTTCGTTCTTCTGTACCCTTCCTTCGATAATTTTCAGACAGCGAACGAAAGCAAAAATAATGTCCGTCTGTCCGAAAACAAACTATTTGTTACCGCCCCCGGCTGCCATGCACAGAAAATCTTCATTCAATGGCAATGCTTCGGTAAGGTCTGATTCTTCCATTTGCAGTCACGAACGAAAATGATGCAGAATGAAATGGGCGGTCGAAAATGAAATTTTGGACGTCAAAACATTATTAATGGCAAATAGCGGACCCGATGGCACAAAAAATTGGCATTCAAAAATGGGAATTAGAGCCCTAATTCCAATTCCACCTTTTCAAGTGGAAGACGGAATGCCCATTTTTTGGGTAAAATTGGAATTTCAAAATTCCAATTCCATCCTTTTATGTTGCACACAAACATAGAAGACCGTATTCAGAAATCGATATACCAGAATATCAGCCGATATGTCGTGGTCCAAATAGGCCCTTACGGAACTGGTATCCCAGTTGGTTGGCCATCTGACTTATTTGGTGCATAACCGGTCAATCAGTTCCCCATGTTACCTTTTCTATACCCAGGAAGAAATTTGAATAGTAGAAGTAATAGCATACCAGTAGGGTCCCATACTTCATGGATTTCTTCTTTACAATACCAAGCTTTTTCATATTTTCAAATATCTGACCTCGAAGCATTTTGCAGAGATCGTACTTGACGTTGTCATGCATTATCCGATGAGCAACATGAATGGCTCCTCCCGGTATGTTGTTCAAGTTGCTGGATTGTTAAATCTTATAGCCTATCACAGTGGATGCAAACCGAACTCCTTGATCTTCTATGTTGTTTACAGTCATAAGTCGACCATCAAATTTTGACTTTGTCAACTTAGCATTGACAGCATTGAAGATAGTTCTTAGGGTTAGTGCTTCCCCTTCCTGACTGTACTGAGTCACTTGATGCAAGTCCTCCTTTGTAATTTGTGTAGATGCTCCTTTTTGGAGCCAAAACCTTGGATCCTGCACATGATTGAGAACCAATTGAATGCAATCTAGTCGGAAGATAGTTGGATAGCAGACTCCATTGATGAGACTAGATGACACTAGCTTCGTGTATCTATCTGGAAGCTTTCCATCCTTACATAGCAAGAGATACTCGCTTTGGATGAAGGTCTCTCCCAGTTCCTCCTGCTTGGCATAAATGAAAGCGGTCACATCTTCCGTTATGAGAATACCATCAGACACGCATGATAGTGCACCAATCATGTCGTTCGCCCTGTTATGAATCGCCATGATATCGTAGACAGGTCACTCGATTTGGTTTCCCTGCATCAACTTGGCAGCGACGGATGATGATGTCATTTCTTGTCAACTGGTCTACATAGAAAGTAGCTTGATCAGTCTTACAGACAATATCTTACGATGATCAAAGCATGAGAATATTACTCAAGCATAAGAAATTGTTAATCACAAAATCACAAAGTAAAAGTAAATGAGTAATCCTCCTTTCTTTATATAGAGTTAGGGCATAACGACAATTACAAAATGGTAACTATTTGATTAACGACTATAGCATTAATTACCATACCTACCCTTTCTTTGCCTTTTCGCCAACCGGTATTCATGCTTTTTCGGTTGAGAAAACCTCGGTTAATCAATGCTTACCTGTCTCATCTTTCTTGCAAACTGAGTGAGTTTGATACTCACCAATTCTACCAAGAACAGTAGATGAGTTACTAGTTCCCTCTAAGACCTGTAGGCTCTATTTGTTGAAGAGATATCACCATCAGCTAATAATGATCTTTCCTCTGTCTTCTCCTCAACGGAGCTCTTTGATTCCTTCTTAAACCAAATTTGCTTGACTTCTTTCCTTTGTTGTTCTTCTCATTGGAAGACGAGGTCTTCTCCAGTGGTTTGACCAATCCTTTCCTTTTGTTCATTGACCGGTTTCTGCAGTCTTTAGCTAGGTGTCCAACTTTGTTGCAAGTGTAGCAGACTATCTTGGTTGCCTTCCATGGATTTACCCTTCTCTTGTTGGGTAATTTACACTAGGAGTCATTATGACTATGCATGCCACAATTAGCACAGTTGGTTGTCCTCGGGTTCTTATTTCTTTTGGGGAATACTAGTCTCGGTGGGGATCTGAATGCCACTGTCTTGGATCTGCATTCATCAGCTTTGTGTCCAAACTTGTTGCATGTGTAGCAGTAGCCCTTGAAGCTTCCCCTACTTCCATTGGACACACTTGTGGGGCTAAACCAGCATTCATTGGTCTTGTGGTCATGCTTGCAATAGTTCTTATAGTAACTGTTAGTTGGCTTTACTAATGCATTTTTACAATTGCTTGTTTGATGGCCCGGTTTCCCACAGTGTTTGCAAGAAATGTTGAAGGTCTTTTTACCCTTTTGTTCTTCCAGTTTCTTCTTTTCATCCTTGCTTTTGTTGGCTCCTGATGACTCACCAATCTCCTTGGTGACTTGACTGGTGCACCCAAGTCTGGTGGGATCTTTGTGCTTTCTTTGAGCTTTGAGTTGCTCATCAAGCTTGACTAAGCTCTCATTGTATCTTCTTAGGGTTTCATTCCTTTCTTCAAGTTCTTTTATATATTCCTTTAGTTGATACAACTCTATTGCGAGTCTTTTGCATGCTTCATCTCTATCATGCCAACCCTTTTGCATGTTGACATTTTCTTGAGTGACTATTTGCATGTCTTTTTGAAGTTGCAGAACGACAAGATCATTTTCCCTTACCACCTTCTCAACTAGATTCCTTGCTCTTGCAAAGGCTGTTAATGACTTGACTAATGTGTTTCTTTCATCTTCAGCTTTCCTCTTTTTCTCAATCAGTTCAGTCATCCTTAGGGCATTATCTTCTTGCTCCCTCTTTAGGTTGGAGACCTGATCGGTCAGGATCCGGTTCCTCTCCATGGGCTCAGAGACTTCCTCCTCAACTTCATGTGATCCACTCTGCCCAGAGAGTTCATCAATTGTTTCATATCTCTCACTCAACTTCAGAGGCAACTCTTTTCTTTTAGCAAGGGATCTTCTCAACCTATTCTCTAAAGAGGCAATGATGTCGTTGGCTTCCTCTAGTTATTTCTAATACATGTAACCCTCCATGATATTTTTCTCATTCGGTTAAGCTTTATCTATTAGAGAACTTGGCTCAAACACCAATTGTTATTCCTAACCGGTTATTGGGGTGGATGAATTAGTAAATACTATTTCTATTGCAATTGAAAACTTGTATAAAGATTCTTGCAAGATAAACAGAATGTAAATAACCATCCACAAGTAGAAATAGAAATACTCAGATCAACACATCATATATACATGGAAACCCTCGGTTAGAAGGAAAAAACCACGGTGAGATAGAGCTCGCAACTTCACTATTGCAGTAATAAAGACGTCATTTTAGGTGCTTACAAAGCACTTGCAAGAGTGCTACCCAGTTAAGGGATATGATAAAAGATCGGTTAACATATTAACTTTGTTAGGAGTCGTCTTGTTAAAGGACTTTCAACATCAACAAAGATGTTACCCGGTTAAAGAATTTATACAAAAAACCTATTAGGATTCACCTTGATAGAGGGATTTCAATATGTTTTCACAATACAAAAGCAATGATCTTAATTTCACACTCTTTGTCTGATTAGATCATTCTTGATGATCTTTCCTGATTTTGCTTGGTTGTTGAATCTTTCTATCTTTCACCTCTATGACTGTAGCTCTTCTCTCAGAAGATATCTCTCTTCTACTTTGTATAATCAACAACTATCAATAACTACTTTTGTTGCGACCTATGACTTTGAAACATCCGCATAGAAATAAAACTAACCCCTGTTAAAAAGCTAACTCCAGTTCTAAACGGTGGATGCTACGCATATTCTAGTTTTAACTTAAACAGCTCTACATAATCCAGTATGGATTTATATGCAGTTCGACCGGTATCAATCTTATACTCAATCCATCCTTGTATGCAATATAAGACCGGTATAACATACTATGTTCGGTCTACTAGTGCATCTCCTCCGTTTAGTCTACTGGTGCATATACTTTGTTTCTAGTCTACCGGCCCCTATAAGGTAGTACAAGTGATCTATCAGTGAACCTCTACTGGTGGGAATGGTGTTTGCATCTATCTTCACTAATGACAACTTAAATTTGCTAACACATGGATTTGTAGAAAGTTTGATCTATAGAAGGAGATACATCATCCTTACTTAGTTTACATCCGGTTTCCATAGGAGTGCTCACGGGGTTGCAATCTTCCATTTTGAATCTTTTAAGTAATTCTCTAACATACTTCGCTTGGAAAATGAAAACACCTTCAGAAGATTGATTAATTTGCAGCCAAAGAAAGTAAGTCAATTCTCCCATCATAGACATTTCGAATTCATCTTTCATGCAATCAACAAATTTGTTAGTCATTTTGACATTGTTACTACCAAAAATTTGATCATCAACATAAACCACAACAATAAAAATGTTGTTACCTTCTTCTTTGACATATAAATTGTTGTCAATATATCCCTTTTTGAAGCTTTGCTGCTGCAAATAATTATCCAGCCTATCATACCAAGCTCTAGGAGCTTGTTTGAGTCCATAGAGCCTTTTTCAGCTTGCAAACATAATCTAGATTGTTAGTAATAAGGTCTTCCGATTGTTGAACATTTATTTCTTCAATCAAATCCCCATTAAGAAAGGTAGATTTGACATCCATTTGAAAGACTTAAAAAAATTTAAAGGAAACAAAAGAAAGAAATATTCTAATTGCTTCTAATCTAGCAACGAGTGCAAAGGTCTCACCAAAATCAACACCTTCAATTTGAGAATACCCTTTTCAAACTAAACAAGTCTTGTTTCTAATGATCTTCCATTCCTTATTTAACTTATTACGGAACACCCATTTAATACCGATGACATTCTTGTCAATGGGTCTAGGCACAAGCTCCCAAGTGTTGCTTTTCTTAATTTGCTCTAACTCTTCTTTCATAGCAGCAATCCAATGCTCATCTACCACTACCTCTTCAAAACATTTAGGTTCAATCATAGAAATGAGTGAAAAATCATCATCCTCAAAATAATTAATGTCTCTCTTAGCATGCTTAGTTCTCCTTTCAGCTATAACTTGATTAATTGGGTGATTCTTTCGGATAAATTTAAGAGTTTTGAAAGTAGAAACATCATGATCACCTTGTGAATCATACTCGGAATGAACATATGATTTCTGCATCATTTGAGGAAGAGACTTTATCTTCATGAGTAGGTTGAGTTTTTCCTTTATCATTTTCACCACCTTTGCTAGCTTTTACAGCTTGAATATGAGGAGGAGAAGAAGGTGCAACAGTGTTGGTTTGAGTTTTTCCTTCTTCAAAGTTGTCCATCTGCTCATCAAACTCATTAGTAACCTCATGTATCTTTACATTAGCACTTTCTACCAATTTATGTAGCCTATTATTGTAGCATTTGAATGCTTTACTCTTGGAAGAATAACCAAGAAAGATTCTCTCATCAGCTCTAGAATCAAATTTACCTAAATTATCTTCATCCCTTTAATGTAACATGAACTTCCAAAATATTTAAAGTATTTAACAGTAGTTGGTTTACCTTTCCAAAGTTCGTAGGGAGTCTTGTTGAACTTGGGCCTCAATAGGGTTCTATTCTAAATGTAGACTGCAATGTAGACAACTTCTCTCCAAAAGATGTATTTTGCTTTTGTTTCATTCATTAAACAACGAACTATTTTTTGAACTGTTCTATTCTTTCTTTCTACAACACCATTTTGTTGTGGTGTTCTAGGGGTTGAAACTTGTTTTTTAATTCCATGTTGCTCACAAAACTTGACAAATTCATTTGAGGTGAATTCTCCTCCATTATCAGAACGTAAGCATTTGATTTTCAGATCCATTTCATTTTCAACCAAGGTTTTAAAAAACTTAAATTTATCCAAGGCTTCTGATTTTTCTTTTAAAAAAGTAACCCAAGTCATGCGAGAAAAATCATCAATAAGAAGCATAAAATATTTTTCACTTTGAATACTTGTTGTTCAAGTTGGTCCACAAATATTCGTGTGAACTAACTCAAGTGGCCTGCTGTTGAAATGATCTTTTGGTTTGAAGGAAGTTGTAGTTTGTTTTCCCTCTTGACAATTCTTGCAAACAACATACCTTCAACACAAAGTACATTCTCAACAATGGTTTCATAATTATTTATCAAGAGAGTGTTAGCAATATGAGTTGTCATTAATGTATTTCACAAACCCCATTCACACCGGTAAAGGGTCACCGGTCACTCACATTACTTAGAAGACACCGGTAGATGAAGAACAGAGTATATGCACCAGTTGACTATTTCGATAGATGCACTGGTAGACCAAACCAAGTACTTAGTACCAGTCTTATGAAGCATACAAAGACAAATCAGGTATAAGGGTATACCGATCTAACTGCAAGATAGATCTGATCTGGATTTTGTGGATCAGTTTGAGTTAAAAGCCTGATTATACGGGACATCCACAGCTCAGAAGTGGAGTTAGCTTTTTAACAGAAGTTGGCTTGAATTCTACGGATGATCTCAAGGTAAACTCTAGATCACAACGCACAGCTTTCATGCATTGCATAATTTATGGTTAAGTTTACTCCTTGACGGTTCTATGAGTCAAGAGGTTCATGTTGACTTGGTGATCAGCACCTCCTTTGGGGTTACCGTGGATTTGGGTAAATCTGGTGTTTGTGATGTTCGTTGACAGTTCGAGGTTTTGGCGCAACGGCAAACATACCTACAATTGGTATCAGAGCCTTGGGTCATGGGTTTGAATCCCAAGAGGTCTCCTTTATTCCGTTGGTGCAGAACCCTCGGTCGGTGCTGAGAGGGAGAGAGTCTCCTTCATTCCGTTGGTGTGGAACCCTCAGTCGGTGCTGAGGGGGAGATTGTTGACTTGGTGGTCAGCACCTCCTTTGGGGTTATCGTGGATCTGGGTAAATCTGGTGTTTGTGATGTTCGTTGACAATTCGAGCTTTTGGCGCAACGGCAAACATACCTACAATTCACTCTTGTATAAATATAGATCATAGGATGCAAGATATGTTGTTGTTGTTGATAGTTAGAGATTGCATAAAGCAGAGAAGAGATATCTTCTGATGAGTGGTACAGGCACAATGGTGAAGTAAAAAAGAAAGATCAACAGTCAGGCAAATTGGGGAAGAGATCTACAAGTATGATCTAATCAGACAATCAGTGTCATAATAGATCACTGCTTTTATAAAGTGTTAAAGCATATTGAAATTCCTCTAGCAAGGTGAACCTAATCAGTTCGTTGTAAAAATCCCCTAATAGGGTGGCATCTTTGTTGATGTTCAAAGTCCTATAACCAGGTAGCTCTTAACAAGGTTTAGATCTTAACCGATCTTTTGTAAAATCCCTTAATCGAGTAGCACCTTAACCAGCTTTGTAAGCTCCTAACAAGGCGCCTTCATTTGGTACTAGTGAAGTTGTGAGCTCTGTCTCACCGTGGTTTTTTCCTTCTAACCGAGGGTTTCCACATATAAATACCTATGTTTATCTGTGTGATTTTGTTTATGCTTGTAAATGACTGTTATATTCTGTTAGGGTTACCAGTATCAGAAACAACTAGAAGAAGCCAATGACATCATTGTCTCACTAGAGAATAGACTGAGAAAATCACTTGCAAAAAGGAAGGAGCTGGCTCTGCAACTAACCGAGAGCAATGAAACCATCGATGAAATCTTTGGGCAGAGTGGATCTGATCAGGTTGAGGAGGCAATCTCTAAGCTTACGAAAAATAATCAAATCCTAACCGGTCAGATTGCTGATCTCAAAAAGGAGCAAAAGGTAAATGCTCTGAGGATGACTAAACTGATTGAGCAGAAATGAAAAACTGAAAGTGAAAGAAACATAGCAGTCAAGTCATCAACAACCTCAAAAAAAGCAATGAACTAGGCAGAGGAAGCTGTAAGGGCAAATGAACTCCTCATTATGCAACTCCAAGAAGACATGCTGATTGTCACCCAAGAAAATGTCAATATGCACAAAGCATGGCAGGTTAGGGATGAAGCATGCAAGAAGCTAGCAATCGAAATATATCAACTCAAGGAACAAAAGAAAGTCCTTGAAAAAAGGAATGAAATGCTGAAAAAATACAATGAAAGCTCGGTCAAGCTTGATGAGCAACTCAAAGCTAAAAGAAAGCATAACGATCACACCGATCTTGGATTCATCGGTGCAGTCACCAAAGAGAATGGTGAGTCAGCTGGTGCAAAGTCAAGCAAGAAGAACAAGAAAAAGACGTCGGCACAAAAGGGTAAGAAAACCTTTAACACTTCTTGTAAGCATTGTGGAAAATTGAGTCATAACACTAATGACTGCAAAAATGCACCGGTAAGAACCAACAACAGTTATTGTAAGAACTGTTGCAAAAATGGCCACAAGATCAATGAGTGTTGGTCCAGCCCCTTATCCGTGTCCAGTGGAAGCAGGGGAAGCTTCAAGGGATACTGTTATGGCTGCAACAAGTTTGGACACAAGGTTGAAGAATATAGATCAAAGACAATGACATTCAGATCACCAAGACCAGTATTCTCCAAGAAAAGCAAAAACCGGAATGCAACTATTCATACAAACAAAAGGATGCATTGTAACAGTGAATCATGGAGCAAATCCCCTAATTCAAGAGGGATGAACCCATGGAAAGCAACCGCTATGGTCTGTTATTACTACAACAGAGTCGGTCACCTAGCTAAGGACTGCTGGAACCGGATTAGGAACAAAGGCAAAGAATCGAACAAACCGGTGATGAAGACCTTGACTTCTGATAAGAAGAACAACAGAGATAAGGAGACCAAGAAAGATGGAAAGAAAATATGGTTCGATAAGGAATCAAAGAACTCCGCCGAGGAGAAAACAGAGGCAAGATCATCATCACAAGATGGTGATATTTCTTCTGCAAACTGAGCCTTCAAGGCTTAGGGGGAACCGGTAGTGCAACTACTGTTCCCAATAGGACTGGTGAGTCTAATCTCACTCAGTCTACAGGTCAGACCGGAAAGATATGAGGTGATCAACCAGGGCTTGCCTAATCGAAAAAGTTAGACTATCGGTTAGCAAAAGCGGAAAGAAAGGTTAGGTAAGGCATTTAATACTATAGCCATTTCACAATAGTTACCATTTGGTAATTACCATTATGCCCTAATCCTATAAAAGCAAAGAAGGATTACTCATTTACTTTTACCTTGCAATTTTATGTTTATCCTTTTTCTGCTTGAGTAATATTCTTGCGATTTGATCATCAAGCGAGATTGTCTGTTAAACCAATTAATCTTCTTTCCAAGTAACCGATTAAGAGCAATGGCATCTTCGTCATACGAAGCTAAGCTGGTTCCAGCAAATCAAGTTGATCATCCTCCGTATGATATCTTGCCGAATCAGAACAGGGAGATCGACATGGCTAGTGCACTCTCCTTAGTACCTAAAGGAGTGCTCCTAACAGAAGATGCAACTGCATTCATCCATGCAAAGCAAGAAGAGTTGGGTGAGACATACATACAAAGCGAGTATAGCTCGCTACACAACGATGGAAATTATCCCAATAGTTACACAAAGCTGGTATCATCTAGGATTATCAATGGAGTCTCCTATCCAACCATATTCAGACTAGAATGGATTCGAATGGTCATTAGTCGAGTGCATGAACCGGGATTTTGGGTCACGAGAGGATTCTACACTCCGATTACGAAAGACAATCTCCATAGGGTAACCGGATTCTGCAATCAAGGGGAAGCCCTAACCCTGAGATCCATATCCAATGCAGCGGTGGCCAATCTGACAAACGATTGATGACCGTAACTAATATTGAAGATCCAGTTGTTCGGTTCGCATCCGTTGTAATAGGTTACAAAGTATATCAATCCAGCAACCTAAACAACATATCGAGCGGAGGCATACATGTAGCTTACAGAATTATACATGATAATGCACAATATGATATATGCGAAATACTAAGAGGACATATCTTCGAGAATATGAAGAAGCTAGGCATCGTCAAAAAGAAATCACTAAAATTTGGCACACTTCTAGTATGTCTCTATTTTACTATTCTATTCCTTCCCTAGAATAGGAAAAGTGACATGGACAACAGATCGACCAATCATGATGCAAATCAGTGATTATGCTAACCAACTGGGTCACCAATTTGACAAAGCTATGACCGATCATTTCAAGGCCCTTCGGCTGAAAATGAATGCTAGACAAAGAATTCCATTAACTATCATTGACTAGTACAAAAAGGAGGTATGTTTTCTGGTATCAACTGACTTCTGCATCATTCAAGCAGTAGAACCGAGAGATGAGTATGCACCAGAGCTTGGTTACGAAATCACTACAAAGATTGCAAAGGCGTATGTAGAGGCCTTGGATAAAGCACACCTGGACCTCGGCGCTCAACGGTTTGGAAATAGAGAAAAATCTGAAAGGGGGACCAGTCAAGAACATGTATGTGAAAAGAATGCCTGCACCAAAGAAGAAACCGGGAACTGCACAACCAAAAGCACAAAAGAAGAAAGCTCAACTGGTGGCGAACACACCGAAGGAAGAAGATGAAGAAACCGATTCTGAAGACACAGTTCCACTCATCGAAAGAGAAGAAAATCGATAAACCAGCAAAGGAGGATCCACCAAGAAAAGGCAAGCCAACAATTGATGAATTTGTGTTAGGATTGAAAGAACATGGCGGAATGGCTAGTGTCAAAAGAAGGTACATTCTGGCAAATGATGAAGACCGAAGAAAAATTGAAGATGCGATAGTTGAATGCCTTTATAAGTTTAATTTGCATCCTGCGGAACTTCATATAGTATTACCTAAGCATCATTTGGATATTCTTCAAGATAGGTGGAAAGCTTCAATGAATAGAGAAAAAGATTTTAAGATTCGAGCTCTGTTAGAAGTCCAGAATCATCTCACTCTAGAATAAGCAAGTCAACAAGCTAAACTACATTAGCAAAATTTCCTCACAAAAAGAAGGATAAGTCTTTTGCTGATTGGAGAAACTGAGAAAGTACATGATGGAGTAGCCATCTGGACCAATCTTCTTCAGACTCAGCAAAAAGCAGAGGAAGCATGCCGAAAGGCAACAGCTTCACCGGTCAGTGACACCAGGAAAGGAAAAGGTGTACTTGGAGTAGATAAACCAGTTATTGTTGACATAACTGATGAACCAACAAATCCAACACTCCTAGTATCTCCAGAAAAAGGTAAGGCTCGCACTATGACTGTAAATGATATTGTAGCTAAAATTACAAATTTTGGAGAGATAGATAATGCAGCCAAATGGTATAGTGTATTAGCTGAGGACAACAAACAAGAATTTGAAAAATCTCTTGTTGAAAGTCTATTAGATTTCATCAAGACTCCTAGGGATTATACGGGAAAGTTTCCTCTTGAATTAAATAGTAAGCTTCAAACAAAATGGAGAACTGGTCTAGAAATAAATTCAAAGATCAATAGGGAAGCACTGGAAAAAGCTAGACCTAGTCTAAGAGACAAGAGAGTAAAGCTTCTATTAGAGGAAGCATCTATGAATCTGGATACAAATTACAGAGTTGCCAAGATTCTCAATGGGTATGAGAATGAAGTCTTCAAGGAGACTCTAGACTTCTAGCAGCAGTATGACTTCAATACTCTTGAAGCAACAGATCCTCGGGATCACACCGCAACAATTGAAGATCCACCTGTTCAGTTTATTGCAACTCAGATTCCAATAACTAGAGAACAAGAAGTTCTCACAGAAATGTTCACCTTTGGTGAACCGGTCAAATTGGGACAGACTTTTGTCAATATTCCTACTGATAGATCAGTTAAAGGAGATGAACAAATTGCTGCAAGTGATCTTCATACAGCTGAAGAGCAGCAACAAGCACAAGCCCCACCAGAAGAGCCCTCGCATCAAGAGGATGATGATATGCTTGAAATACAAGTTCAACAACCGGAAGAGGGAAACAAGCCAGACGAACAGGATAAAAAAGAACATGAGCAAGCTCCAAAGGCACAAGAATAGAGAAAAGAGAAGGAACAGGAAACTCTTCCTAGCTCCTCTAAAAGAAAGCTCTCATCCTCTGAAGAATCTGAAGCAAAAAGAAGTAAGACAACCGATACAATAGTTGACATCAGCAAAATGTCAACAAAATAGCTGAAAGAGCTTACTAAAAGAAAACAAGATATGGTTATGATCAAAGTAAAAGATATCCTATACAACTTCGTACCGGATGCCGATATAGATGAAGACGAACCGGTCATTGACCAGCTGGAAGTGTTAGCTCAAACAATCGGTGAGGATCTAAGTGATCCAGAAATTGTGGCAATTGACCACTATGTGAAGAAAAGAACTGATCTAGAAATTGTGGCAATTGACTACTATGTGAAGAAAAGAGTGGAGATTATTAATAAACAGGCTGCAGATATAAAGGCTACTCTGTCAAACAACCTAAAAGTTCTTCAACAGCAGACACAAGTTGCAAGAGGTTTGATGAGCAGAACTTCAAATTTTGAGATATTCTTGCAAGATTTAATTAAAAAAGTTGCAAAGACCTCAGAAGACATAAGAGCTTTGTAAACACAATTTGACATCAAAAATAAAATTGCGACAACCTTTAGCAGAGAAATGACTAGTCTTGCTCTAGTCCTAAGAAAGACAACTGAAGAAGAGAATAAGAGAATCCTAGATGTCATAGGATTTCAGATGCTTCTGGCCCCAACACTGGATATCATGCATCAAACAACTATTTCTACAGATGCTCTGATCAAAGAACCGGACTACAAAATGTTAGAAGATATGAAAACCATTATTGTTTCTCTAAAAGCGGCCCAAAAGAACATTGAAAATATAACCGGTCAATGGGCACCATTCCTACATTCTACAAAGAACATCTATAAGGACATCTTTACAAAGCTACAAATGTAATCTTATTAGAATACCTTAACCCTTTGTCCTATGGAGGCAAAAAGGGGAAGATGGAAGATACAGAGGAATGAGCAGACAGGATTAGTGCAAAGGCAACAAAGTACAAGATAGTGTAGAACTTTGACCCGGAGCACTCAATCAGGGGAAGTAGTGTTCTACCAATACAAGGCACTGTGATTAGTAAGTGAGTGAAGTTTGTGTATAGTTTTGCCACCAATGACAAAGGGGAAGATTGTTAGCAATATGAGTTGTCATTAGTGTATTTCACAAACCCCATTCACACTTTACACTAGTAAAGGGTCACCGATCACTCACATTATTTAGAATACACCGGTAAATGAAGAATAGACTGTATGCACCGGTTGACTATTTCAATAGATGCAACGGTAGACCGAACCAAGTATTCAGTATCGGTCTTATGAAGCATACAAGGACAAACCGGGTATAAGGGTATACCAATCTAACTGCAAGATAGATCCGATCCGGATTTTGTGGATCAATTTGAGTTAAAAGCCTGATTATACGGGACATCCACCGCTCAGAAGTGGAGTTATCTTTTTAACAGAAGTTAGCTTTAATTCTACGGATGATATCAAGGTAAACTCTAGATCACAATGCACAGCTTTCATGTGTTGCATAATTTATGGTTAAGTTTACTCCCTAGTGGTTCTATGAGTCAAGAGGTTCGCTCTTGTATAAATATAGAACATAGAACACAAGATATGTTGTTGTTGTTGTTGATAGTTGGAGATTGCATAGAGCAGAGAAGAGATATCTTCTGAGGTGTGCTACAGGCACAGAGGTGAAATAAGAAAGAAAGATCAACATCCAGGAAAACTAAGGAAGAGATCTACAAGTATGATCTAATCAGACAATCAGTGTCATAATAGATCACTGCTTTTATAAAGTGTTAAAGCATATTGAAATTCCTCTATCAGGGTGAACATAATTGGTTCATTGTAAAAATCCCCTAGGAGGGTGACATCTTTGTTGATGTTCAAAGTCTTGTAACCAGACAGCTCTTAACAGGGTTTAGATCTTAACCGATCTTTTGTAAAATCCCTTAATCGGGTAGCACCTTAACCAGTGCTTTGTAAGCTCCTAACATGGCACCTTCATTTGGTACTAGTGAAGTTGTGAGCTCTGTCTCACCATGGTTTTTTCCTTCTAACCGAAGGTTTCCACGTACAAATACCTGTGTTAATCTGTGTCATTATGTTTATGCTAGTGAATGACTGTTATATTATGTTTATCCATAAGGATAGAAAAAAGTAGAGAATTACACTAATGTAGGAGCATTTACTGATTCACCCCCCCCCCCCCCCCCTCTCAGTAACCGGTAAGCAATAACAAAGAGTACCTATGCCAGCAACCTTGATAGAAGAACTACCGCCAAATCTTACTTTTCTACCTTTCATTTTCTTGAGTGTGAAACTTACTTAAGTCACTTTTCATATGTCTTGAGCAGCCACTATCAACATACCATATGTCCTCACTGTTGGCTAGAAGAGTTGTTTGAACAACAAGAGCTTTCAGAGGTATTTCTTGAACTTTTCTTATCCAAACTTTAGTCACCTTTGTCTTTCATTTTGGTTCAACATTGTAAGACAAATCTACACTATAGCTGTTGCAAAATCTTGAAGTATGACCAAACTTGTTACAACTATAACTAATTAAATTGTACTTCCTAAAGACATTTGTTTCAAACTGAAAATAATTCTTTATGGGAGCAGCTCTACAATCCACAGCTCTATGTGAAAATTAATTGCATGAAAAACAATAACCATAGAAAAAAGGTTTGTTCACCTTGCTTAACACGGACTGGCCACATCCTTGTGGTGAAGAGTTTTGTTCAAGTTGCATGTCAACTCCTCTATTATTTTTTTAGGTCTTTGAGAGCTAAGAATGTCATCCAAGGATACGTTGCCATTTGTAAAAGACACTTCTTAACTTGAAAGCATGGAATATTTACCAATGTTTCTGAGAGCAACAATTTCAACTCCTAGCTTGGTAATGTTTTCCTCTTTTACCTGAATCTGATTTTCAAGATTCTCATGTATTTTCTTTGCCTCATTCAAAACTTTAAAATCAACTAGTTGTGTTTCAGCTTCTTTAAGGGACGTTGCAATTTTTAGTTTTTCCACACTTTCAACTTGTAGAAAATCCACAAGATTTTGATTCTTCTTTTTCAGCTTCTTAATCTCAGCTAATGCTGCAATCAACTCAAGTTGAAGGCCCACTTCATCATCTTCCACATCATCATTTTCCTCTGAGCTTAAATCATCAACAACCATGAACATAACTTCATCTATGTGAGTATCGATCACCTTCACTGTTGCAGGTATCATCGTTGTCATCCTTTGAAAACAACACCTTTTTGCCCTTCTCAAATTTCTAATTTCTTTTGGCAAATCTCCTAGTCTTCCCAGGTTTTGAGTCTTTTTCATCAGGGTTGTCATCATTTTTATCAAAGGGGCACTTTGAAGCAAAGTGACCAAGTTTCTCACAGTTGAAACATTTCAAACCAAGTTTGCCTTTGCTTTTGTTAAGACCCTTTTTCAGTTTTCTAACAAAGTATGCAATTTCCTCATTAGAATCTTCATCTGAGCTTTCACCATGTATTTTCTCCTTGTCTTTATTCCTTTAAGAAGCCTTGAATGCTGATTCATTTTTGGAAGTCCCTTCAACAGTGGTCCTCATCTCATAGGCAGTTAGAATACCATGCAATTTATCTACTGTAAGAGTATCCAAATTAGACATTTCTTCAACAACTAAAACCTTAGCATCAAGCCTCATGGGAAGAGAACAAAGAATTTTCTAAACTACTATTTTCTCTTCTACATTTTCTCTCAGACCTTTTAGAGCATTGACAACCTCATCAACACAAAGAAAATAAGCAACAATGTTCTCATCTTGCTTCATATAAAGACTTTCAAAAATAGCCCGGTGAGTTTGAAATTTTGCCTTCCTTACTTTGTCATCACCATGATAGGCATTATGTTGTTTGTCCCAAACTTCCTTTGTTGTTGTACAGTGCATAACTTTTACAAATTCTGATTCAGTTAGGCCACATAGAATATCATTCATAGCCTTGGCATTGTTCTCAAATTCCTTTTTTCCGTCAGCAGCCATGGGAGGTTGAGTTGGAATAGTGTAGTCATTAACAAGACTGAGATAAACATCACATCCTAAAGATATGATGTAAGTCTTCATGCGAACACTCCAAAAAGCATAGTTGTTCCTATCAAATAAAGGTGCACAGTTCGTAGCAAGACCTTCTATGGAACTCATGGTAGGTACCAAGATCGAACTCTCAAGCTTTTAAGTTGGGAAGAGAGTGACCTGCTTTGATACCAATTGAAAAATCAAGAAATATTGAGAGGGGGAGGGGGTAAATCAGTATTTAAGCAACTTAATAAAATATCAACACCAGATAATGCAAACACAAGCAGAAGAGGCAAGACATAGATTTTTCTCTCATGGAAAATCCAAGATGGGTAAAAAACCACAACACCACTAATCTCAAAGGAGCAACAACCCTTTACATCAAGAGCAACAACTCTTCTCAGTCTTTCTATAGAACAGGCTCCAACTTGTCCTAAAAGCCAACAACCTTTTGTTGTAGGAGATTTGTGAAATACAAAAACCAAACCCAAATTAGCTCTGAGTCTTTATAGAAAAAGCAAAGACATTTTAAACCAAGTAGAATATTTTCAACAAGAAATAGATTGAAATCACTTTTAATGAAGATAGAATGTGTCGCAGTCTGGTCTCTTCCCTGATGCCTGTCGAAAACACAATGCTTTTACATGCTCTGAATAATATGCAGCCTTTCTTCACTCAAACTTCCATACAAAAGTGATTTCTTTAAAGTTTCAACCCCTGCATGACAAACAAGAATCTCTACTTGATCTAATAGGTATTCCTCCTCATACGCTGCTTGAAAACATCACTTATGCTTCAGTGCATTACCCATGTTGTAGCATGTTGTTGTGTTGGAGACGTTCAGTTATCAAGAAGATTCATGCTGGCTAGAAACAAAAAGCATTTAAGACTTACACATGCTTGGTTCAAAAACGTGATCTCCAGAAAGATGCACACACTCTACACAGTCTCCAAAACTTTAATCACACACCTTTGTATCCTTTTTTAATCATGTCACAGAGCTTGTAGCTTCAAAATACGCACAACACCAAGTAAACACATAGCCACCATGTTTTTAATAAATGATATTGTTGTATATCACCAAACATGTATTGCTGAGGCGCACTCACATACTCCTGGCTTGAGTTACCCAAAAAAACCTTGTTGAACACGATGAAATCAGTCTATGTCCACAACCTAGACGTCCATTTTTTCTTTGCATGTGAATATGTTACTCATCTTTCCCTGCTATTTTTATTCTTTAAAAAATGGACGAGACTCCTTTCGACACTTGTTTTGAAGCATGAAAACCAACGTTATGTCAATTACAAAAGGACGCGAGTCCTCCAAGCATGCACAACACAATCCCAAAAAAATGGCAGGCTCCCTTTCAAAAACATTCTAATATCCCTATATCATATGCAACTTACACTCTAATACAAAAAAAAAATTATATACTTCGACTTCTGTGCAAAAAAAATGTATATCCATCTGCGACTCATGTTTTTAACTGTCAGCATCATTTTTAATCATTCACCCGTTACATATTGAAGAAATGGTTCCAAGTTGAGCATAATGACTTTGAAATCCGTGTGCTTCACATTTGATACAGCTAGCAAGTCATCTTATATCACCGGCAGGTAAGACAGTTAGGAAAATACAAACTAAACTTGCAACAAGAAGCAACTATGCTAACAAGTCAGTTGTAATAAGAAGCACGAAGAATCATCAATGACAGAAAAAATAACACTTTTGTGCATCTATGTTTTTGTCGTGTCCTTGCAGTATTAATGCCAAAAGAATTTCACATGAATTCATGAAATGGAAGGACAAAATTGAAAGGGTAAAGAGGTAGCCCATAGTGGCCAATGTGTGACTAAACCTGGTTTGATTCTTATCAAGTTTGGGGTTGATTCTGGTATAGGAAGGAAGCCGAAAAATCTGCTTATGTTTGATTTGAAATCCCTCACATCGATTCCTCTACAAACAAGGGTGTTGGACCAGATCAAAGCAGGTAGCTGCATTATATGTTGATGGAGTTTTGCCAATTTTAGCTCGTAAATGAGACAAATTTTCAAGTCGCTTGTGATGGAGAGTACAAGTGTACAGGGAAGTAGACATTTTACAAAGATGGAATATACTAGGCAAACAAATGAAATTCTCTCTTCTTGAAGCTGACTCCTAGGTTCTATCATTGTTGGATAGTGAGAAGCAGTATGAAATAGCGCTAGCAACGACATTGAAGAAGAATGTTGTAACTAAAAATCGATAAAGAAGGATCTGAAAACAATCTCTCTGTTGTTTGAATCTTTGAAAAAAAATCTAAGAAAGCACTATCAAAAGCCTTGAAGAAGATTTCAATTTAAAAATTCCATGTTGTAATGTTACAGTCTCATTTCAAGTTTAATTGGTGGGCACAGACATACGCACATGGGCGCACGGATGCAGGAAAATGAGTTTTCAAGTTAGCATGTTGGCATGACTAATAAAGAAAAGATAAAACATAAATAACATAGAGGCTCACCTAAAGAGCAAAGTCTAGCTCAATATTAGTTCAAATAAAAAACAAAATTTGAGGCCTTCGAACATGGGTTTATGTGGCAAAAAGCATGTGTTTGTGCAAAGGAGAAGAAATTTTTAGGTTTGTTTTCTTTTCTATTGATTGTTCATTATTATCAATTATTTCTCCGTGCATAGAAATGTTCATTAAAAAGTGACAATTTTTAATAAACCTCATCTTGCAAGACATGTATATTATTTCAAGTTCCCAGCAATTCAAAATAAGTCAAGCAAAATAAAATTTATGTAAATAAATCTGGGAGTCATTTAGTGAACTTGGAAGTTTAAGATTGATAATGTCATAGGATAAGAGGGATGATGGTAACAAAAGTCTATCAAAGAATTTAGAATTTGAACTTCACCAATACATTAAAAAAATATTTAATAACCTATTATGTCAAAGCTTTCTTCACAACCGTTGGTGAGATTTCAATCTTAGAATGTGCACATCAGAGGTTTTACTTCTATATTAAAGACAAATGAACTCTTCTCTTGCTTCTAATAGCTATCAAATTCTATTTACGCGATGCCTATCTAGAATTGGTGATTCTTGTGCAAATGATTTTTCAATTGTCTTTCCTCACAAATTTGTTCAATTTATGAGTTAAATTACATTGTTAGTTTTGCTTGTTAAACTTCTCATCTTATGAACTGCTAAGGTGCTCTATTAAGGTCCAGAAAATATTAGGGGCATTCAAATAATGCCATTCATCCCTACTTGTAATTACTCCTTAGGTGGGCTTTTAATTCTTTATTGTTTTGGAAGTCATATATTCGGACATTGTTTTATAGATTTTTGGGATGAATATTCTCTTAAATGCTATTGCTCCATATCATAATAGTTAGGATAGAAGTGGGTCTTCCTCGAAATGTTTTGATTTGACATTAGCTAGCATTGGGTTCGTATGGAGTGTGTGTTATGTTGTTATTCACGCATTAGTCTCACGTTTGAAAGGGGTAAACAATTGTCATAAACTTGAGACCACAGTCTAGTGCTAGCATACGTTTAATTTGGAAATATTTCTAGCTTATTTTTCTAAAATTTATTTTTCAGATTTTTCTTTATAATGCTTAAATAGATTTCCTGTTTCACATTTGATGATTTCTAGTACATGTTTTATACTCTTAGGCCTATTTACACTTTAATAGTGAGGTAAACAATGGGTGTGTTTCATTTTTGCATTGATTATGCTGACTTGGCTAATGTGTTTTGTTTTAGTAGCTCCCTACAACTAAGTTATCCAATTCACCCAAATTGCCCACCGGACTAGGCAAAGTTCGAACTGGTACCTAATCCCAGTACAGTTCGACTGCTGGTCCAAACATGGTACAAAATTTACACACCCAATTCAAACCAGTAGAGAATGCAATTGAACCTGGTCAAACTAGGCATTCCCTAATCGAATTGACATCGACCTAGAATCCACAGCCTAGTTTAAGTGACTTTTTTTGTAAATTTTATAAAATTTTGGCATCCACAATGCTAAATTGTTGTTGTTGTTGTTCCCATTTGCCTTAGCTCTATTGCTGAGTCAACTAATGCCAAAGAAGAAGAAGATAAAGATGATGAAGAAGAATATTAATAAGTTTTTAATCCATTAGTTGAACTTCAAACAATGATACTTGAACTTGATGTTATGATTTAATTTAAATGTTTTGAATCTTTGATGTTGAATCTTGAAGTATATGACGGTATGATCACGATTCATGATGCTATGATTACAAGTTTATGGTGTTTTTGTTGTTTAAATTTTTTTATGATATTATGTGACGTTCTAATTTTAACTCATGCTTCCAGGCTTCATCAATTCACGACAACCTTGGTCATTTTTCACACCTGTTAAGTTGGCACTAATCAGAGGTGTGCAAATGCAAGAAAGTAATTGTGTGTTGTGGAAAGGACCTTCATAGGGTTAGTTTAGCAATAAATGGCCTAAATAAGCAAATATACCACAATTAGTAAGTTATTCAAATGCAAATACAACTAATGAGCACTCTATGGCTCTCTATTTGAGTTTGCTAATGATAAGCTCTCAACAAGCTTCCATTAGTGACAACCTTAAAACGAGAAATGATAGATGTTGAAGGTAATTAAGTGAATTCCAAATGAAAACTATGCTTAAAATAGGTAAAATTGTGTTTCTAGCTCAAAAACTCAAGAGGTTTGATGCAATTCTCAAATTTGTGGATCTTTTTCCATTGATTTATGCCATGCTTTTATAGATTTGTGCAAGTGTAGGGGTGGAGTTGAGTTGATCATGATTGGGTTAAGGTTAAGTCCATGGGTCCACCTTTTGGGACAATTTAAATGGATTGTCCTCAAAGCTTGGGACAAAGAGAAAAGATGAGTGGTCAAGATTTAATAATTTAATTTAATTGATTTGTTTAATCATGTGTACTCCTTAAGTGGGTTAAATTGATTTAAATTGAACTATACAATTAATTAGATTAATTGCACAATTAATTGATTTAAATTGATTTATTGGCTTTTGATTTTCAAGTAGAATTGAATTTTGGCTTGATTGTAATTATGCTTTGATTTTAGCTTGATTTCAATTTATTGCTTTGATTTTGCCTTAGTTGCCCACATGATTTAGTCCTGACCATGTTTAGGTGATTACAAATGCCCCTAAATCATGTGGGTCTCTTTGAATCGATGTGTGAAGCGTATCGGTTTAAAGAATGTTTTGATTGTTTCGATGCAGAGTTACTGATTAAAAATGGTCAGGACTAAATCATGTGGGCCTCTTTGAATTGATGTGTGAAGCGTATCGGTTTAAAGAATGTCCTGATTGTTTCGATGCAGAGTTATTGATTAGTTGATGCTCGATTCGATGTTGATAGAAGATGCAGATAGACGATGATAGGATTGATGGAGTTTTGATCGATTGAAGTCCTTGATGGTCGATTTGATGATGGATTGCTGATATGATGCCTGATTTGCTCTGATTTGTTGTTTTGATGCCTCACTTGGTAAATGCAAAAAAAATTTCGATGAAATATTATGCCTCTAATTTGATGATTATGATGTTGATCTTGATAATCCGAGTGTATGCCCTGTCGGAAATGAAATGAAATTTGATTTTGGTGAAATATGTTTTGTTTAATGATTGTTTGTGTTGAAATATTTTAAATTAAGTGTTAATTTCATTTTCATTTCTAGTAATGAATTTGCAATGTTGTGATGACAAATGCCCCTGATTTGGCTAAATGGGCATTAAATTTAGGTCCCGGGTCATTTTCTGGTCAAAAGTGCCCCTTTTTAGGTAAAAAATAGCTATATATAGGGGTAAAGGTCATTTTCACTATTCATTTTCACCCTTCACTTTTACTTTTTCACTCTGAACCTCTGAGCCTTTTGCGATAGTGATCCCAATTCGAGAGCACAGATTCGAGCGAGGTTGACGGTACCAACGCCCACCTGGCTATGGACCTTCGATATGTACCCCTGGAAACTCGCTTTATCCATTTTATGTATTTAAATTTGAAAAATATGGATTTTTCTTGCAAAAACCCTATTTTTTCATTTTTTAAATTTTGTTGCGTGCATTTCCATTGCATGCACAACTTTGTTAGCGCATCTGCGGTTTTCTGCAGCGCTTTCAAACAATATTCTTGTGCTTTCAAACGTTAAACCTAGGTCAAGATTTCATATTTAAGAGTTTATGTTGCGCTTTCAATTTTGGTTGCACGATTGATTAGTTTAGTAGCGCGTATAGGGGAGTCATGCAGCGCGTACCAGTTCTTGCAGCACATTCAACTTGTTTGTGTGCTTTTGATAGTTTTTGTTGCACTTTCAATAATTTTAGCTACGCATTTGATTTTTAGCGCATTTAAACAATGAAATAGCGCATACACGTTTGGCAAAAATTTTGAACCTTTCAGTTAGTTTTCATGTTCTTCTGATGTCGTCAATTAGTCGATTGGCTTAGGTGTTGAGTCTTGTTCATAGCAAGTCATTTGATGTTAATTCTAGTCATTTGATATTGAATTTTGATTGTCAATCTCGATTTAGATGGTCGATTGTGGTGATGAATTTTCTGTTCTCTCTGAATAGAATCAGGAAAATTGATTTTGGTTTGATTTGATTTTGATTGATCGATTGACTTATGATGATCCAATAGTCAATGATTTGATATCTGATGTGTTTAAACTTGCTTCTGCAGGCTCAGCTGCAAAAGTTAGTCATCTAAGGTTTGTTCCCGCTACCATTTGACATGATTGATGACCTCAGCAGGCCAGAGCGTCGGTTGATTGGTCGATGTGGGTTATCATTCTTGCTTTCTCTCCCCCGATTCTGCATGAATCGGGGTCTTCTCACAGCTATTGCAGAGCGCTGACACTCTGACCATAACACGTTCCACCTACCGATGGGGGAGATGACCATCACCCCTGAGGACATGTATTGGCTTCTGAGGATCCCCACCCATGGGGAGATTATTTACAATGATCAGATTTATGATGGGACAGTGTGCAGACGCATCTTCGGTGACCATACTATTGGAGACAATAGTATCCTATGGGTGCAGTTCTCTTCTTTCCCAGTACTTCCAGTGGTACTAGGTGGTTTGGTAGGCGGGGACATGGATTTGTAGTTGGATATGGCAGGATACTGGAGGATATGATCACCCATCCACGCAGATTTGACTGGGGCTCGTGCATTCTAGCACAACTTTATCATGAGCTACATGATGTGGTGTATCGGCACGGTGTTACTCTTTCTACAAGAGTGGTCTTACTCCAGTTGTGGACATGAGAGCATATTCCCATGACTCGGCCTATTATAGTATGACATCGAGATGTAGGGTGACCGTTTGCTTTTATTTATGAGGGGATGGTTGTTCAGGCCCACCTGGGCAAGTTGGATTACTGACGTCACATTGTTGAAGATATAGATCAGGTGGTCTAGAGACCATATTTGGGATGTGACCTGTGGCCCGAGGATGCGTCTGAGCTTCCTTATATGTGCATTCCCCGATGGATGATAGGGTGGATGCCCTTGATCATTGAGATATTATGTTTTTATCAGATATTACGACAGTTTGGCAAGCCACAGGGGTTAGCACTATACACCCAGGTACATGTAGAGAGATCTTTATGGGGTCCTCAAATAGACTACCGCACTGCACAAATGAGTTGTTGCAGCTTCCTCAATGTGATGTCCCCTTCAAGCTAGTGGCATCATGCTAGTTAATGGTTAGCCTATCAGTGGACCCTCATAGGCTAGTAGACATGGATAGGGGGTCAGTAATGGCATAGGGGAGAAATGGCTATTTTTAGGCTTATTTTGGAGCTATACAGATGGACCCCTGCTATTTTTAGAAATACCTCATGGTCACATGGAGAATATTTTCACTAGCTCCCAGTTCAGACGGCTTGATCAGATTCACAATATTATGGGAGTTATGACATTTTTCATGGCTAAGTATTAAAGAAGAATAATTATTTAATATAAAGTTATATTATAACTTTATATTAAAATCACTTAAGTTGAGGGTCTTAACATCATGAGAAGGGGGCCAAATTTATTGATAATTTATTTGACTTCTTCCTAAGTCTAAATGATAAAATAAATCATTAATTTAATGTTTATGACATTAAATTGTAATTGCTTGAGAGAAATCGCAATTCTTGTTTTTTGGGTGCGATTTAGACTTGGAAGGTTATATATGCTTAGCGTGAGAAGAAAAGGGCATCCAGTTTTCATTATTGATAAAATTTTCTTCTACTCTTGAGCTCTGAGAAAGGGTTTGACAGTGCAGCCATTGGAGAACGTAGTTCTTCTGTGTGTTCATCATTTGAGCTAGTGAGATATCTGGTGAATTTGATATCCAACAGAGGTTTCATCCAGAGACTTCTATTGTGCTTTAGCGGAGATTTACTTCATAATTTACAGCATTGATTTATAGTTTCAGAGAAGTGGGATTGCAGACAGTACGCCATCATTCTTCTAGCATGAGTAGAATACTACAATAGGCATCATTTATGCTAGGATGCAGTTATGCTGGGAAAGTGCGATTTTCATCAATAAATTCTCAGGTTTTTAATGTGTATTGAATCCAATCTTATTTGTTGTTATTTATTCAAATATTATCATTTGTAATGAGTTTGGCTCAAAGGAATTAAGTAAGGCAGCAGTAGTTCATTTTCTATTCAGTATTTCAGCTTTATGTTATTTGCTTTTTATGTCAAAAACCCTTGCAAAAAAATATAAAACATTATAAAACCATCAAAACAAACAGTACAACAGCAAGAGCCTGAAAGGGGTTCTTACACTCACCTAGCATGGGATATGAGGGCGCATATCATTGATGTCGGCATGACCAATGACTACGCCCAGTGGTTCTTACAGAACCCATTCTATAGATGATGCGGCAGAGCTAATGCCTAGGATTGAGGAGCAATCAGATGATGATGGCGGTGATGGCGGTGGTGGTGGGAGACGGGGTCGTTAGGGCCGACGAGGGGGGCGAGCGAGACAAGGTGATAGGGTTGTTATTCCTATGATTGCTGCCTCTGCTCCTCCTAGAGGTGGAGACCATATGAGAGGTAGACGGGTTAGGGTTCGAGGTGGCCCCTTTAGGGCTCTTCATCAGGTACATCAAGATAGACTGACCAGATGGGGTCAGCACAGGGTATAGATTTTTAGGCCAGTTGCTCCACAAATTGTTGCAGATGTGGAGGCCCAGGTCACCCAGATTTTAGTAGATCAGGCACATGCACCCTTGGCAACTCCTCGATAGGGTCCTTTTGTACAACTTCCATCTTCTCTTCTATCTTCCATGGCTCCTCCACAAGCTCCTCCTACACCTGCACCAGCGTTGGCCTCTGATTTTCAGTCTTTAAAGTCTGAGGTTTTAGAGATCAGACAATAGGTTACGCAGCTCAGTACCATGATGCAGACATTTATGGCTGCCATGAGTCAACATGGGCTACAAGCAAGCTCTAGTCGAGGTCCTGATACAGGTCCTGGTATTGATGGTGCAAGTGGTTCTGGTAGTTGATTGATATATGAGCCATTCTTTTGATGTACATTATGATTTGTTGTATCGATACATTTGTACTTATATTCTTTATCAGATGATGTCCTTTATGATCGATACTTTCATGTTGTTGGGACTATGATTTCATATATTGATGATGGACATTGATGATACCATGGACTTATTTGCTTTGATAGATTTACTTTTATGTGATATCGATACATTTGATTTTATATATTGATGATGGACTATGATTTCATATATTCTTTATCAGATGATGTCCTTTATGATCGATACTTTCATGTTGTTGGGACTATGATTTCATATATTGATGATGGACATTGATGATACCATGGACTTATTTGCGTTGATAGATTTACTTTTATGTGATATCATTATGTTTTGGACTTCCTTTTTCAAGTGCTTTATATGATATACAGGTCTATATGATTCATCTCTAGATGTTATGTTTTTATGCTTTTCAGATGCAGTTTATGTTATGAATGCACATGTTACGTTTTGATATGAATGTGGATGTCTTATTTATGACATAGAGTATATGGATGCATTTAATACATGGTTTAATGTTTAATGATGTCTAATTATGAATATTTAATGGTTATATGATTTAATGATTAATACTATGTGATGATGTTTATGGATGCATTTATATGATGTTGTGGATGATATAATGCAATGTAATGCGATGGATGATTAATGAGATGTAAATGTAATGGATGGACTTTAATGCACTTATATGATTTAATGTATGGATTTAGTGAACTTAATGATAAATCGATGCAATTAATGATAGAATGATTAATGATGATCTTTATTGCAAATGGATGACCTAATACACCTATATTTTGAATATAATTCAAAAATTTAAATGTAACAAACCTTAATGAATGCACCTAAATGAAAAATGCAATGTACTAATGAGATGAAAATAAATGTAATGTTTAGAATGAACTTAATGAAAGTGTAATTAATAACCTCGTGATGTGAACTAAAATGATGTAATTAATGTAACTAAATGGTGTGAACTAAGATGAATGCAAACTAATGCACTTGCGATTTAAAATAAACTTAATGCAACTAAATGTAATATGATTTAAAATGTAATTAATCTAATGCAATGCACCCTTTGGATTTGGATTTTTTGATTTCCAACACATTCTATCACATAAGGTTTTTAATTATCTTTTGATTTTAGTTTACTC
Source organism: Chamaecyparis obtusa (assembly GCA_027943335.1). Taxonomy (NCBI): domain Eukaryota; kingdom Viridiplantae; phylum Streptophyta; class Pinopsida; order Cupressales; family Cupressaceae; genus Chamaecyparis; species Chamaecyparis obtusa. Next base: position 1,198,390 of record BSBK01000176.1, on the reverse strand, counting down.
CACCCCCTCTTTTTGTCTTTCCAAATTAGTTTTTGAGTTAAGAAAAACAGACAACCTAAATGCATTTAATCTAATGTGGATGCAACTAGATGTCACTCTTCACAAATTAGGAGCTTATTTTCATCATTAAATTATTTTGAGCTTATTTTGAATGCAACATGCAAAGGAAAAGGTATAATGAGAGTATGAATACCGCTTTCATCATATTCAATGTTGCAAATGGATTTTGGTATTGTGATATTTAACATCAAAATATCCAAGGTATCATGTTGCGTAAACAAACAAAGATCTTGGTTTTTCCATATGTACATGTCATTGATGATTCTTTGATGATCACATCATTAGACAAATGATACATACTTTTAAAATTTTGATCTCAAGACACTCAATCAGAAACCAATAAAATATCATGCTTTCATCTTTGCTTATCTGGTTCAAGACTTCATCGATTCGCTAGAAAGACATGATTTCATCAATCATGTAAACACTTATAAAAATTTTGCACTATTTTTCAAATCCATATTTCAAGTATAGTTACATCCATTTCATATTTTTAATCCTAATAAAGGTAAGGTCTTTGTGAGATCTTGGATCAAAAGTTTGCATTTTGTTCGATTTTGAAGTTTGGATTATGATTTGATTGTTAAGTGTTCCACTTGTGTTTTGATGAATTGATTTTGTGTCAAGGATGTTTGATTTGCTGAACCCTTCCTTCTTATAGGATAGCTTTCGCTCCTAGTTTGATGTCATTGTGTTGTTAGACTTGGGACATTTTTCAGATTCATGATGAAAACCTTAGGTACTTGCAAATTCAACTATGGGGTTTTATTATGCAATATATACAAATGTTGGTGACTAGGCATGAGACTGACTTGGACTTTCAATGGCGCACATTTTTCAGGTTTTCATCAATTAAATTGGCTTGCTCTTTTTTCATTTTTCCCAAGATTTTTTCCTTTTCTTTTGCTACCAAGGTGCCTATTTGTTAGGTTTTCACCAAGACAACATCTTTTTAGGATCATTTCTAAATGTTTTTGGCTTTTTTCATGCTCAATTTTAGAATATTTTTTATCTTTTCTGCTTTTTTTTCTATTTTTCAAATTTTTAAAAATTTTCAAGATCTCTTTTGACTATGTATAATAAATAGGATGCTTTCTCATCTGATTTTTTGATACTCTTTTTTTTTATACCCTTTCATCTGCTTTATGTGTAGAATATCTTCAGGTGTATAATATTGATAGGTTCTTGTAATGCTTCCCCATCACAATCAACTAGTTTGTAGGTGCATGCTCCAAAAGAAGAGGTGATAACAAAAGGACCTATCCAGTTTGCTTCCCATTTTCCTTTCTTCTCTCTTTCTGCTTGATTTTTAGGGTTTTCTCGCAAAACCAAATCACCTATTTGGAACGTCCTTGGTTTGATGAGCTTGTTGTAGTTTTCCTTGACATTCTATTCTAATACACTTTTAAATGCTCAAAAGGTTGTTGTCTTTCATCTAGTAGCTCTAATTCTTGCAGTCTAGCAACCTTATAGTCTTATTCACTCAGTAATCCATGCAATGAGACTCTTAAAGATGAGACTTCTACCTCCAAGGGTAAAACTGCTTCAGCTCCATAAATTAAGGAGAATGGTGTAGCTCGTGTTGGCGTTCTGATGCTTGTCCTATAAGCCCATAAAGTAGGGTTTATTTGAATGTGCCAATCTCTACTTGAATTATTTATTGTCCTCTTCAATATTTTTAGGATGTTCTTGTTTGTAGTTTTCGCTTGTCCATTACCTTGTGGGTAATATATTAAAGATGGATGGTTTATCATATGTAATTTTGTACATAATTTTTTCAAGTCCTTGTTCTTGAAATGTTTTGCATTATATGTTATTATGGATTGAGGAACACCATACCTACAAATTATGTGGTTTAATATGAACATGGAAATTTGCTTTCCTGTGGCAGTAGATAATGGCACAACTTCTACCCATTTGGTAAAGTATTCAATTGCTATAATGATAAACTTATTACCATTTGATGATGGTGGATAAATCATTCCTATTAAGTCCAACCCCCATTGATAAAAGGGCCAAGGTGTAGTCATCGGATGTAATTCTTGAGCTGACACATGAATCAGGTTCTCGTGGTATTGACATTTCTGACAAGTCTTCACAAAGTGACAAACATCTTTCTCCATAGTAGGCTGTAGTATCCTATCCTAAGAAGTTTCTTTGCTAGGGTTAAACCATTCAAATGTGACCCACAAATTCCTTCGTGGATTTCTTGTAAGGCTAAAGTTGATTCCTCCTTCTCTTAACACCTTAAAAGCATTATGTCTAGACTTTTATGATATAATGTGTTGGATAGAAGGGTGTAACAAGAGCCTTGTCTCATGAAACTTTTCTTTTGGTTTTGGGTTTGGTACATGGGTAAAGTTTGGTCTTTTAGGTATGCATAAATGGATCCATACAAAGGTGATTCATCTCCCACTAATAGGCAAATGGTGTGGGGATGGGAAGGGTCAAATGTGGGTTGTCCGACTTCTTCTACGAAGAATTCATATCTGGCGCTTTGATCCGACATTTGGAAAAATGAAGCTAATGTAGCCATAGCATCTGCTTCTTTGTTCTTGTCTCTTGGCACTTGTTCAAAATTTATCAATGTAAAGTACTTCTCGAGATCTTCTATCATGTTTTTGTAGGGTATCAACTTATCATCCTTGGTTTGATACTCATCATTTATCTGATTAATGACCAATTGAGAATCTCCAAATATTTGCAATTATGTCACCTTCCATTCCAATGCTAATTTGATACCGATAACTAGTGCCTCATACTCAACTATATTGTTTGTACATGGAAATAGTATCTTGTATGATTTAGGGATCGTTGATCCTTGAGGAGTGATTAGTAATATTCCTGCACCTGATCCATGTTGGGTATAAGAGCCATCAAAGTATAGCTTCCATGTCTTTGCTTCAACATTGATTATCTCTGAATCTGTAAATTCTACTTGAATAGGATGTTTATCTTGTAATGGTGACTATGCTAGTTGGTCTACTATCACTTGGCCTTTGATTACCTTTCTATCCACATATTCAATATCAAACTCGCTTAGAACCATGACCCATTTGGTGAATCTTCTTGTGAGGGCTATTTTGCTTAGGAGGTATTTCAATGGATCATTTTTTGTTGAGTTTGATCTTATGAGATATCATATAATGTCGTAATTTTTGGGAAGCAAAAACTAGTGCCAAACATGCTCTTTCTATAATTGTATAGTTCAACTCATATTTTACCAAGGTTCTGCTTATGTAATATATGACTTTCTCTTGTCCAGTTTCATCCTCTTAAGCCAAGAGTGCTCCTAAAGTATGTTCTATCGCTGAAATGTACAAAATAAAGGGCTTTCCTCTGATTGGTGGATTCATCAAATACTTTTTAAGTAATGTGAATGTTTCTTCACACTTTTCATCCTATCTAAATACTATGTCCTTGTAAAGGAGTTGAGTAAAAGAATGACATTTCTCCACCAATTGTTATATGAAGCTCCTGATTGACTGGATTTTGCCTTGAAGTGATCTCATTTGGATTACATTTTGAGGTGCCCCCATTTCCATAATTGCTTTTACTTTTGCGGGGTCTACCTCTATTCCTTTAGCTGAAACTATGTATCCTAGCAACTTTCCTGATTATACACCAAATGCACATTTCTTGGGATTTAGTCTTACTTTGAACTGCTCCAACCTTGTGAATATCTTTTCCAAAATAGGTAGATGCTCTTCTCTTGAATGAGATTTTGCAAGTATGTCATCTACATAGTCTTCTAGGAATTTATGCATCATATCATAAAAAATAGTAGTCATTTCTCGTTGATATGTTGCTCTTGTAGTTTTGAGACCAAATGGCATAACATTCTAGCAAAATGTTCCCCATGCGCATGTGAATGTCATTTTATCTTGATTCTCAGGTACTATTTTAATCTGATTATAGCTACTAAATCCATCCATTGGTGAGAACATTGAGTGACCCGTTGTTAAATCTACTATGGCATCTATGCTCGATAACAGAAAATCATCCTATCATCCTTCGAACACATGAGGTTGAGATCTCTGAAGTCCATGCAAATTTTGATTGACTTGTCTTCTTTTGGAATATGCACAATGTTTGATATCCATTCGACATAGTCGATGGCTCTTATGAATCCCACTTTGAGTGATTTTTCCAATTCCACTTTGTGACAAGAAGTGCTATGTGTGGGTGCATTTTACTCAACTTCTATTTGACTGGTCTAACTCCATTGATGTTTAATTATGCATTATCATATTAGGATATAGTCCTGACATATCATCATATGACCATGCAAAATTGATTTGTCTCTCCTTGAAGAATTTTATGAAATCCTCTTTTTCTTTACTAGATAAAGATGCTTCTAGGTGTATAATATTTGGTTCTAATTCTGACCCAATGTTGACTTTTTCCATTGGTTTGATCAAAATAGGTGACCTTTCCTCATAGTGTTTGGGCAAAGTGTCCAACCTCTCTTCCTTAGGTGCCTTTGTTGGGTTTTCACCTTCAAAAACGCTCTTTATTTCTTTCTCATTTTTATCTAATGCTGCAATAATGTGGTTTTCAACATTAGATTCTTTCAATTTTTATTTTTTTTTGTTCTTTTCATTTTTATCTAAACTGATAGATTGGATAATTCCCTTTGTCACTTCTTGATATTCAATTGGAGAATAAGGTTCAACCGCATTTAGGTATTGGTACACCGATTTGTCATTCAGGAATGTTGGAAGGATAGTAGGTTCGATGGAATCCCACTCAATGAGTTCTGGATAGATAAGGGATAAGGGATCAATGTTTCGGTCTGGCTCGATTGGGTTTAAGGACATGACCTTATTGGAAGGTTCGAACATTGTATCGCTCAAATCTATAACATGTGCCTCTTCTAGGTGTTCTAGAGAACTCAGATCAAAATCTTCCTCACTTGAATCCTCTCGAGTTTCCAATGGGTAAAAATATCTTGGGTTAAACCTAGTGTTAGATTTCCCTATAGTAGGTATCCACGATGGAACATAAGGCTCTCCTGCCAATTGATTTTTTCCAACTTCATGACTTGGCACATTTTCTAGCACTTCATGATTAGAACTTGATGCTTGATTATGATTTGGTCCTGAAGCTTGTTCTTTTCCTTTGTTGGGAGTATAAGTGTGAGTTAAATCCACCTCTTTATCTTGGCAAGACTCACTTGACAATGAGTCCCACTCCCAATTGTTTCAATCCTCATCACTTTAAGAACCTAGTTGCAAAATTTGATCATGGATCATGGGGTGGCTCTTTTGAGTGTATCCTTGTTCAAGATACCCCAATCCAGTTTTCTCCTTGCTATCCCTCCAAGACATTTCAATGGGTTCAATTAACCCTTTGTTTCTTTTACCTAAAGGTCCTTGTCCTTTATATTTCATTTTCTACATTATTTGGAAACCTTTGCCATATTGATGAGGGGGAATGCTAATATTTTGAATGCATTTTTCATGGGCTCTTCACTCCTCATCTTTTTATAGTCATTTTAAGATTTCATTATCTTCTTCATCCATAGATGAAGTACTAGCTCCTACAAAGTGGTCATTGTATTTATAGGGTGTATGTAGGCTAGAGGGTTTTCCATGGGACTTGGGAGATAAGGGTAGATCCACCATAGATAAAGAGTATTCTCCCACACCCTTTTGTTTGATTTTGCATTGCTTATCAAAACTTTTCATCATGCTAAAATACCTGTAAAACCCTACTATTCTTGCCTCCCAAGCACAATTAACAAGGTTCAATTATCCCAAACTCTCTAACTAATGGGAATCAAGTATTTCTACTCTCCTCCACAAACAAGGGGTATTTTATTTTAGATGATTGATTATTCCATAGCCTTTCTTTTAATCAAGGAATTTGATAGTTTTGGAATTTTGATTCACTTGAAAAGTGAAGATCATAGTCCTAGTATCAAATTCCTTCAACAACAATAGGTTGTTTTAATTACTAGATTTCAAATGACAAGGCCACAATTTAAGCAAAAATTGACTAAGTTTAAAAGACTTACCTTATTTCGAAGCTAGCTAAGGCTAGGGGCATTTTTTATTTGATTTCTCATATTTTTAACTCACGTACACTAGTGCATTTGACCACAAATTTTGACCAAAATTTTTTACCAAAGTGCAAAATGGTTTTACTTGGTCGCATTATAAAGGATAAATTTTGTTTTTTTTAACTTTTATGCCCGTGTTGGTCAAAATTTCAACCAACACGGGCATAAAAGTTTTTAAAAAAAAGAAAATGCATCTCCATTTCATTTTATGTTGTGTGCGCGCGAAGATCATATACGAACGGAGTGAAGCTAGGAGGGAAGATTGCAATTTACTACCTTTCTACCACTGCTCTTCACTATCAACAATTCTGAGTATGTTCTCTGCTTTTTGTTTTCCTATGAATTGTAATGACAGTGATCTCCACATTGTGAAACATTAGCAGTTCATGTTGCCACTGGTGTTTCATTTTGCTTTGTCAACTAGATAACAGTAACCTTTGGTGTTTCGTTTTGCTTTGTGAAAAATTAGCAGTTCGTGTTGCCACTGGTGATGGCCCTTCTAACCTTATGGCCCTTCTAACCTTTTCTTTAGCCATCCCTAGGCATCACCAGGAGATTATCGATGATGCTAGTCGAAGGTTCTATAAATCACACTAGAACTATATAGTTCTAGCGCGATTTATAGAACCTTCGACTAGCATTGAATGAACCAAATGGGTGGATGAATCAGTAATTTATAGAACACGGTTCAAACCATTGAATGAATCAAATGGTTTATGCAGATTATGGGAAAATGTTGTGATCACAGTGAAGAGCAGTGGTAGAAAGGTAGTGTTAATGGTGGCTCGGTATAACAGTGGGTGAACCGACCACATAAGTCATATATTTTATGCTGGGAAACATTCTAATATGTTGATTCGATGGTGTTCCAATGACCAATTTGACACAGAAGTGTCGACGAGGACACAAAGATTGATAAAGCCCTAAGTTTCAATGGTTTGGGGTCCCAAATTGGGGGTTTGGTATCTGCAGAGCACTGGAGTCTAATTGCTTCAGGAATTGGGAAATTTAGGACATAAATAGGCACTATCTAGGAGTTGAGGTGTATAAGAGGTCATTAGTTTGCACTTCCTTTGTTATTTGAGCATTTTCATGTGTTAAAAATAGGGTATCAATCATACTTACCAGTGTTTGTCCAAAATAACAATATAGAAGCTTTTGGTATGTTGTAGAGTCTTGTAAAAGGTAACTATAAATGTGGTTATCTCATTAAGTGCTTTGAGAAAAGAAAGAGTTATTTTCATTACAAATTTGCAGCATGGCCAATAGGCAGGGTATTGGGCTTTGGGGTCCAATTTGTGAAAACTTTGTGAAGTGGGATCATAGGTTGTGTTGGGATATTGTAACCAAGCAAAGTGAAGACAATAAACTCAATTCCATCTTTTAGGGACCCTTTGAGATTGCCTTGAGAAGTCAGGCTCTTGAGCATTATAGGTTTGGGTAGGCTACAGTGCCTATACCTCTGAAATTTCTAAAACTTATTGTGAATTGCAGTCATAGACTCCCTAGATCATCATGGAATTCTATAATTCAGACAGTTCATTGCCTTGTCTATGTTATTTCTTTCTATCATTTCTAATTAGGATTGCCTCATCTTTTATTGGTGAAAACTTATCAAATAGTTATATTCCTTGTATATTCTATTGCTTTCTATTAATGCTTCAATATATATTTTCCTAGAAACCTTATCTTTTTCAAAAGAACCCATTTTAGGCTTTTGTAGACATGCATGAAAAATGTGGTAATATAGATGGGCAGTGAACTGTTTGAAAAATTACCTTAATGAAATGTGGTCTCATGTTTCTTAATTTGTCCCGAGAGCAGTTCAGAAAGATACTACTCATAGTTCATAGAATTAACTTATCTCAAAGAGAAATATCAATACTAGAAGTATACCTATTTTTTTTTAATCAATATAATTTCATGAATTAATGACTATGAATGAAATTCATGAACTTTATAAAGTACTTATCTCTTTATGTTAATTCTAATGGAGACACTTTATATTTCCTGGAAATCTCTCCAAAGATGCACTCGAGTCTAAATTGTTAGTTGCTCCAAAGAATGATGTCAAATTGTACCATAAAAGCCAAGAACATTCATGAACATCTCTCCAATCCACTAGAAGAAATTACCTCCACATTGAAGAACCAAATCACAATCTACATAGACTCTTTCTCTTTGAGAGATGTCTCAGTTTTTCTCTATAAATCTTGGATGCTACAATCACTTTCACAAATTCCTTGAAAATTTTTCTAATGCATTGTTCAGTTAAGAAGAATGAGCCTTGAGAATATCGGTAGCCTCTGCATGAACTAATGCTTTATTTCCACCAAAGAACACTAAGGGGATTTTTAACAAAGGTTATAGTTGTATGTACCTTTCTCAATATGTACAAAAATGAAGAGAAAAACCAAGCACGTGAGCTGCTTCACACATAGTTATGGGTTTTTCTATGATTGACATCTTCTTCAAATGGAACCTTCTCCCCTTTATAACATCCAATACGAAGGAGAAGTTACTCCTCTTCCTCATGTCTATTAAGAGCCACAACCCTTCACAATTACCACTTTTTGAAACAACACAACCCTTCATAATTTTCATTTTTTGAGAAGGTCACAAGCTTTCTTCTTTTTATTTCTTTCTTCTTTCATTAATCCTCTCTTGATTTATATCCTCCATTCCCTCTTCTCCATAAATATGGATCCCTCTCTGAATTAAGTACTGTGTCATATTCTTATTGCCTGATAATTCAAACTAAATCTCCTTTTTTCGCTATTACCCTATTTCCACATCTGATTTCGTCTCAAATATTATAATTCTTATTTTATCTGCTTTTATTTCTGCCATAATTGTGTTGTGGACCCGCTCTAACTTGAGAATGCATTTTCCCTTGTATTCCTCTTCCATTCAACACCTATTTGTGCTTGCATATTTTGAGGAGACACATCTCTTTGGAAAGATGCACCCATTTAAAGGGGTCATATCTCGTCATTGTTGTCTTGTTGATTAGATCTGCACTTCTCATTCTTGATAAAAAAAATTTCCCCCTTTCAAATGAAGCTGCCTTCTCCCTTTTATACCTCATAGTTTGAGGGAGTCACAACTTTTCCTCTCATGCCTTTTGACCATTCATTAACTTAATTTTAATTAAATTTATGTTAAATTTTATTTTTATTTTTTGTATTTTAATTTTGTTATTATTATTATTTAATATTAAATCCTATTTCAGAAAGGGGACATTACAATTAGTGAGACCATGTATCAAACATTTCGTTATCCTTAAATTATGTAGATAGTCTGAGTATTCTTACCAAACGAAAACAAGTCTTCCCCAATCCAACTTGAAACAATTTTTGGAAGCTACATCATATTTTGTGAAATGTTCAGTGCAGTCAATATGTTATAATGCTTCTTTCCTCCATGAATATGAACATAGGTGTTCCAGAAGTGATTTGTGAACCTCTGACACAAAAACTTTGAATTTAAAGGCCCCATAGGATTATGGATCACCTAACTGAAATTTTTTCGTGTTTAGCAATTGTGGAGAGCATAGGATTTATCAATGTAATAGAGAATAATTATAATCTAACTTTATATTTACATATTTATCAATGTATATAGTAATATCAATTATTGATATTGATATGTATGTATATATATAATAAATTATTTCTCATAATAATCATATAGTCAATATTATTTATCTAATCGATGTTACAAACATCAACACTCCAATATTATTTACTTGCAAATATGGACCTCAAAAATATCAAAATATAATATGAGAATGGGAAAATTTGATTCGCTTGAATTTTGAAATCTTCACGTAGTTTGATTTGAAAATAGATTTAATTTACTAAACTATTCAAAACTTTCATCAAATTCAAAATTTTCTGTGTTGTGAAATGTGCTAACTTTTTAGTTTGAGTTTTTTCCCTTCATTTTAATTAATCAATTTAACTTAATTATTCTTTAAGCAATGATAGAGGTAAAAATGGTGTGATTTCTAATAAAAGTTAGTCATAATTTAGATAATGTGTGGTTCTATTTATACAAATTTATACATTGGGTTTGTAAGTTTTTGAATAAACTATAAACCCTTGTTTGCATAGTCATGGCCAATATAGAAAATTTTGTTTTGACCAAAACCCAAAAACTAACAGGATCTTCCTTCTCAAATGAGGAAAGCCTCAATTCATTGATTCCCTCAACTAATATAATTGTCTCTTTATCCGCTCCCTATAGTCCTAAAGAAATGAAAGCTATGAATTAAGCTTGGCAATTTAAGCTCTAGTTTCTGCATCCTTATCCTTTGAAATATTATATATATTATTGCCAATTGTGTGATCTATGACTCAATGGAGTCAATCTCATCCTTTATGCTTTTTTGAAAAACTAGGTCATTTCAAGAAAAATTGATAGAACACATACTTAACTTCATTAGCACATTCCTTAAATAATTTCAAGTGATGCTAAAATATATCAATTGTGTGCATTTTCATACTGATTAAAGGCTTCTACCTTTCTCTTATCTTTTATCTTACTTAAGGCATCCCACTCTTCTTTATTCTCAATGAGAGAGGAATGATCCTTGAAGGAACCTATCGAAAGCTTCAATTTTTGTTTTAGAAGCAATGAGGAATCAATGTTTACCACTTAAATTCATCACTTGTCTTAGTAGTGTCTTGAACCTTCTTAGTATTTTCCTCTTCCTCTTTCTCATTAAGAACTATAGTTTTCTCTAAAGGAACAATGTCCTATTCTTTGTTTCTAGTTGTGTTCCTTGAAGGAGGGACACCTATTTCACTTTGATCTTCTACACCACTACTCTTTGGATGAGCAGTTTTCTTATCCTTCTTATCACTCTTCTTTGTTGTATCCCTCTCAATCATAGGAGCATCAAAGGAAAATATATATATATGTCTTGTGTGGATGCATAAGGTATATCCTAAAAATTAATATCATCTATAAGTGCTTATTACATAGGAACAACTTCAACCTTCTTCATCTCCTCTACTATTTTAGTAGTCATCTTTTTAGTTTGTTTCTTTTTCCTCTCTTTCTCTTCTTTGTCCATTCCCATGATGGTATTCACCCATTTTTTGGGGCCGGAACTCTTATGCCTACATTTGAGACAATTGGACTCTTTCCTCATTTGAGAAGGAAGACCCAAAAAATGAGGACCCCCTCTTTTCACTTGGCAGTATTGTGAGGTTTTCACACCATCACCCCCATTTCAAATGGGGACCCCCTCTTTTCGCTTTGGCAGTATGAGTAGTGGTCTTAGTTGGTACCAATTTTCAAGTCTCCAAGTTTGAGAGATGAGTTTGAGCAACTTTGCCTCATTTACGAGTCAAGAGCCGAACCTTGAAATGTGAAGAGGAGAGCAAGATCTAGTGTTTGAGACTTGAGAGGTAAAGAGAAAGTAGGATGCACCATCAATGGTGATGGTGCATGAAAGTTGTTATGAGAAACAAATCCAAATGGCATTGATATGGGTGTGAATTCAAGTTTGAATTAGATTGTGAACAAGGTATGAAATTGAGGTGAGAATGAGTAAGATCCAAGTATGATAAATGGACAAGTATGAATGTCAACATTCAGTTCAAGAATGAATCCCACTGAAAATGGAGGCAAAGAGAGTTATCATGGACCTAATTTCAATGAGGAATGACCAAGCAAAGTTTAGCTTTGGATGAGCTATGCCAATAAAGTAACTCCCATTACAACCACTTTGTAGCTCATTCAATAATAAATAGAGGCCACATACATTTCTTTTTAAATAGTGGCTATTAAATATATCATGCTGGTAGACTTGATGTTAAAATACATTTTGTATACAGGCATTTATTGCTTATGTTAATGATGTAATAAGACCCCATTAGTTATGCCAATAAAGCAACTCCCATTACAACCACTTTATAGCTCATTCAATAATAAATAAAGACCACATACCTTGAAGTGTGTGCCATCCAATTCTCTCAAACTTGATGAATCTGTTCTTTCAACATTTGTAGCAGAGCAAGGAATCCATAGGAAGTGTATGCTGATTTAGAGAGAGGAAACCCAAAGAAATAAAGTTGGTATCTAAAAGGGAAGAAATATGCTGTGGACCTGTCGTCTGAGGAACAATTGCAGCATAGATGAATTGTGGTAGAAGGCATGGGTAAAACGTGATTGGGTATGGATAAACAATACCAATAGTTTACTATCCAGATGAAGAATTATCTGATACATCTAAAAAATAAATTGGATTATGGAAGCTCTGAAGATTGCTTTATGGAGATTTAGAATTTAGCAAGCATTTTTCTAGCATCTCTTTTGTGCATTTTCGTCATGAAGGTAACAATGCAAATAATGCCTTAGCTAACGTGAGGATTCTCCAAGACCATCTCTTTTTTCTTCAATGATGATGTGGAATCATGAACTTTGTTAGGAAGCATTCTACTGGATGATAAGTCACCTTGATTACTTTAAAGAGTATCAACTTGTCATTCCCAATGGTAGTTGTCTCTTAATCATTGGTTTGTTATATTTTGATGTGACCCTTTGTTCTATCCTTGGTGTATGTTGGTATTGAAGGCATTTGTATTGATGAGAGCTATTTATTTCGGTCGCTGCTATGTTCTCACACATGTCATTGCTCTATTTCTCATGGTATTCTAGGTTTTGAGTTATCTTGCTTGTTTGATGCTTTAGTATGTTTCCTAATGTCTACATTTTGGTTATGTATAAGGAAATTTAGTTATTCCCTTGTGTTCCATTTATTGGTACTAAGGGCTTCCCTTTGGTAACAAGAGACTTGTTCATGTTTATCTGCAGGTTGCAAACAAATCATCCTTCTTCCACCAACGAGTCATTCCATTCAAGAAAGACCATGTCTGACGATATCAACACACAAAAAAATAGGGAGATAATTGCTAGACTATGGTCTAACTTAAAAAGAAAGGGTGATGGAAAATGTTATTGTCCTTGCAAACTTTGTAAGGGCTTAAAGACTCGAAGATATCTAATCAAAACAGCTAAGGAACATTGTAGGCAACATGGTCACATTGAAGGGGGAAATGAATTTCGTCCATTGGTATGTATTTTAATATTTTATAAAATTCATAAGACATGATTTGATGATGATAACATGGTCATGGTTAATATAAGGTCATCATTTTCATATAGGTCAATGTCCCTCAGTTTCATGTTATGGACCATGACAATCTGGAGAATGTGGATTTCCAAATGAGGGAACATGGAGGTGTGAATATAGAAGTAGAAGGTAATGATATCATGGAAGAAGACCACAATGATGAAGAAGATCAAGATGATCACGATGATCAAGATGATGATGATGTTGATGCAGAGCTTGATGTACCTATACTTGAGAAGGCACACGAGCCCCTATATGAAGGCTCCGAAACAACTCTTCTTGCTACTGTATTCTTGTTGGTGAACTTGAAGGTTATGAATGGTTTATCCAACATAGCAATGACACGTATGTTAAGGTATGTCATCTTTTTTCATTATTTTAGTCGTAATTTTCTTACAATTAATATTGGGTGAATTATGTAGCAATTAATATTCTTTAAATTAACAAATTATATTTTCGGTCATAGGTTGATAGGTGAGTGTTTGTTACCACCATCAAACATTCTACCTCGCTCATACCGAGAATTATTTGCCATTATGAAAGATATTGGAATGGAATATCAAACAATACATGCATGTCCGAATGATCATATTATATATTATAAACAGCATGAATTTGCAACAGAATGCCCTATTTGTCATATTAGTAGATATCAATTAGATCGAATAACTAAAAAGGTGCCTCGCAAGGTTCTTCGACATATTCCCATTATTCCACGTTTGCAACGATTATTCAAGTGCAATAGCTTGGCACAATTTATGGATTACCATGCACGCAATAGAAGTCAGGATGGCATTATGCGAATGTCTGCAGATGGCTCGGCATTTAAGGAAATAGAAGAAAAATGGCCACACTTTAAAGAAGAACCTCATAATCTCAAGCTTTCATTGGTAGCGGACGGTGTCAATCCGTTTAGAGAGATGAGATCTACTTACTCGGTGTGGCCTATTTTTGTTATCAACAATAACATTCCTCCTTGGTTGTCCATAAAGAGGGAGCACATAATGTTGTCACTAATTGTTCCAGGTATTTTTTGATTTAATGGTCATCTAAATTAATTTATTATTAATTATTCATCAAAATGGTCATAATAATTATGTAATGTTTTTGTTCATTCAACTAGGTAAGTACCAAGTTAAAGATATCAATGTATATATTGAGCCCCTTATCGACGAGTTGATGGTGTTATGGAATGGGGTCACTATGTATGACATCTCTAGACCAATAGGACAAAGACAATTTCAATTCCATGCAATGCTTGTATGGACAATACATGATGCCCCTGGGCTAACACATTTTTGTGGTATGTTCTCTTCTTAACTCCTCTTTTTTGGTATGTTATAGTGCTAACACAAAGTTAACACATTTAATCCAATTATACATGATCTTGTAGGTCTTCAGACAAAGGGAAAATTTGCATGTCCAGTTTGTGGTCCAAAGACAAAATCTCGTCATTCAAAAAGTTTGAGAAAGCAGGTGTTCGATGAGAATAGACACTTTCTCCACAGAAATCATAAGTACAGAATTACTAAAAAATATATTTTCAATGAGAAAGAAGAGACTACATCAAAGCCACGGAGAATGACACCTCGCCTATGGAAGTTGGCATACAATAAAATAAATCGTTGAGGTAATGTCATTCCATCTGATGGGTTTTGTTTCAAATTTATATTTTGATATTGTGTTTTGTTTACTGATGATGTAATTGATGTTTGTGAAGGTTGTCAAGGCATCAATGACCAACTTCCAAAAGGACTAAAAAGTTATCCTACACAATTTAATAGGTTGTCGTACTATGAGCAACTTCCAATCATGCATTTATTTGATCCTATGCATATTGGAAAGAATGTAACAGAGACATTATGGAAAATATTGGATGGAAGGCGTTACAAAGACCAAATTATCAAAATTTGTAGTGACATTGAAGAATCCAACCATGCAATGAAAAATTTTATTCGATCAAATAACAATGGAGACCAGATTGATACAAGTGCCCTTCCATGGTTATTGTCGGAGCAGTAGAGCAATGCTATAAAAGAAATTATAAACAAAATATGATTTCCCACAGGATTTGCTGCGAACATAAATGATCTCATATCAAAGAAAAGTGAATTTGGGCCAGGGATGAAAATACATGATTGGCATATATTTATTAAGGTAATTCATATTATTTTGTATTCACTATATATTTGTATACTGCATGTGGTTTTCATTGCATTCTTTTATAAAATATTGACAAGATCATTTTACAAATATTGTAGTACGTTCTACCTCTATCTCTCCCACACCACTTTGCCAACGGTGTCAAACAAGTTATATATGATCTTGAAAAATACATGAGGTGGTTGTCATCTAAAGAAATCAATAAAGAAAATATAAAATACTGGAAGAGAAAAATTCCTCTTCTTATGTGTGAAATGCAAAAGTGTCTACCTTCAACTTTTGTCAATGCACAAGAATATTACCTCATACATCAAGTTGAGGAGATTGAATTGTGTGGACCTGTACCAACTAGGTCAATGTGGATGGTTGAGAGGCACTTGAAATTTTTGAAAGGCTTGGTTCGACAAAGAGCACATCCTGAGGGTTCTATGGTGGAGGGATATATGGTATACCAGACCATGGTGTACATTAGTGAATATCTTCCTAAGTTTGCAGCAAAGATCCATGTAGATCGTATTTGGGATCCCAACTCCATTAACAAATTTGAAGGGGAGTACTTGATGGGCAAAGGTAGATTGAGGAAAGTGAGAGGTAAATCTAAGATGTTATTATAGTTAATTAATTCTTATAAATCTGGTCGAGTGTGGGATGCAATACATTTGTATATTGCAAACAATCTTGATTGGATGACGGTATGGATTAAACGATGTCAACAAAATAGTTGCTCATTAACATGGGAAGGTGTTGCTTCATTGGTTAGAGAAGCTCATCGTAATGGAGATTCCAATGTTACTCCAATGGTAATTGATCTAGCACATGGTTTAAGAGGTGGACAGGTATGTACAAATTTATTAATGATCATGACTCGTATGTTTCATATCAACTCATGATGCAAATAATTTACACACTTGAAAAATTGCAGGTCAAGCACCACAAAGCTATGTACTATCATGGCCATAAATTTCGCATAAAAAGTTGGATGACACAAAGAAAACTTGTGATTCTGGGATAAGTGCAGTTTTTGAGGTCACCAATATATCATCTAGAAATGACATACATCCTCAACAATCTCAAAATCAATACTATGGCATCTTAGATGATATAATTGAGTGCGACTTTAACTCCTTCAAAGTAGTTCTATTTGTCGTCAAATGGTACAGGCTACGACTGAATCAAAATGATCTAAATAGAACTGTTATTCAACATGATAATGAATTTACAATGATTAATACAAGGTCGTTTGAGCCAGTTGAAGATGAGCCCTATGTTCTTCCAAGCCAGTGTGAGCAAGTGTTTTACTCAGAGGTTCCACATAAACAGGGTTGGTCATTTGTTGTTAGACATGATCTAAGAGGAAGGCCGATAAAGTATAATGTTATGGAAGAAGAAGATACCAAAGATGATGAAGAAGCAGATGATGATGATGATGATGATGATGATGGTGATGGTGATGATGACGATGATGATGATGATGGTGATGATGATGGTGATGGTGATCATGGCAATGATGATAATGGTGATGTTGTTGATGGAGATGATGATGGTGATGATGGCGATGATGGCGATGATGATGATGATGATGATCAATGACATAATTGAAATGGTTACATATTTATTGTGTTCAATTCTAATGATTATGACATATGTGATTTATAATTACCAATTTTTTGTTTATGATGCTCAATTAATTGTTGTTGATACATGTATATTTGTGTTTGATTATCACCCTTTTTGCAAATAGGCAATTGACTATAGACATTGTCACCCCGGCCTTCTGTTGACGATCTTGCATTCCATACATAAGGTAAATTTGTTCATGTTTACGATGTTGCATATTGTTCATGTTATCTTCTAAGTTATTTGTAGCATACGTATCATGTAATATTTAGCTAACTTAAGATAAATGATTAACATATGCAGGAAATTTGACCCCTTTGGCGTGGATCATGCACAGTGACATGGATCGGCAGGTATAAGTCAATAAATAGACATAATTTTCTTATATTCTTCTTGTTTATCACTGAGCACGTATGTTATAAATAGACATATTATATAATCATATAATGTATATATAGACAAAGAAGAACCGTACGTATGGGTCACGACTTGATTATTCTATATATATTGACATGGCAATATCTCATTTGATGGATTGCAGCACCCACCAAATAGGTACTTGTCAGATCTATCTACATCGAATGAGGGAAATGAGGGAATGCTAGATGAAAGTTCTACATGTAGTATGGCTAAAATAGGGAGATCAACTAGAGGTCAAAAGATTAGAAAAAAATTTGATAAACGCATGAAATATTTCCTTGCTAATGGGAGGTCATGTTCTTATGATGATGAGACCAAAGGCGACATCAAGGTGCCCTTTCGGTACACACACATTGAGAAAGAATGGGTACCCAATGAGCTACCTCCAATTAATACTAATTTTTGTGTTAATGAGAGGATATATCGCATTGCTCCATCCTCATTACATGGTTTGGGCCTATTTTCCATGGATGGGATAAAGGTATATTACAACAGAGTTGTTGAATTGTTCAAGTATGTCAGTCCGTGTTACAATTACAATGATTGGATGCGGATTGTTCAATATAAAAAAAGTATGCGTAGGTATGCACTATCAGCTAATTATATACAAAGGAAAGAAAATGATCAAAGTAAAAGATTTGCAATGTACATTGATGGGAGACCAAAAGCAACAGGTAATATTGTGGGTTTTATAAATAGTACGCGACCTTCGTCAACTAATAAGCAACCCAATTGCATATTTGAGGCGCGTGAGGGGAATCAAGTTTTTGTATCTGCAATAAAATCAATAAGTGTAGGGGAAGAACTGCTAATAGATTATCATTTAAATCGCATAGATACAAACAAAGTTACTATCATGAGGGTGGTAAGTACTATATACCATTTTATTAATTATTATTTTTTTGCTAAGTCTATTATTTTTAGTTCGCTAAAGTTTTTATATTTAATCTTTGTCACAGGACGATATGGATCCCGCACATGATAGAGGCCACAACGATGCTCCTCCCACCTGTTCTTCAGCAAAGGTAAACCTTATTAAAATTGTACAAATTAGATAGTTGAAAAATGTTATATTATTACGTTATTTTATTTATGGTTTTGGAGTTTTTATGATAGTTTTACTGATATTCCTATCACAATTTGATGTTCAGGATAAGGGAAAAGCACCCTCGACAGTAGAGGCAATAGCTACCCCCGAGGATGATGATCTTTTTGTAGATTCGCCTAATGTTATAATCATGTTGAAGAAAAAAATGAAACAAATCAATAAAGATATAATTAATATTTTGTATGAAACAAATCCAACTGAGGAGATGCTCATGAGGCTAACTGAATTGAAAGCACTCGCACGTCGGTATCAAGTAAGCAGTAATGAATCTTTAGTTATAACAAAATTTCAATAAAGGTTAATATTTTATACTCTTTTATGTTGTGAAGTAAAATATATGTAATATGTGTTCTTGTTGCAAGATTTTATGGAATCTCTAGTACCTGGTCAAGGACAATGTGCGGATGAGGCCGGTACTAGTAGACCTCCGGCCACCTCAGTTAAAATAATCCTTTAGTTGACAAGTTACAAGGAATTTTTTTTTTGGAACATTCAAAAACTTCTCAAGTTAACTCTTACTTTTATTATTTCAAAATGTCTTTGCTAACAATGTATTGTTCAGGTCATCAATTGCAGGAGACTCCTCCTAGCCAGGTTGTCCATAGAAGATTGTCGAGTGCAATGTCGGCCACAAGGGCCATGCAAACATCAACGCCTTCAAGGGCTATGGAAACTGGTAAATCATTGTTTTACTATATTTGGTTTTGTGCTAATTATGATTTCATAATTTGTACTTTAATCTTGGGTGCATCACATAGTGGATTATTTTTTTGGAGCAGGAGATACCCCGATGGCACCGCTTGGTACACCAGATACTGATCAATCTACATGTATCGGTGATAATTCACCACCATTTCCTGGATCTACCCGTGTTACTAGCACAGGAGCTACACAGACGTCATTATTGATTAACAATAATGAATCAATGCCTATAAAATGTCCTCAAATTCCAGGTACTTTAAATAATTATTTTTTATATTGTAATATGCATTTACCTATTCATAACAAGTTTTGGATTGATTATCCCATGACATTTTTTGCAGGAAATGATACGTTTTATAAGAAGCTTTATGACCTCACATTGCAGATATTCAGGCCCACCATACGTACAAGGTGGAACATCATAAGCGAACTAAGTTTATCCCACTATTTTTTTTTTATATCATTATTGGTATAGTATTTTTCCTTTCATTCTGGTCTTTTCTTTTAGTGGCTATATCTAACAATTTTGTGTTTTTCCTTAAAAGGTGGAATTTGCAAGAAAAAAGTTTAAAAGATCAGCTTGTCAAAGATTTACAGCATGAGTTTGGTAATAATATTTTTGATGAGAAGAAAATTTTAGAAAGAGCTTGCAAACATCTTAAGACCGTGAGGGACACATATAGAAAGAGTCTCGTCCAGAACCCAAAGTACGAGCGTCCTCCCTTTATTTCAGTGAGGGATTGGAATGAATTTATTTTAGATGCAAAGGAGAAAGCAGATGCTCAAAAAGGAGTTTCACCAACAAATGCGAGAAGGTATGCAATAGTATTAACTACTAGTGATAAGGTGTTTGGCATGGACTTTTGAGATGATAATTAAATTTTGAATGCAATCATCATTTTTCAATATAATATCTTGGTATGATGTTTTAGACATTTTCACCATTGAATGCAATGTGTTCAGCATTTCAAAGTTTCATTTGTTATTCCATATACATATTTTTATAACCATTTTTTCAAACTTTTCATAGGTTGCAGGACACTTCAAAGGCAACAAAGGCCAGGCTGCAAAAGATTGGGCAACACAGACTTGGCGCTGGAGGACATTCGAAAATTAAAGCTCACATTGTAAGTAGCAGTAAATGAATTGCAGAGAAAAATTATTTATAAAATGCAAATAATTTTGTTTAATCAAAAAATGCAGGGCTCTGATTTTAATGTAGAGGCCACGGAAGAACACAGAAAAATTGCCTTCAAGGAAGGCTATCAAGTCGTGGCTGAACGCCTACGGCAAGCTTCCACTGGCCCAACCGAAGAGTCTCCTGCATCATGTGCATAGGTAAATATGCCAAAAAATATATTAGAAATTGAATACTTGAGCAACAATCAATTTGATAATAATGTCCATTACATTGCAATGCAGCCTCTTAATCGTGACACAGATCATACGCTGCATCATAAAGCCCCTGATGTGCATCATACTGTCCAAGGAGGTGCTCATTTTCTATTTAAAACTAATTATGTAATTATTAATACAATTTAACATCTTAAATTGAACTTGGTGTAACATTTGTGTATATTTTAGAGGATACAGAATTAGGTCATGCTGAATGAGTGCCGGAGGATGTTCAGACTGATCACCATGTAGATCATGTGGCACATTTAGGTAAAGAAAATCTATGTTTTGTTCTTTTAAATTAATTTTTTGATTTATAGCTCTTTTACCTACATAAATACTTGTAATTCAAAAATATAAAATAGTGTGAATTTAACTCATGAAGTAGTTATTGCAGCAGACCCCCCTTCAGCGCAGCGGCCTCCTGTTCCTGAACAAATGAGGAGGAGACACACGTTGGGATTAGAATCAATAGAGGAGGGGAATGATGAGGACATTGATCTTCCTCTTAGAAATTAAATGATTAAAAAAAATAGCAAGAAACCCAAAAAGAAATGATTGTAATTAACATTTATTGCTAATGAAAGAACATTGTCTTAATGGATGTAATTTTGTACTAGTAATGTTGATGAATGATGTGTGTTAATACGTGTTAATGAATTATTCGTGAATGTTGTGTGTTAATGAATTATGTGTTCATGAATTATTTATGAATGTTGTGTGTTAATGAATTTTATGTGTTAATGAATGTTATCATGTGATTATAATGATTGAATGTTATATTTCAAAAATGGATGAATGAATGAATGAATGTTATTAAATGTTAATGGGGAATTTAGAGTGATGTTAGGGGGGGGGGGGGGGGGGGAGGGGCCAAATGAGCTTCCACCTTCACGTGGTTGGCCTTGTTTAGTAGAGAATATTAAACTATTCTTGAAACCAAGTGAAGCTCAAACTTTAAAGACAAGCTTAGAGTTTTTGATGCAGAGCCTTCTAATATCCCCTTAAGGAACCCTGTTCAACTTGAGGATTCAACAACGTCTTGGAATCCACTCAAGGAACTAGAGTTCAACTCGAGGATCAATAAGAAGTCCCTGACTTTAGGATATCAACCAAACACTCCTCTATAATAGGTTCACTGCCTTGATTCATTTTAGACAACTTATCAATTCACTTTGTCCATGTTCCAATTTCCCTCTCCTTGGGAACACTCCTAATTCACCTTTCATGCAATCACCTCTTGATTTCTATCTTCAAGGATTCCCTTGATCCTTCTAAGGCTTCAAAAATCCTCAAATAGCCTCACTAAGGAGTTCCAACCCCTACCAAGCATTAACTCTATCCCAATCTTCAAAACTGCCTTTTTTAGGACTGTCCAATTAGCCCTGTCCTGCCAGTAAATTGCACTTTTCTCTAAAATTCCTCAAACACCATGGTGACTTCTTCACCTTTCCAAATACCCTTTATGGAGTTATTCAAACCTTGCTAATACCAATCCTTCAACTTGTGACTATTACACACTTCTATGACTGTCCCTATCAGCAATTAGGCCTAATTAGCCCTCCTCTTCCAAAGCAACTCCTATTTACACTTACTCTCAACCTTCCAACCTTTATACATTCTCAAGGCATCTAATAAACATTATAATTCCTCAATTAGTTTGACCCTCCAAGCTTTCCTAGATACTTTTCCATCAAACCCTCCCTTTAAGGGTTTCTATCCTAGGGCTTCCTAGAAAAGACCCTAAATCAACTCACAAAACCTTTCTAATGGCTCAAACACCTTCAAAAAAACTCTCTCAATTGTTTCCAACACTCATTTACCAATTCCACCCTCAACTTGTTCATATTCACCACGTGGTGCTTCCCAAATGCACCCTTCACTGCCTGTTCAACAGTCACCTACTGTTCCTTTCTCCTTTCACTGACACCTGCATCCAGATCATGATAAAAACATAATATTTACAGGCCTTAGTACCTCTCCCATAGGCAATTATTAGAACACAAACAATTACGGGTACTTTCCCCTTTTTAATCACAACAAAAGTTGACAGTTCCGATTTACATGGAGATCCAATTAGAATCAACTCTAACATACTTCACAGATTAAAAGCCCGTTGTTTAAGCTTTACATAGCTTGTTGCCTATAGATTGTAATTTGTAGTATGTACTTCATTCTATATATGAATAAGCCAGCTAGTTGGTTAATTAATGGCCCAATTTCTTTGAGAATTTGCCAGCCTTTTCAGAAGTATTTTTGTTTAGGATGTCAAAGAGATATGAAGAAGAAGAAGAGAACTTCTGTGAATTGAAGTGTCAAGAGGGTGGTATTTATCTTTTGACATTTGGAGGGCATGACAAGCATGTGTAAGCTGCCTCACTTGCATTTTGAATTTTATAATTCTATCAAATTTATCTTGCTCATTTGGTTTCGCTTGTGCATGTTTGGGCCTAGGGCAATCCAAAATATCAATGAAGCTTTGAATAAGGTATGAAAAGATATTCATAAATTCACAAGGTATGTGATATTTGTTGGGTCATTGTATTTCATTATATCAATGGTTCTAAGGATAATTTGGCAGGTCGAGGGGGAGGACAGAGATGCAACAGTTCTTGTCACAACGAATGAGGTAATTTCCACCATTTTTACAAGTTGGGTTGGATCATGAGAATAGTTATATAATTTGATAAGTAGGAAATATTTTTTTACAGTAAGTTAAATTATGATATTATTATCAGAATTTAACTATGTAGTTTTATAATTAGTTTACTGACAAATGTTTCATGAATAGTAGTTCATAATAACCTTTCTTTTATGAGAATGAATGGAACACTTAGTACTCATTGCATCTAGATGATGCTCATAGAGGTGAAATGCTACTTCCCAGCAGGTCACTCATCCCAATATTATTCTAGTTCAAGTGCTCTTTACTACGAAGGTTCCTCCAACGTTAAGCCCACTTTGCTTGCAACCCCATTTGCAAAACATTCAGCAAGTTTTGTGCCTTGTGAACCATTCATTAAAAAGCCTCTTAAGCTCATCAATTGATAATTAAGAGATATTTTCCACAAGTTGTCAAATTGTGATATTGCAATCAGCATTCAACCGTGTAGCTTTATGGTTAGCTTATTGACAAATATTTCATGAGTAGTGATTCACATGAATCCATCTCTCATGAGAATGAATGGAACACTTAGTGCTCATTTCATCTAGGTGATGCTCACAGAGGTGAAGTGATGTAGGGGCATCCATCATGCAACCAAGGAATTCCATGGTACCAGGTGAAGACAAGAAGGACAAGGCATCTAGCCATGTTAACTGGAATATTCTAAAGCCAATCATGGCATATTTTCATGGCCAAAGTACTTTAATGGTCAAAGGTCCTGATAAAGCCTATGGGCAAAATGATGTAACAAATGGCATATGAGCCATGAAAGGGTAGTAGGATGTAGTTTCATGTTTTAAGATATCCAATAAGGTCATTGGACCAATTATGAGTCATTAGCATAGGTCTAGATATTAGAAAAAGCATATCTTATAATTTGAATTCAAACTCAAACGGTCACTAAGTAGTTCTGGAGGGAAACTTAAGATTTAGTATTTGTCTTGTTTAAATAAACATTCCAACTACCTTGGTTGGTTGGGCAGTCAGTTAGAGGTCTATTTAAGATGTCACAGCCTTAGGCAAGGAGGAGGCATGGTTTTGTACGAAGTACACAAAAAAATTGTATGGACAGGCAATGAATCAATGAGATTTTGAAGTTTTCTTGCTAATTTGAAGCCCTCTTTGATGTAGAAATCTTCCATAAATGTTGGTAAGGCATACTTAAGTTGTTTTGAGTTGAATTTGGTGAATTTAATAACACATTTCAAAACTTATTACTGTTGTCACGCCAAACATACAGTTTTGCATTATTTTTTTCAAATGAATAAGTGAGGGTTCCATCCTATGAATGTATATCTGACCATGGGATGGACCCTGATGGTTCTAACATGTTTAACTAACCATGAAAATGCAAGGAAAGTGAAGATTTACAGGATAGGGTGAAGCATATGCAAATTTGAGTGGTGTAGGGATTGATTTGGGTACCCAAATGATGCTAACAATCACACAGCCATACATCTAGCTTAAGGAGGTGTATTTTTTGTTGGAGAATATCTTAATACATGTTGAATACATGGTGAAACCTGAAGTTTGGGTCTTGGAAGTGCCAGATTGACCTAGTTCAATGATGCCCTAGGAAATGAGGGTTTTAATGCATGTAATTGGGGTTTTTGTACCAAAACACTTCATAGTCTAAAATTGATTAGTGATTTCTTTAATTTGGCATAAATAATGATGGTCCTATGAATTTCATGGAGTTTGGATGCATTCGGAGCATGGTTGCTTTGTAAACCCACCTAATTAGCCCTCTAAAAACAGTCTCAATCATGTTTTCTGGTAATATTTTCCATAGTAACAATATTTAAGTTTTGGATATGTTTTAGTACAATAAAAAGGGTATTCATAAATATAATTACCTTATCAAGTGTTTTGGAAAAAATTTGAGTTATTTGGGTTTTAGTGCTGTTGGAGGGCTACTAGCCTGTCAACTAGACCTAATAGTCAGTTTTGGGGATTTGATGATTGGAGTTGCATAAAAGGTTGAAACTAATTGATTCTTGTCTAAAACATCTATTTTATACCATTTGTGTCCACCCTAGGCATTTGGAGGCAAGATTGAGTGTTTTGTGGGTATTTGACCTTTGGAGTACCTTAAAGGCTTGTGGGATCCTTGTAGAATTGAACAAGTTTTGTGTGAAACCACCACTTCTACTAACCACTCTACATCATGAAGCACTAGGACTATTTTTTTAATTTTTGATGATTTTGGAATGCTAATGAAAACTATGAATGAATGTTGTCTAAGGTGCATGTAGTAAACCCTAAGATAGATAAATGTAAACCTTCTAAGGAAATACCTAAATGATGTTGGGAACTATCTTGAATTCAATTTTGAGGAAAACAAAATTATAATTATGACAAGGTGTTTAAGAATAAGACAAATTTAGACAAGAATGACAAGCATCCAAGAAAAGGTGGACATGAAAAGAAGATAACTATATTTAAAGGAAGTCAAGATAATGTGCAAAGCCACTATAGGAATGTCCTCAAAAGATGTACCCTCTAATTTGGAAAATGACTCTAGAAAGTGTAATTCTTGACCCTAGGATGTGCAAGCTATGTTTTTAGATTTTTAGATTTTTTGAATCTAAGATGAGGACCATTCACTATGAAAATGACTAAGAAAGGTTATAAACTCTCAATATAAGAATGCCACTAAAATGCAAGGTATGAACTTATAATTTGCAAGGGTTTCCAATCAAAATATTCTAGATAAAGGAAAAATGATATATTTATGACCCATGCTATTTTGTTTCTCTATGTGGGACATTTTTTAGGACAAGTTTTGATGATTCATAAACACAAAAATCACACAATCACTTATGGTTGTAGGTATGACTAAAATGAAATGTTTTGTCTTTATTCTGTCTACTATATGAAAAAAGGCAAAGTGTGAAATCTATGAAAATCACTTTCTTGCATGAGTTTAAAATGAAATAAGGAAAATTCTATGATGCAGGAAAAAGAAACGAATCTGATAAATACCCCTCGGTATTCAGCATTTCCCCCAGGTTATGAGCTACCAACAAATATTGCAATAATTACACTTCAGGCAAATTTCGCATTCTTTTCGAGAGGATGATGAATATTTTAAGGTTTATTTCAAGTAGATTGTTTGGGAGAGTCATTTATATTTATTTTTTCCTCTTTTAGTTTTTATTTTACATTGATCATGCAATTTGGAGAACAGGAACTGGAGGATAAGCTTACTTTATTGCGTTTAGCACATCTTTATGAGGTAAATTTGAACTTTATATAAACTGAACCATTTTGTTTGTACAAAACTATGGTCTGAAATTGTAAAATTATAAAAACATTTGGCAAAATTTTTGTTGTCCTGTATTCTTGTGCAGATTGGAGAAGATGACAAGTTTTCAACCCCCACAAGAGTTGATCTTCAAAAACTATTTCCAAGACGAAAGGTATACTCTTTTGCAAATGGACCTTACTAGCTTTTGATGCCCTATTTTTTCATGTGGATATCCAATTACTCCTTTGTAAGATTGATGGCATGTGTTTGTCCTTAGTTGTATAAAGCTTGCCTCAAACATTTATTCCAATGCGCTACCTTCGTACAACCAAAAAATCATATTTATGCATGTCATAAATGCAATTTTTCATATTTAAGGATAAATCTACTTTGGCAACATGTGTCTACTAAAAACTCATTAAAGTGGTTATTATAGAGTATCACTCTTTCAGTCCTCTTTGACATTACCTTCTTTATTGATTTGTATACTCTCATCTTTTAACTATTATGTTCTGGCACAGAGAAGCCCATATAACTTGATACTAGAAAAAACATTTGACAAATTTGCAAACAATTGTTCACTTGGTGAAGCAAAAAATGTTTTGTAGTACAGCCTGCCAAACAAGAACCATCTATCTCTACTTCATTGTTGAACACTTGGATATTTGAAAATCTGATCTGCCATTTTGTTTGATTTTATTTCTACATTCTTAAGATTCCACAACATATTATGTTGGTGATTTAGTTCTTCATTAAGTTGTTTTTCAATTGTTATAAATCAAAGGTAAGCAGTCACAAGAAAATTTAACAAACACATTTGTATGTTAGCATGATAGGATCAAGTTAAAAGCATTTTCTAAATTCATAATTATAAGACATTGTTGTCATTTTAATGAATTCAATATGCATAACAATAGAAGCCTATAGAAGCCTTAGTTATAGGTATAACAATAGAAGTTTGTTTTTCAACTTTCAAGGATAGTATTATATGTAATCATTAAATTGGTCACTGATGCAATTTCCAAAACTGAATTCTACTGTATATTTTTTTATTTTTCCTTGTAAGTACACTTAATTCTTACAGGGGCATCACAGGAAATCAGTCAAAATTAGTTTCCTTTGGTTCTTTCTACCTCCTCAGAATAAGTATTTTCAGTTCAAAAGTGATAAGGGAACTTTGTTTCTATTATCTAATATTGAAAGATATGTTGTTTTTGTCATCGCCATATGGTACATGGATTATACAAAAGCTCTGTTGGGTCAAAAAAGATTAACCTTTTAATGTTGAAATTTAAAATGGTCTTTAGATATTATAAAACAACTAGAAAGCCTAAGGACAATAATTGGAAACTTTTTGAGAAGGATGTCTTTTCAAATTATTAATATTTTTTCAAGTCAATACAAATTACAAACACAAGAGAACTTAGTTCAATGAAGATATGACTAGTATTGATCATGGAATTTTGAGTTGATCTCCAACAATTTTGGTAGGCTTAACAAATGCAATAAATGAGAATGATAAATAAAGGCTTTCTATTTGTGCTATTTAGCAAAACCTCAATTGTTGAGTATATATTGTTCTAAAGTTCAGTCCTTGATGGCTGTTGACATTTATTGGTGATTTCTGAAGAGGAATATTGAAGTCAGTCATATACATCTTGGTGGCAAACCAGAAATAAATGTTCTTGAAATAGATATATGAAACAGCAAGTGAACACTTTGGGTACTTGCAGTTGATTTCTCAATATTATTTTGTTATTTTCTTTTTGATGTTATTAATTAATGCCTTTTAAAAAATTTGAAGTTCAAATATGTAAACTTATATTATTGAGGCATGTGAACAAAGGGGACTTGCACCCTGCTTTGTCTGTTGGAACATGTCACGTCAACAAGATGGATGTCATATTATTTGACCTAGTTTCATTGTGTTATTGTATCTCTTAAATATTTTGACTTGGCTTGTCCATACAAATTCCTTTATGCTTTTTCACATGAGCTCACTACATTAAACAATTTACTGCTATGATTTTGCATGTACAAAAACCATCCCAATTTAACGTTTCTAGGTTATACCTATACACACTAAAATGGTGCACTTCTATGAACCATTACATGCAAGGTTGCTCAAGAATGAGGCCTCACAAAGTGGCTCATAGCTCTCTATGCATGGAGTTGCAAGGGACTATGATGTGTTTGCTCTCAGCTAGAGCTACAATCTTGTGACCTTGCTAGTCAACCATACAATGAGAGATTCAAGTGAAGATAAGGGAAACAATGCCAATATCTCCAAGAATCAAATATGCAATGCAATGCAAGCTATATGATGATGCAATCTAAACTATGAAAGGAAAGTACAAACTATGCTATGAAAGGAAAGAACAAGTATTACCAAGCCTTCCTATTTAGACTATGTGAGCTCATTCTATTGCATAAAAGGAAATCTACACTAAGAATGCCATTATCATGCAACTATGAAAACAAATATGAACTAGATGATGCAATGAAGCAAGTCTTCAATATCTTCAAACTCCAAATGCACCTAAAACCTACAGCATAACATTAGCATAAAACAAGTGGATATGCAAATGAAGGAGAGAGCTCTCCTTTTATAAGAAATGAGGTGAAATGGACCATGGAGATTAAGAGGCAAAAAGTCTTAATCAGCGGTGGAGCTTGAAAGAGGAGCAATCCATGTGCACAAGTATCCTCCAATAGGAAAATAAGAGTTGACTTTATGTCCATATGAGACAAAAAGTGCTTTTCTCCTTTTTATAAAATAGGAATAATGCTTTATTTGTGCAACTTAGGATAAGAGGAAAGGTGGGAATTTTTATTTAATCAAAAGGGGAGGAAATATTCCTTATAATCAAATAAAGACTTAGGATAAATGGTTAGCCCATAGGATAAAAATCTAATATATGATCAAAATTAAGACTTGATCAAGAGATTGATATTGCTGAAAATATTGATTATTTGATAAAAATGATTCAGGATTGATAAATTGAATAAATGGGGCCCAAAGTCTAGGCGACCATTTTAGGGTGCATACAATACCATCCCAATATCATGTGTTTGATTAAATATGTTATCATGTGTTTGATATAACCATATTATCTCCAATCTTCATCGCTGTGCTATTTTGGTCAATTTTTACTTTTCATTTCCTATGATAACCATTGAGAAAATAAACACACTTTCCTTGAAGGATGGAATAAGGTCTTGAAAATATAATCATAACTATTTAAAATGTTGTAGACAACAAGCCATGCATAACATACGATTACCCTTTATTGCTGGTATTTTTCTTCCAGAGAAATCTTTAATGGGCAGTTATTATAAAAAATACAATTGAACATATCATTATGGCTTTATTTAATTTAATATTCACCTTTTAGGTCCTTGCATGATCTTTACTCTCCCATCGCTCATTCCCTTCTCATGGGTGATTGACCCTATGTATTGAATCATTTATATATACATCAGGGGATTAAAAAAATTGCATGTACACGTTCACATTTTCTTTGAGTTGGAATATGAAGAACAATAGGAAGCTGTGGTCCCTTTAATGAGTTTAGATGGTAGAGTCAAAGATTAAATGGTATATTTGCTCTAATTGTTGAAATATTTGTTTTGCATGATTTTGTAGATTGAAGAAGTTGTTGAGCTCAATCTTTCTACGGTTCAGGAAAGTCAGAAATGACATCATTGGACTGGTGAATTGAAGGTGAAGAGAATGATATGCATGAGCCATCTAAGAGAAACAAAATAATGAATGAAGAATTTATTGTGGAATCAGCACCTATGGAAATCAGAACCGTTCAACTTGAGTTTGATGACTGAGGACTGTGTGAGTCCTGTATGAAATTTTTTACAATAGTTAAAAGAACCCATGATTGTCAAATTTTTATGACTCGGGAACCCCAGTAGCCCTTCAAGTTCACCAAAGGCTACATACCCACAATTGAATCAACTATGCCTCCAAACACCTAAGATGGACCAAAATGGTGTAAACAAGGTGGTTTCAATAAGAATCAATCATTTTTTATAGCCTTTACAACACCTATTGACCACAACCTTCAAATCTGCCTTCTAGCCCTATGAGCCCTAATTAGCCCTGCTAGACCAGTTTTCTCCCTTTTTCTCTGACTTTTTCCAAACAACTTGAGAAAAAAATTATAGTTTCAGACACCCTTTTCAGGGTTATTTAACATATGTAAACTTCAATGGTGACTCCTTTAGACCAGTCTTAACTTCCTTCACAAGGTACCCTCCTAATGGCATCAAAATCAAACAAATAACAAAGCAACTATATCATTCTCTTATCCTCATCACTCCAAACTTTCATCATAGTTATAATATGGCAAAATATGACTAAATCCAAGAGATTTTAGTCCTATTCCACAAGGAACGCCCAAAACACTCATTCAATGCCTTCAAACCCTTGTTGCATAGGGTTTCACCAAACACCCATCTCCACTAACCTTGGAGACCAAATAATGGTTCATACACCTTCCCTTTGATGCCCTAGGACATCTCAAATCATTAGATAACCTTCTTGTATAGCTCAATATGCTGCTGTCATATTATTCCCACCAATCCACCATGGGACATTTCCATTATTTTCTCCAAACTTGTTGTCTTCGCACTAGTGCTACATCAAAACTTGTTAGATTTCTATTGTACATGTTAGTAAAATGCCTCCCATGAAGTCTGGGCCCTTGAATTCATGGGAGATTCATCTATTTAAAGAAAACCTTTGTCTGTCACAGTAAAAACTCAAGAAAACAGCCTGAAATGAACCAATAGTCGTATATGCTGCTTCAAAACAAAGTGTTATTCATTCAATAATGAGTGAAATGTGTTTAAATACCCTTCTAATTCATGTATTTGATAGTCCCAAACAAAAAGAAGTTCAATACATTGAATGGAACAACACCAAAATGAAATTTTATTGCTTGCTTTCACAACAGTCCGTACAACAGGCTTTTTTCCTCCTTGTCCCCCTCCATACAATGGATCCTTTAGACATTTAATGACCCCTATCTACCTGCCTCAACCAAATTTAGACAGTTGGGAGGTTTAATTAATCCTAAAACCTGTTAAAACTAATTTCCCTCCAAAAAGGTAATATGACTGTTTACATTCAAATTTAAATTAATAAACTTTATTTTATGCATTTTATGACTATTCTGACTTCCCGACTTACTCCATTGACCTACACATGGTCCAATGTATTTATTGAATGCTTCTAAACATGAAAACTACTCAAATCTAATCCTATTGGACTCTTTCACCTATTACATTGCTTTGATCACTTATTACATTGTATTGGTCCTTAGACCTCTATCATGACTTTTACATAGTTTATTGATTCCAACACTATCATAAGCCATTATAGGCTTCAAAACTTGCCAATCAACTTGTCTTGATACCATCTTCTCCTTCTTAGTTACTAGAGTCCTCCTTTGCTCAAATGCTCTTCTAGATGCCCCTGCATCAAATATGCTTTAAAAAAGTCTTTCTTCTTGGTTGGGATGAGTCTATTATTGGCCTATCCATGGAAGCCTCATTTTTAACCTGTTCAGGGCATTTTGTCCCTACAACATATCTGGTTTATACTTCTCGAGTCACCACTAGAGTCTTCAAATCTAGATATTTTGCACAAGGTTAGGGCACCATTTCCAGTCATTTAAAACATGGTTTTTTCTTTAACAGATGATTTTTATCATTAATATTTGTGTGCTTACAGACCCTGATGTTGTTGCTCCAAGAACCCTAAATTGGAAATCCGTAGATGGGGTTTGGTGTTAAGAAATAATACAAGATTCATGTGATAAGTAAGAGATATTTTCCATAGCAAGCCAAATTGTGATATTGCTATCAGGATTCAACAGTGTAGTTTTTTGAGTCAAACTCATTGACTTGTGATTCATGAGTAGTGGTTTACATGAACCCATCTCTCATGAGAATGAATGGAACACTTAGCACTCATTGGCTCTAGGTGATGCTTACGGAGGTGAAGCACTGGGACTTCCCGAGAGGTCATCCATCCCAGTACCACTCCAGCTCGAGCACGCTTAACTACAGAGTTTCCTCCATGGTTAAACCCATTCTGCTTGCATCCTCATTTGCAAAACCTTCACCAAGTGTTGTGCCTTATGAACCATTCATTAGAAAGCCCCTTAAGCTCGTCAATTAATAAGTAGGAGATATTTTCCACAGCAAGTCAAATTGTGATATTGCTATCAAGATTCAACTGTGTATTTTTTTGAGTCAAACTCATTGACCTGTGATTCATGAGTAGTGGTTCACATGAACCCATCTCTCATGAGAATGAATGGAACACTTAGCACTCATTGGCTCTAGGTGATGCTCACAGAGGTGAAGCACCGAGACTTCCTGAGAGTTCACCCATCCTAGTACTACTCCAACTCAAGCGCACTTAACTACAGAGTTTCCTCCATGGTTAAACCCACTCTACTTGCATCCTCATTAAACGCACTCTGCTTTCATCTAGAGTGGGTTTAACCATGGAGGAA
Source organism: Chamaecyparis obtusa (assembly GCA_027943335.1). NCBI lineage: Eukaryota > Viridiplantae > Streptophyta > Pinopsida > Cupressales > Cupressaceae > Chamaecyparis > Chamaecyparis obtusa. The sequence goes on along the minus strand of BSBK01000176.1, from coordinate 1,165,263 downwards.
ACTCCGTAGTTAAGTGCGCTCGAGTTGGAGTAGTACTGAGATGGGTGACCTCTCGGGAAGTCCTGGTGCTTCACCTCTGTGAGCATCACCTAGAGCCAATGAGTGCTAAGTGTTCCATTCATTCTCATGAGAGATGGGTTCGTGTGAACCACTACTCATGAATCACGGGTCAATGAGTTTGACTCAAAAAACTACACAGTTGAATCTTGATAGAAATGTCACAATTTGACTTGCTGTGGAAAATATCTCCTACTTATTAATTGATGAGCTTAAGGGGCTTTCTAATGAATGGTTCATAAGGCACAACACTTGGTGAAGGTTTTGCAAATGAGGATGCAAGCAGAGTGGGTTTAACCATGGAGGAAACTCCGTAGTTAAGTGTGCTCGAGCTGGAGTGGTACTGGGATGGATGACCTCCTGGGAAGTCCCGGTGCTTCACCTCCGTAAGCATCACCTAGAGCCAATGAGTGCTAAGTGTTCCATTCATTCTCATAAGAGATGGGTTCATGTAAACCACTACTCATGAATCACAGGTCAATGAAAAGAACTCGGTCTATAACATTTTTTTTTTAAAAAAAATATTCGCATTGGTCAAAATTTTGACCAATGCTAGAACCAATTTTGACCAACGATTGGTCAAAAGTTCGACCAATGGACCAAAAAATTGACGATGAATCTGTACTTTTGACCAATCCAATGGTTGAAATTTTGACCATTTGATTGGTGGAAAGTATGGATTCGTCGTCTATGGTTTGGTCCATTGGTCGTAATTTCGACCAATCATTGGGGCAATCAGTGGTCAAAATTTTGACCATTAGAAAAAATGACGGTGATTTTTGAGCCTGGGATATCGTCAAAATTTTGACCAAAACACTGGTCAAAATTTTGACAAATAGTAGACGCGTCGAAAAGTCGAGGAAAAAAGAACGACGACAGTTTTGGTTGTACATTCGACCAATTACTGTCAAAATTTTGACCAATTTTCATTGAAATTTGAAGTCAAATTTACTAGTGGTAGTGGTGATTGTTCCAGCTCCTTTGCCTCTTCTTTGAAATGGTTAGTCAAAACAACCAAGAAAAATGAAGGAAAAGCAACAAAAATAAATTCTAGGCCTTATTTTTCAAATTTAACTAAAAATTGATTAAGGTATATAAATCCAATTTAAGGATACAAACTTTGATTTATAAGCTTCTACAACTTGTAAATAATGTTCGTAAGCCTTACATTCTTGTTGGGAATCCTCCAAAATGTGCTTGATGTGTGATATGTTTTCATTTTTAATCATTTTTGCCACGACTTTATCCTCACTATTATTTCTTCTCTCTAGATTTTTGAATTTTTTATGACCTTCCATTGGAAAAACATAGGAAAGTCCAGCAGCAGAACTTATCAAATGCACTACTAAAATCCTAGAGTGCACAACAAAATATATCAAATGCGTTGATACAAAAATTGAATGCGTTATTTAATTAGGCAAATGCGCATAAAGAAAACATTGAACGCGCAGTGGGATAGGTTGAATGCACTCCAGGGTCAGGTTGTATGCGCAGAAAGAATTTAAGACAAAATAGAAGAAATTGTGAATGTGCAGCTTCTCTGTGTAAAAGTGCAACAATTTATCTTGGATGCGCAACTTCAGACCTTGAATGTGCAACATGAATGCTTGGATGCGTAGCAGAAAGTCTCAAATACATAGAAAAACCTATAAAACTGAGATAAAACAAGGAAAAATACCAAGAAACTAGCAAATTTCCAAAAAATGAATGAATGAGGCCTAATGCCCCGTGGTGGGTGCCATTTTGTGTGCTATGGAAAACACCTTCATAGGGTTATTTTAGCAATAAATGATCTAAATAAGCAAATATACCATAATTAGTAAGTTATTCAAATGCAAATACAATTAATGAGCACTCTATGGCTCTCTATTTAAGTTTGTTAATGATAAGCTCTTAGGAATCCTCCATTAGTGACACCCTTAAAATGAGAAATGATAGATGTTTAAGCTAATTAAGTGAATTCCAAATGAAAACTATACTTAAAATAGATAAAATTGCCTTTCTAGCTCAAAAACTCAAGATGTTTGATGCAATTCTCATATTTGTGGATCATTTTCCATTGATTTATGCTTTTATAGATTTTGGCAAGTGTAGGGGTGGAGTTCAGTTGATCATGGTTGGGTTAAGGTTAAGTCCATGGTTCCACCTTTAATGGATTATCCTCAAAGCTTGGGACAAAGAGACAAGATGAGTGGTCAAGCTACTCTCACCTTATGTGTGATTGAGATTCAATTTGAGCTTGATCCATGTGAGTCCAATCCTTCATTCCTATTGGTTGAGGTAGTTTCCTCCCATGTGGTGGGTGAGGAAAAATAGGGATATAATTGAATTGAATTTATTTATTTAGCCATGTGTACCTTTTGAATAGGTTAATTTGATTTAAATTGAACTATATATAATTAATTAGATTAATTACATAATTAATTGATTTATCTTGATTTAACTGATTTATTGAATTTTGATTTTCAAGTAGAATTGGATTTTGGCTTGATTGCAATTATGCTTTGATTTTAGCTTGATTTCAATTTATTGTTTTGATTTTGCCTTAGTTGCCCACATGATTTAGTCCTGACTATTTTTAGGTGATTACAGTAACCTTGTTTAAATTGAACCTTCTTCATGAGATTGCTCTTTCTTTCTTGATAAAGTGAGCTCATCATAGTACTTTGTTGTTGTTTTCAATTCATTTGTATTTTTTGTTCTTCAAAATATTTTAGGTGTTCTTGAAGTTTTTCTCTCAGCCTAGCAGTTCCTTTCCCTGGCTTCAAATCATATGATCCATACATTTAAAATAATCCGTGTTAATGTATTTGAGGTTTTAGATTATTAGCCTCTAATGAATCTTTGACCTCTTTTATAATAATATTTTAAATGGGTGCATAGCCTTCTTTAAACTCAGTGTCTTTGTTGTGGCTTATACAACAACATTGTGGTCTTATCATTCACTTTCATCTATTAGACTAAACTGATGAAAATTTTAGTTTAGCTTTGGTCTATGAAAATCATTTCATTGTGTACGTCATACAAACAAAAAACACTTTTTGTTGCTTTGTGTGGTTTTATTTATTTATTTTTCACAGTTCACATAGCCAAACATTTTTTCTCACATCAGACTAGCAACATTCTTATGATGGAGATAGGGAGTAATGCACTTATGGGTTCATATTATTGATTATGTGTTGTCTTTTTTATGTTCCCATGATGCTCACTATGACCCTTTTTCCTTGTTTAGTTGGTCGCTTCCCTTGTTGCAATTGTATGATTCAAATATATGAAAAATCAATATTAATGAATTAGCCAATTTATATTGCTAGTTTTTTCATTTTTTTGGTTTTATCTAAGAAAAAGAAAATATTTGGTCTTTTATCCAATAAAAATGTCTTTTTAGAATAGCTTTATGTGAACATGGTAGTGATAGTATTTTTTTTTCTATTTAGAAAATCCCTTTTTTATGTTGTAGCTTGCATGCAATACATCTAAAAGATCAACAATGATAGATTTGTGGACTTCTACTATCTTTCTTTTTTCTACTTTATAAAATATTTCTCTGATGGATCTCCTGACATTTTTCCTTTATCTTCCATGACATCATGTTGAAAAATTTTAGTCATGTAAAAAAACCAACATTGATGGAGTTTTATGTATCATTCTTCTCCCTATACACATTAAAAAAGATTAGCATTTATGGATTATGAATTTGTGTTGAACCAATGAAAAAGACACTAGTTAAGCCAATCATCAGAATAACCATTCTAGTCAGTGTTACAAGAATTAGACTCTTTATGGCTCTATTTATTATTTTTGTCCCTTTAGGCTTTAAAAAATACTAGCATTCATATATGTATGAATTTATGTTGAACCAATGAAAAGACATCGTTGAAATCAATCAATAATATAACTATTACTAGTTAGTGCTATAAGATTTGAAGATGCCACGTATTTGGCAAGTTGATTTTTAATTTGGACTCATACTTGCGTCTTAGTGTTGGCCAAGTGTTGACGAATTGAAAAAACCATGAAATATAGAGATTTTTAAAGATTGAAAAATTGTTTCACACACCCTTGAATAAATAAATCTTAAATACATGATAAATTAATCATTATAGAATCTACTTTAATCACATATACATGTATAGATTGATTGCATGAGTATAAAAATAAATTTAGGTTAAGAAAACAACATTAAGATATATAATTATTATCAACTGTACATTAAGAAAGCTATCTAAGAATCCCAATGATAATGATAGCAATGTATGATGCTTTAGATAAACATATCCTCATAAAGATGTTTTTTTCTTAACTAGATTACTCTTAACACCATAGAATGCAATGTCCCCTTCTTAGTGAGCATCAACCAATTAGGGCTAGTCTATCATTGGGCTCTTGTAGACTAATAGGGATTATTAGATAAGTTAGGTTGGGTTGTTCATTTCGAGAATCAGTCAGCATGGGTGGAGTGAGTAAAGTGGGAGTGATTGGTAATATTGTCTGTGTTAGTTTTACCTTTATTAGTAAAGTGCAAAATAAAAAAGTAACTTTAATTTAGGGTAAATAAATTTAAAGTGACTTTATAATGTAAAAAAGGAAAAGAAAAGCCCCTTAAATTGGTGGCCACTCATGGTAGAAATAATTATAAAAATATAATTAAATCATATTTAAGTGAGAAACCTTAAAGAGGTGTCAGGAAAAGGAGAGAACCCTAATTAGGATGTAGGAATAGGAGGCTTATAAAGACAACTTGAAGTCATTTTCATGTTGTGCTTTTGTTATGTTGATTATTTTCTTTCTTGCCTCATGAGATAATCTTTCTTGAGCCTGAGGGTTTGGATTAGATTATGGAGACAAAACCCTTTATAGGTCATTACATTAGTAATTGTGATAGATCTACTCAAGGTGTGTGAGGAAATCTTACTTCAAGGGCTTCATTTGAGCAATAAAGAAATATTTTTTTAGGAGTATTTTGCAAATAATTTCTAAGTGAGGTGCATTCTTGTCTAGCCCCATTTTTCTTGGCTTCATTTTGGAGTTGGAGAAGCTAATTTGTTATTCTTTAAAGTTGGTTTACATCAATTCTTCCGTTGTCAATAATTTGGGGTAGAGGTTGATGAACTACAACTGATTTAGAAGCTAAATGAAGAATCTGTGATTAAATATCACTGAGGAGTTGTTGATTAGATATGTAAGATGATTAAATCAGTATTATGTTGTCATTGATGTCAACTAGCTTAACAGTACTTATCTTGTAAGTTACTATACCGAAACATTTGGAGAAAGGTGAAAGAGATGAAGAACAGAAATATCTACATGAGGAAGATGTGTATGTCAGATGAGGATAAAGAATACACTGAGTAACTTTTTGATGAGTCTATGACTTGATGATATTGACTTTATTATGTTGCATTCATCTATGATGAAGAATAGAGTTGAAAGACACAAAGCAGTGTTGTCGGTAAATGAAGCATTCCAGTATACACCGACGAAGTGAAGTGTATACCGAGCGTAGTGTTAACTGAGCTTGTGTTCACCGACGCATTTATTTGTTAACTGAGAAGAACAGAAAGGAATTAATGACTAGTTTAGCCGATAAATTGATGAGCTGGAAAGTGTATGAAATCGAGGTAAAAGATAAGGTTTGTTATGAAAATCGATGGCTAACATAATTCAAAGAAGATCTAATGGAGCAGATTGAAATGTGTTACTGACACATCAGCTGAAGAAGGTTAGAGCGAAAAAATCAATGGATGAGATTAAGTGACAAAATCTGATGGACAAAAAGAAAATGATTTACTTGTCTATATAAGAGACATTGGTTTCATTGTTGAGATGATGCCGGAAGAAGAAGATACTGCAAAATTATCACGTGAATAAGTTTTCATGCATTCTGATCATACTGGTTAGTGAAAACCGAACTGCAGAACAATTACCGAGCTATAGAGAGTAATTACCGACGAACAGTAAGTCAATATAGAGCTGAATCTGAAGTGATATATTGATCAGAAAGATTTGTATGAGCTGAATATTGATCTGTAAACTGCAATTGAAGTTGTATCAAGGCATATCATCTATTGTTACATATTTAACCATTGTACACAGTCAAATCTCTTAACTGAGTGGACTAAAAAAGTCTTTTTATGTTTCATTCATAGAGTGAACATTGTTATCCTGTCAACCCCAAAGTGACTGCTGGTTGGATGATAACTTCTAGTCTAAAATCCTCTAACAAGGTCACACCTAACAGTGTGTTTGTAACCTTTAATAGGGTTGGGTCTTCACCGACCTCACTTCAAAAGAGTGAACATTTTTGGGTTGCCGGTCCCAGGTGGTTTTTCCCTTCATAGGGTTTCCACGTTAAATCTCTTGTGTTATGTGTTGATTGTGAGATTTGTTTGTTATCATACTTTTCATATTACATGTTAGATTTGATCGGTAACTACTATAAGTTTTAGATTGATAATCGATAAAAGAGAAGACAATGAAAGTATTTTATGTTTACCGAGTAGTAGAAGTTGAAGAATTTGTTTTGGATTATACATTTTGTTTTGGGACACTGGATAACTGATTCACCCCCCTCTCAGTTATTCTAACAATTGGTATCAGAGCTATGGTTGCTTAGAATAGAGTTTTAAGGACTCTAGTACAAAGATCTCAAGATGTATAAGAGGGAAGTGCCAAAGCTGAACAAAGAGAACTTCACAGTATGGCAAAGCCGGATGAAGTTGCACATATCTGGAATTGGGAATTTTGCACTAGAACTAATGCAAAATGGCTACATTGAACTGACACTAGGTCCCCTGACACTTGATCAACTGAAAGACAGGCAAGAACATAATATTACTTTGATGGAACTTGTTGCTACCTGTACCGATGCCAAATTTGAAGACATTAAGGGATGCACTACTGCCAAAGCCATGTGGGATAAACTAACTCTAATATACTATGGAGATTTGAATGTTAAAAGAGCCAGAGCAAAAAGCCTAAGAGGTTGATTTGATGATATGAAGATGAAAGAAGGTGAGAACATTTTGCAATACTCAAATAGACTAAAAGAGGTAGTACATGCTATTAGAGCATCAGATAGAATTATTGAGGATGAAACAGTGATAAGCAAGATTCTCAGAACTTTATTGCCAATTTATGCAATCAAGATCTCTGCAATTCATGAAACAAGAGCTACATCCAACCTTACTCTTGACACGCTGATTGGTAAGCTTACAACCTTTGAATTGAATAACTTTGACAATAGTGTTGTACCATCTGTTGAATCCGCTTTCATGTCTTCTTTGAAGATTGGTAAATCTAGTAGCAGGAATAATAAGAATAATGATAGTGATAGTGGTACCGATGAAGAACTTGATGAGCTTGAAGCTCTTATGGCCAAAAGATTACCCAAAGGTAAAGGAAGGTATAGAGGTAAGCTACTTTTGGCATGCTTTAATTGTAAAGAAGTTGGCCACATCACTACTAGATGTCCGAATAAGAAAGTTGATGATAGATCCAAAGACCGATCCAAAGGAAGCTATGGGAGAAGAGTCAATAGAGGCTACCGACACAACAATAGAGATAACTGAGATAGCTATGATAAAGGGAAAAAGGTATGTTACATAGCCGAAGATATTGAATCTGAATCTGATACTGATGATGATGTAGAAGTAGTATTTGTTGCGATGAAAGATGACTCAGAGGAAGAAGAGAAACATGAAGAAACAACACTGATCTCTAAAGTAAGCAAAAATGATACATGGATCATAGATAGTGGTTGTACACATATGACTGGTGATGTAGAAAAATTTGATCTACTTGATGAATACAATGGAGGATCTGTTAGGATGGTAAATGATGCACCTTGTATGGTAAGAGGTAAAGGTTCACTGATGATTAATGATAGAATAAAATGTGAAAATGTATACTGCATAGATGGACTGAACTATAATTTGTTAAGTGTGGCACAGCTGAATAATTCATGCCACCGACTTGCTTTTGAGAGTAGAAAGGTAAAAATCTATGATGATGGAGGAAGACTTGTCGGAACCGGTACACAATCCAAAGGTAATCTATTTTATCTTGATATTGATCAGTTCTTGTTTATTAATGAAGGATGAAGATGCATGGTTGTGGCATAAGAGGTTATGTCATGTGAACTTTGATAACATGATCAATATTAGTAAGAAGAAAAGAGTTAGACGGTTGCCTAACTTGTCAAAATCGGATCATGCTATGTGTCATGAATGTTAGAAAGGTAAGATGACTAAGTCTAGTTTTAAAAGCAAAGACTACTCAACAAAGAAGATACTTGAGTTGGTTCATACCGACCTATGTGGTCCTATGAGAACTCAGAGTTATTATGGTGATAGATACTTTATTCTTTTTGTTGATGACTATACTAGATTGATGACAGTTATGTTCTTAAAAGAAAAATCTAAAGCATTTAAGATGTTTAAGTGGTATAAGACAAAGGTAGAAAAAGAGACTGGAAAAGAATTAAAATGCTTAAGATCTAATAGAGGAGGTGAATTTATCTCTAATGAATTTACTAATTTCTATAATGAGCATGGTATCAAAAGACAAGTCTATGCACCGAGAACACCTCAGCAGAATGGGATTGCTGAAAGAAGAAACAGGTCAATAATTGACTGTGCAAGAACATTAATGCTGCAAAAGAACATTTCTCATACATACTGGAGGGAAGCTGTCAGTACAACTGTATATGTGCTTAATCAAGTACAACTAAAGAAGGACACCAACTAGACACCCTATGATCTATGATTTGGACACAAACCTACTGTAAGTTATTTTAGAATTTTTGGAAGCAAATGTTTTATTTTGAAAGATGAGAGAAATGAGAAATTTGATTCAAAAGGTGATGAAGGAATATTCTTAGGATATTCTACTAAAAGTAAAGCATACAAATGTCTGAATAAGGTTACAAATAAGATAATTGAAAGTACTAATGTCTGTGTTGATGAGTTTGATGACAAGAACACAGAAGAAAGTAGAAAGGAACCGAGAGACTATGGTAGATTCACTTACATTGAACATCCTAATTATCTCCCGAAGTTGCAACCTGTGATAACCGGTCAGCAAGAAAATAACCCCGAGGAATAGGAAAGGGAAACCGACAAACGAGATGGAGCTACCGAGAAAGCACATGAACCTGAACAGGATGAACAAGAAAAAAGAAACCAAGTACTAGCTAGTTTTGTCAGGAGACATCATCCTGAGACATAAATTATTGGAGATAGACAAGCTGGCATGTAGACAAGAAGCAAAGAAAGATAAGGTACATGTCTAGTTTGTGAATTTGAACCAAAAAATGTGAAATTTGCATTAGAGAATGAAGAATGGGTTAATGAAATGAAAGAAGAAATAGAACAAATAGAGAAGAACAAAACTTGGTCCTTAGTACCCCAACCTAAAGATAAAAATGTTATCGGTACTAAGTGGATATTCAAGAACAAACTGAATGAAAATGGTGAGGTGACAAGAAATAAAGCTAGATTGGTATGCAAGGGATATGCACAGGAAGAAGGTATTGACTATGGTGAGACATTTGCACCTTTTGCTAGATTGGAAGGATTTAGAATGCTACTTGCATATGCTACACACAAGAAATTTAAAGTTTATCAAATGGATGTGAAGTCAGCATTTCTGAATGGTATACTTGAAGAAGAGGTCTACATAGAACAACCTGAAGGATTCATTGATCCAGACAACAAATACATGGTATGTAGATTACATAAAGCTTTATATGGTTTGAAGAAAGCACTGAGAGCCTGGTATGAAAGGTTGCATACTTACTTGTTAAGTATTGGATTTGTTAGAACTAGTGAGAACAACAATTTGTACATGAAAGATGATACTGATGACACTATTATTATTGTTGAGATATTTGTTGACGATATTATTTTTGGAGGTCAAGATCATGTATGTAAATCTTTTGCTAATGAGATGAGAAAAGAGTTTGAGATGTCTATGTTCGGAGAGATTAAATTCTTTCTAGGACTACAAGTGATTCAGCAGAGTGATGGGATATTTATCTCACAATCTAAATACATAAAAGAAGTCTTGACGACATTTGGCATGGAAGATATTAAACCTGTGGGAACATCGATGGCTACTAGATGTAAATTGACAAAGGAAGATGAAACTACAAAGGTAAACCAGACACTTTACCGATCCATGATTGGTAAGCTAATGTATGTAGTTCACAGTAGACCAGATATAGCACATGTTGTGGAAGAGGATTATGGATTATGGTATCCTAAACAAGGTAAGTTTGAACTGAAGGTCTATACTGATGCTGATTGGGTTGGAAATGTGGATGATAAAAAAGCACCACCGAAGGAGCATTCTTCTTTGGTGAAAGACTTGTAACCTGGACAAGTAAAAAGAAGGCTTGTATTTCTTAGTCCATAGATGAAGCAGAGTATGTTACTGATGCTACTAATTCCTCAAACATTGCATTTATCAAGCAAGTGTTGGAAGGAATGAATGAGGTAATCACTGACCTGGTGATTATATACTGTGACAACACAAGTGCTATTAATATTTTAAAGAATCCAATGATGCACTCTAAGACAAAGCATATATCAATTAAGTATCACTACTTAAGAGAACAAGTGCAAGAGAAGCAAGTGAAGTTAGAATTTGTTACATCTAAAGAACAACTTGTAAATATCTTTACAAAACCTCTACTGAAGGACACATTTGAATACTTGAGGACTAGACTTGGGGTCTGTCCCCTATCTATTGGTCACTAATGTGATCTGGATGTTGCATCAGCTTAAACTTATCAAAAGATCACACATGTTGATGCAACATAGTTCACACTTTGAATAATGTTCAAGGTTGTGATTAAGTTTGAAGAACTGAAACAGATTGGGATATCAGTATACAGAGATACAGAGACTGTATTGGACAACAGAGAGTTACTTAGCTACTATAGAGCTAATTATTTATTTGTTTCTTTAGCATTGTTGTCAAAGGGAGAGATAAATAATATGAAGAAAATTTAAACATGCACCAATGAGAACTATCTAAGGGAGAGATAATCTGATAGAAACAGAACATTGAAGATCAGTTACAAAGAACAAAAGCAGAACCTGAGAGCTGAAAAGATCATATCTACAGAATGACAAAGATGTATTTTGTAATGTTGTTTAGTAACGTAGTGATTAAACATATTAAGCTAGGGAGAGCTTGTACAACATTTGTTCACTGAGTTGTAGAATACATGTTTGGTATATGTATGGTACACTTCATATTACTTGAGTTGCCATCAATGCCAAAGGGAGAGATTGATGAACTACAACTAATTTAGAACCTGAATGAAAAATTTGCAATTAAAGATCACTGAGGAGTTTCTAATCAGATATGTAAGATTATTAAACTAGTATTATGTTGTCATTGATGTCAACTAGCTTGACAGTACTTATCTTGTAAGTTACTATACCGAAACATTTGAAGAAAGGTGAAAGAGATGAAGAACAGAAATATCTACATGAGGAAGATGTGTATGTCAGATGAGGATAAGGAATACACTGAGTAACTTTTTGATGAGTCTATGACTTGATGATATTGACTTTATTATGTTGCATTCATCTATGATGAAGAATAGAGCTGAAAGACATAAAGTAGTGTTGTCAAAAAATGAAGCATTCCAGTATACACCGACAGAGTGAAGTGTATACCGAGTGTAGTGTTAACCAAGATTGTGTTCACTGACACATTTCTTTGTTAACCAAGTAGAACATAAAAGAATTAAATGACTAGTTTAGCCGATAAATTGATGAGCTGAAAAGTGTATGAAATCAAGGTAAAAGATAAGGTTTGTTATGAAGATTGATGGCTAACATAATTCAAGGAAGATCTAATGGAGCAGATTGAAACATGTTACTGACACATCAGCCAAAGAAGGTTAGAGCGGCAAAATCAATGGATGAGATTAAGCGGCAAAATCTAATGGACAAAAAGAAAATGATTTACTCATCTATATAAGAGACATTGGTTTCATTGTTGAGATGATGCCGAAAGAAGAAGATACTGCAGAATTATCACGTGAACAATTTTTCATGCATTCTGATCATACTGGTTAGTGAAAATTGAACTACAGAACAATTACCGAGCTATAGAGAGTGATTACTGACGAATAGTAAGTTGATATAGAGTTGAATCTAAAGTGATATATTGATCAGAAAGATTTGTATGAGCTGACTATTGATCTGTAAACTGCAATTGAAGTTGTATCAAGGCAGATCATCTACTGTTACATATTTAACCATCGTACATAGTCAAATCTCTTAACCGAGTGGACTAAGAAAGTCTTTTTATGTTTCATTCATAGAGTGAACATTGTTATCATGTCAACCTTAGAGTGACTGCGGGTTGGACGATAACTTCTGGTCTAAAATCCTCTAACAAGGTCACACCTAACAATGTGTTTGTAACCTTTAACAGGGTTGGGTCTTCATCGACCTCACTTCAAAAGAGTGAACATTTTTGGGTTGCCGGTCCCAGGTGGTTTTTCCCTTCACAGGGTTTCCACGTTAAATCTCTTGTGTTATGTGCTGATTGTGATATTTGTTTGTTATCATACTTTTCATATTACATGTTAGATTTGATCGGTAACTACTATAAGTTTTAGATTGATAATCGGTAAAAGAGCAGACATTGAAAGTATTTTATGTTTACCGAGTAGCAAAAGTTGAAAAATTTATTTTGGATTATACATTTTGTTTTGGGACACTGGATAACTAATTCACCCCCCTCTCAGTTATTCTAACAAAGGTTTTATAAGTTTCAGAGGTTAAAGGTGTGGAGAAGGAAAAAATGCACCAACCTTGAGACCTTTTAAAGTCTCAAGAGATGCTATCCATTATGCCACCTCACTTATACTAGCGCTTTGGTGAGCTAGGGGATCAAAACACTAATATGATAAAGATACTTGAAGACTTGATGAACTAAAATAGCAAATTAAAATTGATTAAAATAATTAGGATACTAAATACAAATACATGTAAATAATTGGAAGAGGCTAACATATTATGATATTTTGTTTATTGAAAATAGAAAATAAAACTAATACACTTAATTGGCTAACCCCACACTAATATATTTGGTTCCAAACTCTGATGGCTAACTATCAAACAGCCAACATAAAACCGTCACAATTATCCATCAGAGTTTTTGCGTCATTAAGTGCGATGACCAGGGAATCCATCGCAATTCTGTCAGAACTAGCCACTCATCCATTGTTCGATGAATACTCATTTCTGACTACCAATTTTTTTGGGAGCATTGAGATCTCGTCGTAATTGTGATGACTGTGTGTAAACATTTTTGATAGGGATGCCATCACGAGTACAACATTCCGGTCGGAAAGTAACCTAGGCCAAACTTAGCATCTGTCGTAAGTGCGGCGTCTATTTTTAAATAGTTTCAACGAGGATGTCGTCACGAGTACATCCCATCAAAAAGTATCATTGATAACTTTGGCCGATGAGGCTATTGTCCTAATCTTCTCGAGCAAATGAAATGCAAATTAGTGTTATCGAGATAACTTTGGCCGGTGAGTCTATTGGCCTAATCTTATCAAGCAAATGAAATGCAAATTAGTGTTATTTGTATAACTTTAGCCGATGATTAATGATGGAAACATTAGCAAGAAAACCATTGGAATAGCCTTGCGCAATAAAGAAAGTTCAAAAGGGATAAATATATCGGGATAAGTCATGCCGAAAAAGTCATTGGTATGAAAGAAACCATCGGTGCAAAATAACTTTTATTTTGCTGACACCTAATCATATTATTAGTATAAGGAAAAGCAGTTGGGATGAGTTATTTTAGGTCACACCGACACCTGATGGTTACATCGATATGTGTCTTGTCAATATAGTTCATCAGAATGTTATATAACATCAAACATAAGGATAATTTGTTACACCAATCTTTGATGTGGTTAGCGATTAACATATGGCGATAAAAGTATACAGTCAGAGTGACTAAATAAAGAAAGGAAACTTGAAAAGGTCTAGCTCGATCGTCGATGAAATGGTCAGAGTATTCTATAGAGATCATCACGATAACATAAAGTAGCGGCCAAAGGGATATTGAGTCATTCAGATACCTGATGAGGGTATTGGGATTACATATACTAATTATATGAGCGACATATGGAGTAAGAAGAATGTCTTAGGCCAATGAGTTAAGTTGAATAAGTATTAAGGAGACATTGGGAGGAATTATGTTGATAAATACTTTACTGGTATAATGAAGAATGATCAGCACAAGTTTCAACAATAGAGTCATTGGGGTTCGGTGTGGTATTTTTTGGCCAACCCGATAACATGAGTTATATTGATGAAGTGTCATCGTCCAAAGTTTGGCCGAGGGTATCATCAAGCATCGACATAACATATTTCACATTGGCCCAACAATGTTAACTATTTTGATGGATCAGAAAAGGCTATGTTGATGAACTGAGAAAAAGGCCATTGACAAGGGTTACCGTGAGGACCTCATCGACCCTTCAAAGTAACCAATTTCTTGTCACCCCGACCAGGTATGTTACAAATTCATTTGTATCCTTTTTTTGTATCTCTAAAATATCATTCGGAAGATAGCTATCATAACAGTGATTAGTAAAGTTGTGTGTGTGTTGACAATTTTGGATAAGAATTAACTATCAAAATAGAGGTTTTGGAGTTCAACTGGAATAAGGATGGCCCTTTGGAAATGTTATAATACTTGTTTGTAATCCCCATACAAACAAGGTCTTAGGAGAGTTATTTAATGATTGAAAAGATTGTGTTATGAAAATTAGGTAAAGCCATTGGAAGATGGAGGCCTAATGACTTTAGGTCTGAATTTTGGGGTCTATTTAGACCATGGGAGTCTTTATTTTTGAGGTTATCAAGGTGTAAAATAAATTATGTTAAAGTGCATTTGTAATCTATTGAATTAGGAGTGTAAGATTGTAGTGTGTGGAGTTTTGGAGTATAGGATGGGTAGTTTCTTGAGAGTTAACCCATGAAGAGTCCTTATACATTTGTGAAATCTATATTGATGGTGAACCTTTTGTTGGGAGTTTTTATGTCAAGGTACACTTGTAGTCCTAATGTCAAGGTAATGTTGTGACCAGGTTGTCATAATTAATCTTGTTATATACCTCATTTTGTGAGACTAAGGAAATTGACCTGAGTTTGGGTTAGTAACACCCTTGAAGATTGGATGTTGGTGTTAGATGCTTTGCCTGAAACCATCCTGACAGAACCGACCTTACATAGTCTCTCAAAGGAATATGTCTAACGAGGGATCCATCTATAAATAGCTTCCCTATATGGTAAGAGAATGAATTGATTTAAAATTTTCTACTTTGCTTCCAAGCCTCCAATAAGAAAACTCACGCACAAGGCCTTCTTGGCACATCATCCTACTTGGATACTTCAAGGAATGACATGTAATAAAGGTAAATTTGTGACTAAAGAATTGATCATAGAATCACAAGGACCATTACCTTTGATAATTAGGGGTAGTAGGGAAAAATGGAATAATGATTCAAATTAGCAACCTAAAACATTCACATGACACTGCTAACATATGGCATGCCAAGCATTACATACTTGGGCTTGGACTACCTTATTTTTCATAGAGACTCAATGCAAAAAATAAAGAATTCCAATCCTTTGCATGGACTTACATGCAAATTCCAATAAAAAGAATACAAACATAAAACATAAATTTTAAATGCCAAATGTAAAAGAAAGAAAGAAAGCATGACAATTTTTTAAAGGTGAAGAATTACCTGAAGCACTCATAAGAAAAGTTGAATGACAACCACCCTTAAGCCATACATAGGGATTAAAATATTTTGTATCATGTCAAGTCATATTAAGTCAAATTCAAATGAGAAAACAACTACAAACCCATATATATTCAATAGCTAACATATACAAAAAATAATCAAGAGCTACATTCAAGATCTGTGTCCTAGTTTAACTTCAAATTATTGAATCCAAATTGAGTAGTTTATATAAATTGAAAAGTTCAAATGTATTCTCTAATAAAAGAGCTAAGTAAGGTGTAAATCTAGCAGTCACACACTTATTTGTGTCCAACGATGAGCCGAAAGGGGTTTGGGGATGAGCCATCCACAATTGTTTTGGTACAAATTACAATTATAGTGGTCTTAGAAAACGTATGGCAAAACAACTACAAATGTATTTTGTTTGGAAATCAATGCTAGAGATCTTATAAAAATGGTAGTTGTTTTGATTGGGATTTATTTTGTCTGTAATATTCTCAGAAATGGTGAAAGGGGTTGCATTACTCTTGGAAAAATGTTGAAACTGTTATTCTTGGCCATAAAAGAAAAAAAAGTCCAGTAATAAAGGGCACATCATCTGATGTTGAATGACCACCATCTCAATAATTTGTAGGAACAAAGGTCACATAAACGAACTAGGCTTCATCTAGAAGAGAAACAATTCTCTCTAGTTTCTGCATATACCAAATAAATTGTATTAAGACCTTGGCCCTAGATTAATAAAAGTTTATGTTCTCATAAATCCAAATTTTTGACATCGCAGTAGAAGTTTATTTGAGAAAGGGGTCGTTCATTTTAAAATATTCACTCCAAAATAATCAGGATATTTATTAAAGACCTTGATTATGATGTTGTGCATATATTTAACCATGCAAATTGCATCTAAATAAAACCAAAAAATGAAACATAAATGAACATACATTTTTAATTAGATCCAAAACATCCTAATTGTTATGAAATTCAATGCAGCTCCAATCAATTTCTTCTCTTGTGTACTCATCCTGTTCCATGTTAAAAATGTGTTGTAAAGCATATAGAAAAATTCATGGAAAAATAAAACATTATTTGCAATAAAGTAGTTTAATAGTTGAGCAAATATACCCTAAGAAAAAGTGAAGAGTACAATTTTTTTTTGTTAAAATAGTTGAGCAATATACCCTGAGAAAAAGCAAGGTGTTCAAAGAATATACTCTTTTAAATATACTAATTTAATAGATATGGAACTTTTTAACCCAATTGAAGTGTTGTTGTAGCTTCTCTTTTGCAAGATCGAAATAGAACTATTCAAAAGTGCAATGCAGAAGAAAAGAATGTTTCCTTAGGTAACTCAAGATTTCCATATGATACATTTTATTATATGAAAGCTTTCATGTATAGGTCACTAAATTGCAATGACTGTAGGTACAAGGTGGTATGATTTCAATAAATGTAGAAAGAATATTGGTGGCTATAAATAAGAGATACTTGTTAATCTTGAAACTTTCAAAATTGTAAATATCAAGAACACCAATTCGGGTCTTTGAGTTAGTGTCTTGGTCAATTGAATTGTTTATTTTCTTTACCAGCCTACATCCAATATAAATGGCATTATCTTAAGCACAGCCCATAGAACATTATATATCCTACAAAAATTGAAAAATATGCTTCACTTTCCAAATGCTTTCATCACCGAGAGCTTTCTCTAATAATGCAGAACTCACAAATGGCACATTATACAAATGAAATAATTGTGAGTATACTATTTTTTCTAATTCATCTCGGGTGGTAAGTGCAATAACTAAATCAAGAGATTACTACAAGTTCAATTGAGAAATAGATCATTCATTTTAAAATATTCACTCCATATGATAATGAAAATCAAAAATACCTTTTGTCTTGTTCCATCTTAAAGATGTGTTGCACAACATATACACAAATCCATGGAAAGAATAAATATTATATGCAACAAAATAATATTAAAATAATTGATCTTAAGTCATTGATGAGAAGAACATTTACTCACAAAGACTGAATATTTGTCAAGTTCCCAATGTATAGAGAATGAGTTATGAACAATGTCACACTGGACGTTTACTTGACATTCAACAAAAAAGAGTGGGAGCTCTAATTATAAACACTAGTGGAGCAATAAAATGGCTTAGACAACACCAAGTATCAGAGGGTTAATTTCTGCAGACAACCCTACTTTTACTTTCTCTCTCTTTATTTTCTAATTTATTTTCCTCTAGACCATATTTAATTTCTTATGCGGATTGACTATAAAAATTTAGAAGAAATTTGAATTCTCTAAGGTTGATATATATGTTAATTCTATCACTAATCATTTGAACACTTTCAATGTTTATAATAAGTAAACTTGCATTGGTGGATGTGAAAAAGGATGAAGAAGATCAATAGAATAAATTGTTGTGTTCATTGCCACATTCTTGGGATAATCTTGTCATGGAAATTGGTTCTATCACTTTATGTTCAAGCTTGAGGTAGTGGTTGCCTTGTTATCAAAAGAGAATAAAAGGAAACAAGAAATTCCAAATCCAAGGCAGGATCCAAGTCTCTTGGCAAACCCAAGCTTAAGTGTTGATTTATATAAAACTATAAAGAAACATAAAAAATAACTATTATGAAACATCTAAAAGAGCTATAAGAAAACAAGGTTAAAAATGGATTTGATGATGACATTATTTCCAAAACCTCAAATTAAGAATCTAGAGATGTGTTATTTATTGGTTTCATCCATTTAATAGCATTGTAGATAGTTTAATATTGATCTTCAGTTTGTTTCAAGAATAATTTAATATTCTCTACTTAACAGGACCAACCACGTGAAGGTGGAAGCTCATATGGACCCTCCCTGCCCTAACATCACTCTGCATTCCTTGTTACCATCTAACATTCATTAATTCCTTTATCCATTAATAAAATATAACATTCATACACTCATTATAACATGACATTCATTAACACATAACATTCATCAACGCACAACATTCATCAATATTTACTAACACGTGTCATTCATGAACATTCATTAGCATGTAAATACATTCATTAGAACATAAAAATTCAATCATTATCAAATAAGGTAGATAACAATCATTTCTTTTTTAAGTTTTTTTGAAGCTATGTAAAGAATAAGTGGAGTGTCATTTTCTTCATCATTTCCCCCCTCTTCAGTTGTTCTGCACTCTGGTCATGAATAAAATTATTGTGTTCATTGCCACATTCTTGGGATAATCTTGTCATGGAAATTAGTTCTATCACTTTATGTTCAAGCTTGAGGTGGTGGTTGCCTTGTTATCAAAAGAGCATAAAAAGAAACAAGAAATTCCAAGTCCAAGGCAGGTTCCAAGTCTCTTGGAAAACCCAAGGTTAAGTGTTGGATTTATATATAACTATAAAGAAACATCTAAAAGAACTATTATGAAACATCTAAAAGAGCTATAAAGACAACAAGGTTAAAAATAGATTTGATGATGACATTATTTCCAAAACCTCAAATTAAGAATCTAGAGATGTGTTATTTATTGGTTTCATCCATTTAATAGCATTGTAGATAGTTTAATATTGAGCTTCACTTTGTTTTGCAAATAGTTTAATATTCTTTACTTAACAGGGCCTACCAGGTGAAGGTAGAAGCTCATATGCCCCCCCCCCTCCCCCCAACATCACTCTACATTCCCTGATACCATCACTAGTACATTTGACCTTGTTTTCTACCAAATTTTTTGACCATCAAATAAAAAGGTTTAGGTTGGTTGGATTATAGTAGGAAAACTTTCATTTTTTTTTAATCCATGCCCGTGTTGGTCAAAATTTTGACCAACATGGGCATAACTTAAAAAAAAAAGATTTCATATCTCATCATTTCATTATTAGATCAAGCTTGCAGCGCACAAAGGAGGACCACCTGCGAGGGTTGCCACTGTTATTGGGTGTAAAAGGAGGACCACCTACGAGGGTTTCCACTGTTATTTCATGTAAAAGGAGGACCACCTACGAGGGTTTCCACTGTTATTTGGTGTAAAAGGAGGACCACCTCTGAGGGTTGCCACTGTTATTTTGGTGTAAAAGGAGGACCACCTGCGAGGGTTGCCACTGTTATTTGGTGTAAAAGGATGACCACCTGTAAGGATTTCCTTACCTTAACCTACCGTATGATCAATTTTTTTAAAACATATATGTTTGATTGAATGTAATCTTGGCTAGGTTAGAACCGGTATTATGGTTGTGAGTTGTAGAAGAAGGTGATTTCTACAAAGCCCTAGGCTATAGATGTTTTATCTAAGAATGTGTAGTATTTATCATTCATTTTATTTTATAAAAGTAATATTTATTATATAAAAACTCTTTCAAAAACACATTAAAAAAGAGAGAATCAGTGTATTATTCAGCACTCAACACACAAGACTATTTCAATCATAAAAACATTATGCCCTTCAACTCAAATGCTTGCTCATGCTATACTTGTACCACGAAATTCCATGGAACACTCCCTGTCATAGCCAATGATCACTCTTTTCCTTCAAACTTCTGCAACTTCCAAGTTAGATCAATATTGTACATGGTTAATAATCTTCATTCCATGGATTCTAGGCATTTGAGTCCATGGAATAGTTATTAGTTACAAGTAAACTTCAAAATAAATAAAGAAATCTGAATAAACTAGTCTATGTCACTGTAAGTGAGGGTACAGTCATGCTATGTGACTCTCAAAATAATCCAAACAAACAATATTATTTCCAAATATTTTTTTGGTTCATACTAAACATGAACCAAATAAGATTTACATTTGAATCCACACCCTAAGTGTCCAAAATGAAAAGGTTTAAATACTTCAAGGAATCATAGTGATTAGTTAACGCATGGGACAGTCAAGATAAAAGCCTCCAAAGCATTCAACGAGTGAATATGGATGTTTGAAAACTATTCCTTATTGCATAATGAAAAGGAAAAACCAAAACAAGACTTTGACACCTTTAAGATCACTAATTTCAATTAGAAAAACTTGTCTTTTATTTGATTTCCTATTTCATGCATACACCAAGCTTCTTTGTCACACTATGGCTTCCAAAAGATACATGTAAACCTTCATCTCAACTTCCCCAATCACTCCTAACCGGTTAGAGGGATAGTTGGATGTTTAGACATTAAAATGTGACTTGATCACTAAAACTTCTAAGGTATTTTAAATACTTAGAAGACTTATTTAATACCCAACTATACTCCTAGAATCTCCTATATTGACATTCCATTGACATGTAGTGTTATTGTATTCCATGAGAAGACATTGATTTGAGACATTTCGACAAGCATTGGGTGGATTGTATTTGATTCCACTTTTCACATGCATCTTTATATGATCTGCAACCATATATTTGACAAAATTTCTCCTCAATGGGGTTTGATGGATGTCCACAAGATGTGATAAAGTTCTAATTCCAACCATGCTCTGATGGATGTCTATATTATGTTTTGAAGCTCCCATTTGGCATGGACAAGGAGAATGGCGATAAAGGATCTGACATTGTGCTGCTCATTGCAATCTTTTTAAAAGATTCTAAAACCTTTTCAATAAATCTATAACATGTATGTCTTGTAATTTTAGTATCAATGAGACCACATTGTTTTGATCCATTTCAAATGACCCTTCACCTGCGCTAGGAGATTGCTAGCATAGGTTGTAGAATTTATAATTACACCTGCCAATTCCATTAGCTCAATATTTCTAAAGTTGATTGTACAAATCCTTGGAATTAATTTGTTTCAATCCTTGAATCAACATCTCTTTTGAAGTACTTTATCCAATAATTTGAGCATACAATAATTGCATTGTATAAGAAAACATGTATTTGTGACATTTTGTCAAATAATTATGGTGACTTTTCTATACTTCCCTAGTTTGCGCACATGTCTAATAGGATAGTTGCAACTATGAAACCTAATAGAATTCATGTACCCTTTATGCTTATATTGGGCGATCATTTCACTGTGTTCCTTGAGATGGAATTTGCATGAGGCAAACTATCAAACAATTCGTGTATATGCTCTCTAATCTACATTTGTTTGAAAGTTTGAAAGCCTCTTTAATAAATCAATTTTGTGCAAAGCTAGTAATCATTTGTTTGAAAAGCCGAAAACCTCTCCATAGCTAACATGGCACCATTGTTGCAGAGTACCCCTAGTGGTCTCCTAATCATTCAATGTGTTCCATCTCCTCTCTCCTCCTTTCTTGGGTTTCTGGATCATATTTGAAATCATGAATCTGAAATCCTTTTTTGTGTGCACTAATTTTGAAACTATCAGCTACTTTCCTGAGCTTAGCATATCCTTAGCTTTCACTATGTTTGAAAGATCACATGCTGCCATGCTTCTAGATTTCTTCCTGTGTATAACATTAAGTTGGCTCCATATCTTCCCTATACATCATCTTGAATGTTTCCAATTTGTATCCAAAAGTTAATTATAACATTGGATGGTTAACCTGTCCAAGATAAGAAATCTTTTCAATTTACCTTTTTGAAACACTCTCATTAACCTCATTTTTTAATTTATATTTATATTTTAATTTTGAAATTAAAAGAGGTTAATGAATCAATGAGAAATACATGTTTTGGGATGATTCATTAACCTCTTTAACTTTTTGGGTTATTGAATCAATTAAAAATATGTATTTTTGGGGCTCCAATTAACCTTTTATAACTTTTTACTCAGAGATCTGATTTTAAAAATTTGAAATGCGGGATGGAGCTGAAAGACAAACGGAGACCTTGAAAACTTAAAACTGGCTAAACTTTCTCAATTTATTGGTCATTTTTAAGATGAAAGCTTGACATTTTATTGCTTTCTTGTAACTGAAAATGATAAGATTTTAGAAGTTTGATACATGAAGACCCTAGAAAATATAAATAATTACATAGGGACCATGATTCTACAAGCAACCTTTTTTTGACATAATGAATTTTTTTAAAATTTGGCTACATTTAAAACCATGGTAACATGGCCCTAGTAGAAAATCAAAATACTTTTCTAGGATCTCAATTGATCAATGTAGTTAGCCACCCAAACACCAAAGAAACATTTGGAAACTTCACAGAGATCTTGGTAGACTATTTGAGAGGATAAGGGTGAATTTTCCATCTAGGTATCATCCCAAGAATGAATGATCATCTAGCCATCTCCAGCTCCCCATTTCAAGCCTTGCTATAATACGGTTCTACCATCAAGGATGTTATTCCATATCCTAGACCTGCTAGGGAGCCCCTACATACTAAGGTAGCGGTAGAACCTTTCCATATTCAGGTATTTTGTAGACATGATGTCACACCAAGTGGCTTCATAATTGCACTAGTTGTCTTCATGCCTTGTTTGTTGATCCTAGGTGCCCTTGCACCACCTTAGTAGCCTAGTTTTGCCAATGGGTGATCCATGTATTCACCCATTGCCTCAACAACCTTTGAGATCTTCTCCTCTATCCCTATCATCATAAATCCTTGTGCTCTTTCTCCTCTAGGAACACACATCTCTATCTGCATCACTATCCTATCATCTTCACATTTTGATCACTCTTTCTTTATCTTCAGAGACCTCTCTGCTTGTTGTCTTGGTTCTTCACATGAACCATTCACATCTTCTTCTTTCTCCTCTAGGATCTTCATCTTATCCACATCTATTTGTGCCCCTTCATAGGCTGACTGCTCCACAATACATTCTTCTACCTTGTTGTCCACCTTGTCCTCTTCTTATTCCCTTTGTCCTCTTCTTCCCAAAAGAATCTTCCCACTCTGATAGGCAAACCTTATACACTTTCATGCAAAACTTATACACTATCATGCAAACCAACCAATAAGTGAATAGATCATGAAGAACATATGGTGAAAATTTCACAAAATCTATTATGTTTTCTTTTTTTTGAAATTTGGTCAACGGTACATTTTCTATTTAAGAGTCCCTGAGTGATTTGAATATTTCATGGTCTAGTGAGCATGATTTGTGTGTGTATTTGTAAATCTTGTATAATCTTGTAATATTTTATTATTTTTTATTATATACAAGATACTACTAATGCTTGTTTGTTTACATTTTGTATATTTATAGCCCGAATAATTGCCTATGAAGAAAGTCCACACCTGGCAATATGAACCCATAACAAAATAATGAGACAATTGCTAGATTATGGTCTCAGTTCCAAAGAAAAGTTAATAAATGTAATTGTCCTTGCAAAAAGTGTAAGGGCTTAAAGAATCGAAGAATTCTAATCACAATAGCCCATAGTCATTTTAGGCAGCATGATCACATTGAAGGGGGGCATGATTTTCGTCGATTGGTGAATGTAGATTTCCAACTAGAGGAACATGGAGGTGTGAATATCCAAGCTGAGGATAACGCTCCCATGGAAGAAGATGATCATGTGGCAGAGAACACAATTGAAGATGATGGTATTGGCATAGCTAATAATGTGCTAGAGGACATGATTGAAGAATATGGTATTGGCATAGCTGATCAAGATGATCATGATGATAGTACTAGCACATCTAATAATGATGATGAAGATGGTCTTGATATACCTATACTTGAGAAGGCATATGAACCCCTATACCAAGGCTCCCAAACAACTCTTCTCTCCGCTATAGTGTTGTTGGTGAACTTGAAGTTTATGAATGGTTTATCCAATGTAGCAATGTCACGTATGCTAAGGTATGCCATTTTTGTCATCTTCAATGTTACCATACCATTACTATTCATTATATTAACAATTCATATTTGTTGTTTTAGGTTGATAGGTGAGTTTTTATTACCACCATCAAACATTCTGCCTCATTCATACCGAGAATTATCTACCATTATGAATCAAATTGGAATGAATTATCACACAAGACATGCATGTCCCAATGATCACATTCTATATCATAAACAAAATGAATTTGCAACAGAATGCCCTAATTGTCATATTAGTAGATATCGGTCAGATTAAATAACAAAAAAGGTGCCTCACAAGGTTCTTTGGTACATTTCCATTATTCCACGTCTTCAATGATTATTCAGGTGCACTAACTTGGCACAATTTATGGATTACCATGAGCGCAATAAAAATTAATATGACATTATGTGAATGCCTACGAATGGTTCTACATTTAAAGACATAGAAACAACATGGCCACACTTTAAAGAAGAACCTCGTAATCTCAAGCTTTCATTGGCAGTGGATGGTGACAATCCATTTGGAGATATGAGATTTGTTTACTCAGTGTGGCTTGTTTTTGTTATTAACAATAACATTCCTCCTTGGATGTCCATAAAGAGCGAGCACATAATGTTTTCAATGATTGTAATAGGTATTTTTCATTTAATAGTTATGTAAATTAATTTATAAACATCGCATCAAGATGGTCATAATAATTATGTAATGTTTTTGTTCATTCAACTAGGTTATAAGTACCAAGTTAAAGATATGAACATGTATATTGAGCCCCTTATTGATGAGTTGTTGAAGTTATGGAATGGGGTCACTATATATGACATCTCTAGACCAATAGGACAATGACAATTTCAATTCCATGCAATGTTTGTATGGACAATACATGATGCCCCTGGGCTAACTCATTTTTGCGGTATGTTATATATTGTTAAGATCAAGTATTTTTGGTATGTTATAGTGCTTACACATTATTGTTGTATGTTTAAGTTGCGCATGATAATTGTACATGATCCAATTGTACGGTATCTTTTAGGTCTTTAGACAAAGGGTAAATTTGCATGTCCAGTTTTTGGTCCAAAGATGAAATCTTGTCATTCAAGAAGTTTAGGAAAGTAGGTGTTTGATGAGTTTAGACACTTTCTCCACAATAATCATAAGTATCAAATTATTGAAAAACATCATTTTAATGGGAAAGAAGAGACAACATCAAGGCCATGAAGAATGACACCTCATCTATGGAAGTTGGAATACAATAGACTAAATTGCCGAGGTAATTGTAGATCCCTATAGTTTTGGTGTCTATTAGTGTCATACACTTAGTCATTATTTAGGCAATGATGGCCGGTCATCATTGCAACCGAGTCATCATGTATAGGCTGAGTCACATTATGTATATTTACTGAGCAGTAGTCACTGCCAAGTAAACCTATGGTCACCGAGTACTTTTGTATTAGCCGAGTAAGTTTTTGCTGAGTTATGAAAAGAAGACAATGTTGAGCGCCAGAGTATAAGGAACAGTGAATGCCGAGTATAAGAGATATCAATTTTTTAGCAAGCCAGAATTTACATATGTGTTTGTTAAAGCACAATCACCTAGTTAAAATGTTTTGGCCGACATTCATATTTTGTTTACTATTTGTTGAGGAAATCACAGAGGTGATTACACTTCTACTTTGTAATCATTAATCCCTATGCAACACTTGGAGCCAATCATAATTAAGGAAAAGTTAAGCAGAAAAATGAGTTAATCTGGATCTTAGATCTCAAATCTTGATTGAACTCAGTTATCTATATAAGATAAGATCTAAACCCTAATATGTGTGTGGATGTGAAGGAGAAGAGAGAACATCTTCAGACCAGTGAAGTATTCTGAGAAAGTTCAATGACTAAGTGAAACAGAGTAAGAGAGTGAAGGACAGAACAAAGATAAACTTGATAGATAAGATCAAATCAATACTAGAAGGAGAATATTTATAATCAGCATACAGTGCAAACCCAAGGATCGGGTACTAAAACATTCTAACAAGTGTATCAGGGTAAATCTCTTAATAGAGTGGTTTTAACAGACCTTATGTAATCTCTTAACCGAGTGCTTACTTAGTTGTAAGTTTTAAATCTTTTTGGAAGGTAGATTGTATGTCTTTTAGCTCTTAATAGGGTAGACCCCTCACAGGGTAGATCATATTTTGTGATCAAATTTGTAGCCCTAATATGAAAACTTTATACTGCAGTAGTGAAGATTTGTGGGTGTCATCCCCACCCTAGTTTTACCTTTCAAGGGTTTATGGGTAACCAAAATTACTGTGTTATGAGTATTTTCTTGAATGATGTTTAGTTTATCAATTTCATTTCAATGATAAAGTTTGTGATAATGCCATGCAAGTTTTCAATAATGTAAAATGGATTAATAGGTGATATCTGATTCACCCCCCCTCTTAGTATCACATTTCCCAATAGATTTCCAACAATTGGTATCAAAGCAGTTGAGTTTCTTACAGTAAGTCTAACCACTTGAAACAAAAGATCTTGAGATGGAGGTCTACAAGTTGGGAAAGATTATAGAGAATCAGAAGATTGATGTTCATCTTGTATTACAACAACTTGAAGCAGCTAGAGGAGAACTGAAGAAGTCCTTAAGCAGAAGAAGAGAAATTGCTATTCAGCAAAATAAATCACAATATCAAGAAGAAGATACTAATGAACTATTTGATAATGGAAATTCTGCAGAAAGTGACAAAGCCATAAAAGAGCTACTGGAGAAAAATAACATACTAAGTGAGGATATCAGAAATCTAAAAAGAGAACAAGAGATTCAGTGTGTCAAACTCTGTGAAGTAGTTGAACAGAAAAAGAAAGTTGAAGATGACAAGACAATGGCAAAAGACAAAAGACAAATATCAATAAGACTTGATGAATGGGCAAGTGACATGCAAGGGTTGACTAATAATCAACTAGACATGGTAAATTAGCTGCTATTGGTTAATCAAGAACTAAGCAGGAGAAATGTGGAAATCACCAATCTGAGATCAAAAAATA
The DNA here is from genome assembly GCA_027943335.1 of Chamaecyparis obtusa. Lineage (NCBI taxonomy): Eukaryota > Viridiplantae > Streptophyta > Pinopsida > Cupressales > Cupressaceae > Chamaecyparis > Chamaecyparis obtusa. Next base: position 1,137,652 of record BSBK01000176.1, on the reverse strand, counting down.
ATCAGCTAAGGAATGAACTGAGATCTGAAAAGGAAATAAATGAAAGGATGAAAAAACCTAATGAAGCTACAAGATACTTTGAAGAACTGTTAAGGTCACCTAGAAGATCTAATGATAGATCTGGACTTGGACTAAATGAGAAATCATCATCCACTGAGGAAGGAGAATCATCAAAAAGTGGAGAGCAAAGGAATGACAAACCAAAGAACAACAAGCCTACATGCCATCACTGTGGAAAGCCAGGACATATAGCTAACGTCTGCAGAAGCAAACATGGTAAGTCTGATCCTAAACCTAAATTCAATGGACAATGTTTTAACTATAAGAAATTTGGACATCAGGCTCAAGAATGCAAGTCTAAGGTAAGAAATCCACCTAACTCACCAAAATTTCAAGGACATTATTTCAACTATCAGAAGTATGGACATAGAGCATTTGAATACAGATCTAAACCTAAATGGTCATCAAGTGAATAGACTAAGTCACCTATAAAGAATAACTCATACAACTGAGATTATAACACTTGGTACAGTTGTCATTACTATGGAAAATATGGGCACATAGGATCAAATTGTCTGAAGACTCATTTCAGAGGGAAATCTAAAAGTTGGATGAATGGAAGTATGGTATGCTACAAATGTAACAAGGTACGTCATCTAAAGAAAGACTATAGATCACCCATACCGAGCAATGATCAAAGCAAGAATGAAGATATCAATGAGAAATTGAAAAATCAAATGAACAAAACATGGAAGAAGAAAGAAGAAGGAAGCACTAGTGAAGCCAGTGCACCTGAGGTCACCCAATCCAATGGATCAAGTGATCACACTACTTTGAATTAAGCAAAGAAGGTATGTATGGAACTAAGTCTTAAAAATATTTACCTCATATCAATTCCTAACATATGATTGAGAAAAAGTCCATATCTGCATAAATAGAGATGCATTAGGACATATTTGAGCAAAGTAGAACAATTCATTTTTTATGTCGAGCGTCAGTATTTGAGTCTGAAATGACTGAGTTATCAATATATGTTGAGCACCTGTTCTATCTGAGATGTGATGTACACTGAGCTATATCTAAATGGTTGTGTCGACCGAGCTTCTATTAGCCAAGCTTAACATAAGAGTGTCGAGACAATTGTATTCCACCTAGAATGTGTATGGAACATTTATGAAGCCCTAATTTGACTGTTTGGAGTCTATAAAGAAGAATGTTACCATTCATTTCATTTCACCAAAAAATTGAGATTTTCTTTGAGAGATTCAAGAGCGTGTAACCTATTTAAGAGCTTAAGGGCGATTTCAAATTCTTCTCAGCGTGCCTTCGGCAAATCATCTATTGAACACTTGAGAAAAGGTACCATATCGAGTAAAATCTTTTCGATCATTTTTGTTGTTAATTAAAATTGCATCATCTTCATCTGTTGCAATGAATAAACAAGGAAAGGAGTTTTTCAATGTCCAATTGGTAAGGAACGAAGTGTGTAAGCCGCAGAAGTTTCAGGGCATTCTAAAAAGCGCGATCAAGGGAGATCTTAATGGTGCTTTGTCATCGATTCCAAAAAATGTTTTAATGGTAAACAACATTAGGTTGTGTTATGTGTGCAAAATTTTTGAGATTGGGGAAAATGAAATCAGGGAAGCATACGATAACTTATGCAGCAACGGGGTGTTGAAGCCAGAACACCAGAACGTTTCCAAACTAGGGTTAGTTCATGCCCTAGATTTTCCACAAAACTTTAAAGTGGACTGGATTAAGATTGTACTAAGTAGAGTACATGACATGCAATTATGGCTAGAGGATGGACCAGTTCAGATAACAAAAGACATGATTCATAGAGTAACTGGATACCCTAAAATATCTAGTAAGAGAACAATGAAATGTTTAAGAAAGGAGGATATTCAGGCGAACACTCAGGAAGTCTGGAATAAGCATGGAATGATAATTTCTACTATCACCGATCTAGAGATTGACTTCGTGGTAAGGGTAATTTCTCATAAGTTTTATCAGTCAAGTCGGTTGGACATCATTTCGTGTATGGCAGTGGACCAAGATTGGAAAATCATCAAGAAGGGCCATACCTATGACCTCACTGAGCTCCAACAAACTCAACTTGTCAAGAACCTTACCTCTATCTAGAAAGCAAAGAATTCTATGTGTAAGTTTGGTTTCCTACTTGTCTATCTATTCTTTTACATTCAGAAGTGTTTTCATATTGTCGGCGGAGTAATTTGGGATAAGAACATGCCTATCACAGTTCAAATTAATGAGTTTATAAGTCAGATAGGAGAGAATTTTGAGGGTGTAATGAAAAATTATTTTGTTGAATTCAAGAATAAAATGAGGAAGAGAAGTAGGATTCATATTTCTTTAGTTGAGAAGTACAAATAGGACATCTATTTCCAAGTATATATTGACTACACATATGCACAAGCTATTTTACCGAGGGTATCATGGCTAATGCCATTACCTTATGAGGTTAATTTTGATGAGACCACATCAGCTATTACAACCCTGTTAGATGAGGAAATTGATCAGAAGGCTCCCTAATTTGGAACATATGAGTAAGCTAAGTCTAAAATTACCATGGGATTGAAGGCTACTACCATGGAGAGAAAGAAGAAAAAGATAGTAAAGAACCTAGTGAAAATGATAGGAGAGAGAGAGGTGGATACACCTCTTGAACTGACACAAGGACTAGGAGAAGACAAAGAAAGTGAATCTAATGAATCTAGTGAAGAAGAGGAGAAAGTAGTGGAGAAGAAAGGCAAAAAGGTAGTAGTTGTCGAGCCTCTGAGAAAGAGAGTATAAAAACCTAAGGCTATTTCATCACCTATTCTTAGGCCAAGAACAAGGGCAGTCTCTATAGCTGTAGCTACCAAGCCACAAAAGAAAACCCCTGTATCAGGGAAAAGGAAAATTGTTCAGCCTAAGGCAGTGTCGAGCAAGTCAAGGAAGAAGCCTAGGAGAAAACTTATTTTGGAGAAAGATGATGAGGAAACTGAGAGTGACGGGGAGGTAAAGAAGAAGAAATTACAATTACAAAGTAAAACACTAAATGTGGATGAAATATGCCACACCATCAAGAACTCTGCTGGACTTGAAGGACTAAAACAAATAAGATTTGAGAGCATGAGTATAGGAGATAAGGAGAAAATTGAAGAAGCTATACTTGAGATGCTCTGCACCTTCAAGATGCTACCAATAAAAATGGGGAAGTTGATCCCTAATGAGTTATATGAGAGAGTTTCATAGAAATGGGAATTTTCCCTAATGACCGAGAAGCAAATAAGGGAGAGCACATTAGCTCAAGTTGCATCAGACCTACCCCCTACTAGTATTCAAGAAGTTATGGAATAATACAGGAACAAATTTGATCCTAAGCAAAGAGCTTACTATATCCTTAAACACAAGGTTGAGGATGTTGTTCAGGAAAGTATTAGGACTTGGAAGATTGTCTTTGGTCTGTTAATTGATAAAAGTGCACAACAGGTAGTTAGCACATCTAAGGGTGCCGAGTTAGATACTAAAGAAGATGTAAATGATCCACAAATTCTGGAGAAGGAAGCTCCCAAGGAAGAGAAATGTTAGGAGTTACTTGAGATAACTATTGTTGACATCACCAAGGAGACCCCAATGAAAAATCAGGTATTGACCACGGAGGACATACAAGTCAAAGAAGCACAAGCTACATCTTTGTCGGGCAGTACCCCTGTGCTACTACAAGTCATGGATTATCTAAAAATTGATGCTACATCAACTGTTAACACCACCCATGTCAATCATCAAGTTGTTACAGTTGGCATGTTAACCAGTATTAGCACTACCGAGGAACAAGATCAGTCAACAACAACACTTTTGTCTACATCTACCAAGGAATCACAGAAGGTAAAAGCATATCAGTCTACACTAGTGATTACAAATCCTCATGCAGAGGATAAGGGGAAACAAGAGAAGGAAAAATATATTGACATTCAAGAGCCTAAGGAGCAAGAGGTAATAAAAGCTCTTGTACATATGCTGAGTGGGAGTACACCGAAGAAGAAGGCACATAAAAAGAAAGGAAAAATTTCTACACCTGAGGTAACAATCGATGAATTTATTTTGATTCTAAAATGGGACACAGATAACTTATCTTATGAACAAATACAGATACTGCAGGATCTACTGAAGAGAAAAATAAGGCAAGAAGAATTGAGAAGGGAACAGCAGCAAAAGCAAGTTATTCATGAGATAAAAGATATATTCCTCAATGCTTTTGACATGATTGATGTTAATGACTCTAAATCCATACTGGAACAACTTATCCACATAGAAAAGAAAGTGACAAATGAAGAAAGTGAAGAAAATGATAAGTTTTTGCAGTGGTCAAAAAGGAAATTTAAGACAAAGGTACTAAATAAGGTCTTTTCCGAGATAGCAGTGAATCAGGTAGAACTTTCTACTGAAATATCAGAATCAAAAGGAGTTGTACACAATGCACAATCTTTGTATATGAAATTTTTTAATGTAGAAGAATTTACCAAGGATAACCAGGCACCAGTAGATAAACTACAACAAGAAATAAAGTCTACTGGTCAATCATTGAGTTTGGATGCTAGTTCCAGTTCCAAACACTGTGCCAAGATTCTACATAGTCAAGGGAGGATAGCCAAGTTAATGGCTAATGATGGTAAGATAAGGGCTCATCTACTCTCTTTTCAAATAATGCTGACACCTCACCTGGAGCTCATTCAAAAAGAGTTAGAAAAGGATAAGGAACTAATATAGAAAGATCCTCATCTTTCTACTACTGAGAGCCTAGTCAACCTAGCTTCCGAGCTAGAGGTGCAATCAGAGGTCTTGAAAGTTGTTACATCCAGTTGGGAGTCTGCATTACATATGGTTATGGTGCTTCACAAACCATTTTTGGAAAAATATTGCATGCTCCCTACTAACAAAGAAATAATAAGTGCCAAAAACAAGGGGGAAACATGTAAATGACATATCATGGCACATGAGGAGATAGCAGAAGTAGCAAATAGAATGGTATGATATACTCAATTTTGTATATGTATATATCTTAGGGGGAGTATTTTGTTAATACTAAGTACTCTATGTAAATGTATTGTAAATTTCATGACAAACCATTTTTGCCACTAATGTCAAAGGGGGACATTGTAGATCCCTATAGTTTTGTTGTCTATTAGTGTCATACACTTAGTCATTATTTAGACAATGTTGGTCGGTCATCACTACAATTGAGTCATCATGTATAGGCCGAGTCACATTATTTATATTTATTGAGTAGTAGTCACTGTCGAGTAAACCTATGGTCAACAAGTATTTTTGTATTAACTGAGTAAGTTTTTGCCAAGTTATGAAAAGAAGACAATGCTGAGCGTCAGAGTATAAGGAACAATGAATGTCGAGTACAAGAGATATTGATTATTGAGCAAGCCAAAATTGACATATGTGTTTATTAAGGCACAATCACTGAGGTAAAATGTTTTGGCTGACATTCATATTTTATTTACCATTTGTTGAGGAAATCATGGAGGTGATTACACTTCTACTTTGTAATCATTAATCCCTATGCAACTCTTGGAGTCAATCAAAATTAAGGAAAAGTTAAGCAGAAAAATGAGTTAATCTAGATCGTAGATCTCAAATCTTGAGTGAACTCAGTTGTCTATATAAGATAAGATCTAAACCCTAATATGTGTGTGGATGCGAAGGAGAAGAGAGAATATCTTTAGACCAATGAAGTATTCTAAGAGAGTTCAGTGACCGAGTGAAACAGAGTAAGGCAGTGAAGGACAGAATAGAGATAAACTTGATAGATAAGATCAAATCAATACTAGAAGGAGAATATCTATATTCAGCATATAGTGCAAACCCAAGGATCGGGTACTGAGACATTCTAACAAGTGTATTAGGGTAAATCTCTTAACATAGTGGTTTTAACAAACCTTATGTAATCTCTTAACCGAGTGCTTACTTAGTTGTAAATTTTAAATCCTTTTGCAAGGTAGATTGTATAAGTCTTTTAGCTCTTAACAGGGCAGACCCCTCATAGGGTAGATCATATTTTGTGATCAAATTTGTAGTCCTAACATGCAAACTTTATACTGCAGTAGTGAAGATTTGTGGGTGTCATCCCCACCCCAGTTTTACCTTTCAAGGGTTTTTGGGTAACCAAAATTACTGTGTTATGAGTATTTTCTTGAATGATGTTTAGTTTATTAGTTTCATTTCAATGATAAAGTTTGTGATAATGTCATGAAAGATTCTAGTAATGTAAAATGGATGAATAGGTGATATCTAATTCAACCCCCCCTCTCAATATCACATTTCCCAATAGATTTCCAACTGTAATGTCATTCCATCTGATGATTTTTGTTTGAAATTTATATTTTGATATTATATTTTATTTAATAATGATGTTATTGATGCTCGTGAAGTTTGTTAAGGCATCGATGACTAACTTCCTAGAGGAATAAAAAGTTATCTTAGTCAATTTAGTAGGTTTCTGTACTACAAGGATCTCCCAATTGTGCATTTATTTGATGATATGCACATTGGAAAGAATGTAATAGAGACACTATGGAAAATATTGGATGGAAGGCGTGACAAAGAAAAAATTGTCAAAATTTGTAATGACATTCATGAATCCAATCATGCACTAAAATTTTTTATTGAATCAAATAGCAATGGAGATCGCATAAATACGAGTGCCCTTCCTTGGTTATTAACTGAGCAGCAAAGTGATGCATTAAAAGAAGTCATAAAAAAACAAAATTTCCAACAGGATTTGCTGCAAATATAAGTAGTCTTATATCAAAGAAAGGTGATTTTGGGCTAGGGTTGAAAACACATGATTGACATACCTTCATCAAGGTAAGTCATGTTTTCTATTTATAGTATATTTGTAATATTTCATGTACTTTTTATTGTATTATTTTACAATATATTGAAAAGATCATTTTTTAATTATTGCAGTACATCCTACCTCTATCCCTTCCACACTAGTTTGACAACAGTGTTAAACAAGTTATATACGATCTTGGAGAATACATGAGGTTAGAAGTGTTATTTCTTAGACTTGTACAAATATTATATTTATGACTTGCTTTACTTTTTATGTAATTTATTGTATATTTTTTTCTAAACTCTTGTTTATATGTTCTTGTGAGTTGAATCTCTTTTAGGTGGTTATCATCTAAAGAAATTGATAAAAAAAAGATATAAAATATTGGAAGAGAAAAATTCCCCAGATTATGTGTAAAATGCAAAAGTGTCTACTTCCAACTTTTTTCAATGCTCAAGAACACTACCTCATACATCAAGTTGAGGAGATTGAATTGTGTGGACCTATACAAACTAGGTCAATGTGGATGGTTGAGAGGCACTTGAAATTTATGAAGGGTTTGGTTCGACAAAGAGCACATCCTAAGGGTTCTATGGTGGAGGGATATATGGTATACCAAACCATGGTGTACATTAGTGAATATCTTCCCAATTTTACAGCAAATATCTATGTAGATCGCATTTGGGATCCCAACTCTATTAAAAAATTCGAAGGGGAGTACTTGATGGGGAAAGGTAGATTGAGGAAAGTGAGAGGTAATTATACAATGTTATTGTAGTTTATTAATTCTTATAGATCTTCAATATAAATTGTTTCTAAGCGGTCTATTTATTTTCTTTACAGTTGGTCGTGAGTGAGATGCACTATATTTGTATATTGCAAACAATCTTGATTGCATGTCGGTATGGACTCAACAATCTCAAGAAAATGGTCGCTCATTAAAATGGGATGGTGTTGCATCATTGGTTAAAGAAGCTCATTGTAATGGAGATCCCAATGTTACGCCAATGGTACTTGATCTAGCATATGGTTTAAGAGGTAGAAAGGTATGTATAAGTTTACTAACCATGACCCATAGGTTTAATATCAACTCACAGATTGATGCAAATAATCTTGACATGTTTGAATAATTGCAGATCAAACACCACAAAGCTATGTACTACCATTGTCGTAAATTTTGCATAAAAAAGTTAGACGACATAAAGAAAACTTGTGATTATGGGATAAGTGCAGTCTTCGAGGTCACTAATATTTTATTTAGAAATGGCATACATCCTCAACAATCTAAAAATTGATACTATGGCATTTTGGATGATATACTTGAGTGCGACTTTAATTCATTCAAATTAGTTCTATTGTCGTCAAATGGTACAGGCTACAGCTAAATCAAAATAATCCTGATAGGACTATTATTGAACATGATAGTGGATTTACAATGATTAATACAAGGTCATTTGAGTCAGTTGGAGATGAGACCTATGTTCTTCCAAGCCAATGTGAGCTAGTGTTTTACTTTGTCGTTCTACATAAACCGGGTTAGTCATTTGTTATTAGACATGATCCAAGAGAAAGGCTAGTAAAGTATAATGTAATGGAAGAAGAAGATACTGAAGAATCAAAAGATGAAGTAAATGATGATCACGGATGACTGTTACACAATGAAGAAGAAGAAGAAGAAGAAGAAAATGATGATGATTATGGTGATGCTGACAATGATGGTGATGATGGTAATATCATGATCATGGTGATGAAGATGGTGTTGATCAAGGCGATGATGGTCGTGATGATGATGGTCATGATAATGGTGATGAAGATGATGATGATGTTGATGAAGATGGTGGTGGTGTTGGTCATGATGATGATGACGATTATCAAGGTGACAAGTACGATGGTGGTGATGATGTTGATGATGATGATAGTCATGATGATGACATGGATGAGGAGGATGATCAATAACATGATCAAAGAAATGTATGTCAAGGTATGATCAATGTCACGTATGAGGTATTGATTTATTTATAGAAATTTGTTTGACTTGTATGTTTGTATAATTAGGTTATTATGTGTTGAAGTCTAATGTCATGGAGTATATTTTGCATCATGTAAATTTTGTCTTCTATGTAATTTGAAGCTTACATATCATGTAATTTTTGGCTAACTTAAGATAAATGATTTACATATGCAAGAAATTTAACTCCTTTGACATGGATCGACAAGTATAATTTATTATTTGGTTTCCTTCTCTTTAGTCAGCAAAATATATAGATCCTTCTATGTCTCTCATTTGATACATTGTAGGTATCAAAAAATAGGTATTTGTCTGATCTATCTTCCTCAAGTGAGAAAAATGTGGGAATAGAAGACAAAAGTGAGACATCTAGTAGGTCTAAAATAGGGAGATCAACTAGAGGTCAAAAGATTAGAAGAAAATTCGATAAACAAATGTAATTTTTCCTTGCTCAGGGGGGGTCATGTTCTTATGATAATGAGACCAAAGGTGACAGGAAGGTTCCCTTAAGGTACACACATCTTCATAAATAATAGGTACCCAAGGAACTACCTCCAGTTAACACTGATTTTTCTGTTAACGAAAGGACATATTGCATAGCTCCATCTTCATTACATGGTTTGGGCTTATTTTCCATGGATGGCATAAATGTCAGTTATAATCAAGTTTATGAATTGATGGAGTATGTAGGACCTTGTTACAATTACAATAATTGGATGCGAATTGTGCAATATAAAAAAAGTATGCGTAGGTATGCATTGTCAGCAAATTATAGACAATGCAAAGTAAATGATCAAACTAAAAGGCTTGCTATGTATATTGATGGAAGGCCAAAAGAAACAAGGAATATTGTAGGTTTTATAAATAGTTCTTGACCTGTGTCAACTAATAAGTGGCCAAATTGTATATTCGAGGCACGTGAAGGAAATTGTGTATTTGTATGTGCAATACAATTAATAAGTGCAGGGGAAGAGCTTCTGATATATTACAATTTGAATCGTGTAAACACAAAAAATTCCCTATCATGGGACAAGTAAGTATAATATTTAAACCAATTGCCTCCAATTAATATTGACTCTAATGTACAATCTATTGTTTTATTAATATTTTTTTGGTAAGTTTATTAATTTTATTTTGCTGATGATTGCTAAGAATTACTAATCTTTGTCACAGGGTGACATGGATCCACCTCAAGATACAGGTGGGGATGTTCCTCACAGTACAACTTCTTCATCAAAGGTAAACCTTAATTAGTGTAATTCTACAAATTATATAGAAACAAATTTCATATTATTATGTTCTTTTTTTATGGCTTTGGAGTTATTTTGATAGAATTTTATTGATATTGATGTCACAACTTGATACTTATTGATAGGGAAAAGCAAAAATGACACCAAATCAATTACGATCTGAAATTGAGGCGACATTTATAGATGACATCACATGTAGTGCTAATCATGTATTCATGGCTACTCAAATTATAAATAAATATAGTAAAGAAATGCTTAACCTTGTCATGGAACCAAACAAAACTGAGGAGACAGAGGCACTCAAAGATGAATTGATACATAGAGTCAATTGTATGAATGTAAGTAGTAATTAATCTTAAGCAATAATTAAAGTTCAATAGATGTTTATATTTTATACTATCTTATGGATCATGATCTAAAATATGATGTGTTCTTCTTACAGGATTTTTTGACACCTGTGAAACATGGTCAATATGGTGAGGGTTGTAGCACCACATAGCCTTCATGTAAATAATCCTTAAACCTTTAACCATTCATTTAACCTTTGTATGCATTATTGACTCAACTTATGTTTGGGATGCTTCTAGTACCCCATTTAATCTTTATCCATTGCAAATGTCCTTGCTAACAATGTATTCTTCAACTCATGATGAAGTGCAGACACCTCCTTCGATCAACATTTAGCTATCGGCAGCTGCATTGTCCTCAACAAGGAGCTTGCAAACATCTTCCTCTGTACCAGCTACAACTAGTAAAACCTTGTTTTTCTATATTTTGTTATGTGCCAATCATGCATTGATTATTTTTCTTGTGTGAATTGTATACACTGCATGGACCTATTTTGTGCACTAATAGATACACCTACACCTAGTACAAGAATAGATCAAACCAGTACTAGTGAAGATCAACCATTTCTTGGATCAAATCATGTTACTAGTACTGGTTTGTTTGTGGGGACATTGTTGTTGAACAAGAAATATATGTTTCCATTAAAAGTACCAAAGCTTCCAGGTGCTTTAAAATTATTATTATTTATAGTGTAATTGTAGTTTACATATACATAACTCATTTTGGACTGATAATCCCATGATATTTTTGTAGGAAATGATGTTTTTTATGATCATCTTTTTGAAATGACATTGAAGCTATTTGGGCCCACCATACGTAAAAGGTACGTAGCTTCATAATATTGGTACAATATTTTTCTTATCTTCCATTTATTATACTATATTAAAGTTATGATATCTAACAAAAAAAAAATTTCAAAAAAGGTGGAATGAATAGGATGTTGACTCACAAAATCAGCTCATTAAATCTTTAGAGGACCTCTTTGGAAATAAAACTTTTGATAGTGTCATGATTCTTAAAAAAGCATCCAAACATATAAAGACTGTGAGGGACCAATATAGAAGGGCTCTAAAGGATAACCCAAAGTACAAGCGTCCTCCTATGATTCCACCGATGGAGTGGAATGAAATAATAGAAGATGCAAAAGAGAAAAGGCTAAAGGGTAGTGGAATTCAACCAAAAGATGACAAAAGAAGGTATGTCGTGATAGCATTAAGTAGAATGTAATCATGTACTAATTAGTGATATTTGTAAATATATAATCTAACATGTTTCAAACTTTTCATAGACTACAAGACACATCAAAATCTACACAAGAGAGATTAAAAAAGGTTGGCCAACATAAACTTAGCTCTGGTGGCTATATGAAACTTCACTCTTGACTTGTAAGTAGCAGCATTGGAATTTCATATTAAATTTTATATATAATGTTGCAAATAATTTTGTTTAATCAAATCATACACGTAAAAGTGATGATATTAAACAAAAAATATAGGGCACAGAATTCAATGTAGAGCCCACAAATGAAGACAAAAGAATAGCCTTGAAGGAATTCTATAAAGTTGTGGTTGTAGGCCTACGCCAAGAATCCAAAAGCCATAACAAAGAATCTGTTGCACAAGATGAGACACAGGTAAATTGGTCAAATGAAAAGTAAATCAAATTGAATAGTTAATTTCAAACATAAAATGACTATTTCATGATAACAATGCGCATGACATTTCACTACAGCCTTCAAATCCTATCACAAAACCTAGGCGTGACGAAGGCCATGATGTGCATCACAGTGGTGGAGGTATTCATTTTCTATTGGAAATAAATTACGTAATTATTAATATAATTTAACATATTTAATTGCAATTGGTCGTGTAACCTTTTTTGAATATTTTAGAGCATGTTGAGCATGTTGAGGTGGCGGAAGATCAAAATCTTATTGTACATGATGTGGCATTGTCAGGTAAAGAAAAATGCATGTTATGTTCTACTGGTTAATCAAATACATGTAACAGTAAAAAAAAGTATGTGAATTTAACCCATTTACTTGTTATTGCAGCAGACTTTAGTGCAGAAGCCTCATGCTCCTCAAGACATGAGGAAGCATCATAATTTGAGATCACAACCACAAGAGTAGGAAGATATTGATGCTACTCTCAGCCTTTACCTTAAGAAATCTAAGAAAAACCCAAAAAAGAAATGATTTCTTAAAAATGCTCTTTGATAAAACTTATTTTATTAACTTTGTTGGATAATGAAAGAACGTTGTTTTAAGTAATTATCTATGAATATTTCGTATTAATATTGAATTATATGTCATGTTAATGAATATTGTTATGTGTTAATGAATTCTTGATTAGTGTTGCATATTAATGAATGTTATATCATATTAATGAATGTTATGTGATTGTATTGATTGAATGTTATAGTGCATAAATGGATGAATGAAGTGTGTAATTAGATGTTAATGGGGAATTTAGATTGATGTTAGGGGGAGGGGGGGTGAGGCTAGATGAGCTTCCACCTTCATGCGGTTAGCCTTGTTAAGTAGAGAATATTAAAGTATTCTCAAAACCAAGTAAAGCTCAAACTAACATACCTTCATGATTTAATCAATTTCATTTGTTCTAGGTCTTTTCTCATAAGTACATTTTGAATGTGTCATTTTTAGGCAACTATCAAATAACAAACTATAAGGGCCAATAGTCAACTTGTCTAGCATGATTCGACTTCATTTTTTGTAAGTATTCTCTTATTGAATGTGTCAAGCTCTCTTGGCCTAATCTGGATTATTTCATTGGTTTGTGTTTTTTAGTAGGTGAAGTGTTAAATCATTTCCTATCTTCTATTCTTCATTCATAACTATCATCTTTAGGCAAGAACATCATTATATCATCGATGTTATTTACCTTTAGCCAATGTAGATAAACTCACTATGACAAGTATGGCATAACATGTGTTCTTGACTTGGCCTAGTAAAGGCATGTTGTCACTGTCATTTGGAACTCTAATGTGTCACATCACTTGCCAAATGGAGCCTTCAAAGAATAAAAGATGTCATGTTTTATCATATACTGTCATTGTGCTCATTTTCCTCTAGTTACTTGTCTCTAAGTTTGTCTTTCATATTCCTTCACCTTTCATAGTTTAAAAATATCCACAAAGCGTTATCTCATTTTTCAAAAGGTTAGTGTGCTTGGTTGATGCGAGCCATCATGAAGACTCTCCATTTAATACTTGCAATTGTTATTTAGTGTAAAATATTGCCATTTGATACCTTTTTCATCTTGTCTCAATGACTGTAAAAACTCCTAATAATGCACTGTCCTATCCAACAATGCAGCCTCCAATAGGATTGTCACACATTTTGGAGTTTTTATCCTTTTAGGTACCATATATTTGGTGTATTTAGTTTCTGGATTCGATTGTGTAGGTTTTTTTTTGTTTTTTTTTTTTGATGGTAAAAAAACCTACACAATCGAATCCAGAAACTGAATACACCATACATATGGATTGTGGAAATCTAATAGATTTGAGTACCATATATTTTTCCTTATGTTCTTTGTTTACCACATCTTCCCTTGTCTTTAATGTTAGTGATGGAATCTCAATGTAGTGACATGCCATAACATGCTAGCAGTTATGTATCTTTGACCAATGTAGATAAATGCACTATGTCAAGCATGGTCTAACATGTCTTATTGACTTGCACTAGTAAAGGCACCTTGCCACTATCATTTGGAACTATAATGTGTCACATCTCTTACCAACTGGAATCTACAAGGTAGAAAAGATGTCATGTTTTATCATGTACTGTCATTATGCTCATTGTCATCTATTTACTTGCCTTTGACCTTGTTTTTAATATACCTTCACTTCATGTTATAGACTCATGCATTTCTTGTTGTTTCAGTTCACTATCTTGTTAGTATATTTGGAATTGTTTTATATAAGCTCTTAGCTGGTTATAATTGGCATTCTTTGTGTAAACTTACAGCTTGTACCATTTCACTCCCTTTGACATTTAATCAAATAGTTGATAAATCTCCACAAAGTGTTATCTAATGTGTCAAATGGTTGGTGTGCTTGGTTGATGCCAGCCATCATGAAGGTTGTCCCTTTTCATGATTGCTTGTTATCTCTAATCACTGGAAAATTGTCATCCAGAAAATTGTCATCCAGCTCCCCTGGCTGCTTGCTTTCACTGACTGAAAGACCTCTTCGGAGACTAGCCGATGAAATGAATGACATGTCTTTGCAAGCCAGTTGTCTCCCTCCATTTTACACTGCAAGGATGTGATGTCATTGGTCCTTTTCCCACCATCGTGAAAACAAGCCACCTTAGGGATATAAATGTAGGACTTTCCGCCAGCACATTCTTGCAAAGAGTTTTTAGAGCTACGAATATTCAAGTACATGATTTGTTTTGGTTTGCATTACTTTAGAAACAACTGTTGTGATAGATTTCATAATTTTTTGGTGTAGGATCTTGCTGCAAGTTGTCTGCTGATTTTGCTTACTGTATTGAATAGATTGAAATAGTAGCTGTAATGAGATTGGTTTTGGCTCGTCTCATTCAAAAAAATAAAATGCTACAATTTTTATAGATCCTTGAGGTAAGTCACTTCTCATGGTTTCAGTGAATTTTTTTTATTTTTTATTTTTACATTGTTCGCTTCTATCTTTGATATTTTCAGATCTTAATTGAATGTTCTTTTAGAGTTTGAAAATTACAAGGCTTGAAATCATATGGTTTGAGATGCTATTGTTTGAAATTCTATGACCTGATTTTTGTTATTTTTAAATGCTTTGGGTGTTCAAAACTTGGGCACATCCACATTATCACTACCCCTCTCTGGTTCATTCTGTTAGTCATCTATATATTTTTCAAGTCTCTCTATGAGATGGCTATTTTCAAACCCATAAGCATAGTTGCCAGGAAACTCCATCATAGGAATACATACCATATACACATGAATAGATGCTTATATAGGACTCAACAAATCTATTACATACTCAGTTATCTGCTACATTAGACTAGGGACTTCTATTAATATTTTAAAAGTGTCATGGAAGTTATAAAAAGAGTAGTCAATAACCTAGTTTAATACTTTGATAAGATACTTAAAACTAATTAAGGATGCCATGAGAAAATGATCATCCAAGGTTAAAACAAAATGATACAATCTAGAAAAAGAGTGAAAGTGGATGATTGAAATCTTGATTCATATGCTAATAAGAGACCAGTATGATTGTTGTCTCAAATGAACTGAATATTGATAGATCCCAATATGATTGTTGTGTCAAATGAATTGAAGTTGGATGATGAGGAATCATATATTATTAGAATTTAGATAGAGAGCCAATGGTAGTTCCTGACTCAAATAAAGAGTTGGTCAAAATATCAACTTAATCTATCATTGGACAAGAGATTGGACAAGATTACATAGACATTAACTTAGAGCCAGATCTTAGACATTAACTCAGAGCCAGTTCTGAGCCAGATCTCACTTGCAAATTTTGGATAGAAATAGAAGTAGTTATTGTTGTGAAAGCATAGGTAAGAGTGATTTTACTTCTTGTAGGATGATTCATTTTGAAGGCAAACTATTGCCTGTCTAGGATCAACAACCTTGCGAATTCCCTCATCAGCCTTCTTGTAGTCCTCATCTAAGGTGATAATAAAATGTTTATCCTTCTCAAGTTATTTTCCTTTAGTAACTCCTACATTCTTTCTCTTCCTATTGTAGGTTTTCAGTAAGGTATTGTTGACTTTGTGGCATTTGCATTTACAAGTTTGGTTATTAGTTTAACTCTTCATTGTTTCAACTCTCCAGGACCACTTGTAACTGTCATGATAAATACAAAACAAATGATGCATATGATAAATAAAATCCCAATGAAGGATTATCTTTATGTTGGCTTGATTGTTTGTAGGAATTTCGTTTGACTTGGGTGTCCTTTATTTAAACACAGGTACCTTTACTCGCTGCTGATGTTTTTCTTCACCAGTTGGAATGTGTAGATGGGCAAATTGTCATTCTTGTGACTGGCAGAAATCCATGCTGCCTTAATGGATTTCAGGTAAAATGAGGGTTGAAATAGCATAACATATTTTGACAATAGTAATGTACAACACTAGTATTTTTTCCTTGCAGGATTTGGAGGGCTATTTCCATTAAGAGAAATCCATGTTGATTTTATACATATTGAAATCCTGGATGGTTCTCTCCGAAGCACACATGGAACTATTAGGTGTTGACAATGAAAGAAACAAATAGGGTATTATGGAAAATAGGTGTATCCATATTTTTAGAACCAACCAAATTTTTCCTATTTAGTCCAAACTTTGAACTATATTAATTTTACCAATCAAACAATTAATTCTTTAAGTCAAATAAAGGCATCCAAATGAAAATAAATTCTTTAAGTTAAATAAATTTTTGAATATCTGCCTATTTCACAATAACCATGTGCCAATTTCACAATAATCATGTCAATTTCACAATAATCATGCCAAATTCAATTGTTGAAACCATCTATCAGTTTTACAATAATCATACCAAATTCAACTACTAGACACCTTAATTTATTTAGTTATTTATATTTTACTATTATTTATTATTAAATTTGTATTTCAAGAATAAGACATCACACAAAATACACAGTGATATATATTAATGCAAAGTAACACCTAAAGATAAATATCTAGACTAATCACCGACCAGGATGTCATTGGTAATTACTCTGGATATTTATCTTCATTTGTTTTTTTTTAACATTCCATATTTGGTTGAAATTTTGACTAAGTGTAGTCGAAATTGTGACCAAGTCTGCTCTAAATATCGACCATTTTGTGTCGAAATATGGCGTCACGGGTTTGGCATCTTGGTTGGATGGGCCAAATATTTCAACCAACATTTGTTGAAATTTCTACTAATTTTGGTCAGAATCTACCATCGTGGTTTTGGCATCCTGGTCAAACGGGCCAAATATATCGACCAACATTGGTCTAAATTGTGATGCATTTTGGTCAAAATTTAGCATCGTGGTTTTAGTATCCTGGTCAGTCGGGCCAAACATTTCAACTGACGGTGGTCAAATGTTCAATGAATATATCCGCCAATTGCTAATGTCAGTTTCAACCAAGATTGGCATAGAACATTCTATGGTAACACCAATATGTCAAAAATTCGACTAGGAAAATAGTGACAAGACCATTTGTCGATCGTTTGACCAATCTTGGTAGAAAATTTCACCAATGGATCGTCAAAAATAGGTGCCAATTGTACTAGTGCATCTAACATTCATTAATTCTTTCATCCATTAATATAATATAACATTCATATATTCATTATCACATGACATTCATTAACACATAACATTCATTTACATTCATCAACACGTAACATTCATCAATATTAATTAACATGTATCATTCGTGAACATTCATTAGCACATAAATACATTTATTAGCACATTAAAATTCAGTCATTATCAAATAAGGTAGATTACAATCATTTCTTTTTTTATTTTTTTTTAAGCTATGTAAAGAATAAGTGGACTGTCATTTTCTTCATCATTTCCCCCCACTCCAGTTATTCTGCACTCTGGTATGTTTCATCAGCATGTACAAATGCAATCAGAATTGAAGCCATTTTAAGGACCATGAAGATTTTAGATCTTCCTATTATTCATGATTGTATTACCAAATATAAGGCTTCCTTGATAATTTCAAGGATTTAGTCACTTTTCTTCATCTTTCTGTTTTAGTTTTTATGCTTTATAGATTGGAGAAGATGAATTGCATGCAATGCAATTACATGTAATTTGATTGCATGTCCTTATGAAATGTAATCCAATAATTATTCTAACCTAGTTTTACTGGGTTAAAGTGGTTGATTTGCTCCAACTTTTTCCTCCTTTTTCTCATCTCTTATGCAGCTCCTTCCATCCTCACAACAGAGCATTGTGAGAATCTGGCAAATTTTTTTGGTGACTTCCCAGCTCTCATGGAAGGACAAGTTTCCCAACTTCATAGTTTGGTTGTCGGCTTTGAAGCATTCATGATAGAGTCATGTTAAAGAACACCCATGGTTTCTACTATGCAAACGGAGGCATGTACTATGACAACATAAATACAATCAGGATCAATGCCTACCGCGATCATTGTTTCAAGTCCAACAAAGGAGGGTTTCAATTTTCCATCATGGTTGGGAAAAATCACCATGAAAAGAAGAAAGGTCACATTACCCTTGGATGATTTCTCTACCAAGAAAGGTAAGTCTAAGACCTCAAAGGCTAAGGTTTTCTCAAGAATCATTGTTGATAATGAGAAAACTAAATATGTTGAGAATGCAGAACCTTTGGTAGACAAACAAGTTGAAGAACTTACTTGCTCTAATTACAAGCTCACCAAGGTTGAACTTGGTAAACAATCACAGTTGGGATGTCTGTAGGATGCTCAAGATGTACTATCAAATGTGTCAAAAAGAAATCGTGAACTCCAGGAAAATAAGAAATTGTTGAAGCAGGAAAATGTTCATCTTCATGAGATTATTCATCAACAAGCATCTCAATCTATCACCATTTCATCACAAATGAATCAGGTGAACAAGAGAGCAGAAGCAACAAAGGCTTGGTTTGAAGAAGTTGTCTCAAAAGGAGTTCAATCAATCAAAAATATGCACAAAGTCCTTGAACGTATTAGAGATATTGAGGAAAGACTCCGTGACATGATTGCTTCCTTCAGCCAAGACATCAGTAACCTGAAAGAAGACTTAGGCACCTAGGAGAAAATGGCTGACAATGATTTAGATACTCTTATCTCATATGACATCATTCCATCCAAGAATATGTTCTACCAAAATCAGAGGCTCATGAATCATAAAGTCCAAGGAATAGAAAAGCTTTTGACAAAGCTGCAAGAGGAGCTAGAGAGTTGTTAGGTAGTGGAAGAGAATGTCACTAGTTATCTCATACAATTAGGATGTAAAGTTCTTACTAGAGGTGATAACCTCTTCATCGAAGAAGAAATGACCACAGAGTATACTAACAGAGTTAATACTGATTTCGATTCTGAAGAATTTGGAGCACAGACAATGGACAAATTTGCTACATATAAATTTGTGGCAAAACACTTGAGGGACTCTCTTGTAGATGATTACAAAGTTGTGAAATCAGAATGTACAAATGAAATCTAAATTGAATCCATTTCAGAGACTATGAAGATTTCATTTCTTCCTATTATTTATGATTGTATTGCCAAATATAAGGCATTCCTTAACAATTTCAAGGATTGTTTCACTTTTCTTCAACTTTCTATTTTAGTTTTTATGCTTTGTAGATTGGAGAAGATGAATTGCATGCAATGCAATTACATGTAATTTGATTGCATGTCCTTATGACATGTAGTCCAATAATTCTTTTTACCTAGTTTTACCAAGACAAAGTGGTTGAGTTTCTTCCACTTTTTCCTCTTTTTTCTCATTTCTTTTCCTATAAAAGGAATGATCTTCTCATTGTTAAAACCATCTTTATTTTATGCAAGAAAGATGTGGACTCTCCAAGCTCAACTGCATATTTAAAAAAATAGATGTTATTTTCTATGGTTGAGTTGCACTTTTTGAAAAATATAACATAAATTCAATTTATGTTATTTTTTAAAGTTACGTTATCACTTAAATTTATTACTTAAGTGATTATAGTGCACTTTATGTTATATTTTGATGTTGAGTTGCTTTTAGTATTTCACTTAAGTAACTTTATCACTTTATTGTTCTAATTTAATGTTGAGATTTACTTTATGTTTTGAATCAACATATAAGTTAATATTGCTTTATGAAATAATGTTTGCACATTATATATTCAAATTTATATAGTGTAAATAGTTATTTTTGACCCCTTAAGTGATATTAGACTTAAATTTTAATTAGACATGTGCTAAATTGATCACTTAAGTTGTGTATTGCAAAATCTCTTCAATCTCCTACTTTTTATGCAATTACATCTCCAGAATCCACTTTTCATGTAAAAAGAAGCCAAGACTTTCTAAAAACATGTATTTGCATATATGTAATCTCTTTCCAAGAGTGCGATTTGCACTTGGAGTAAAAAATAAAACATGTCTTTGCACTTCAAGAGTGTGATTTTCTTGTATAGACACAAGTTAATTCAAAACTCATGTAATTAAAAGTTTAAAAATACATACAAACACTCTCCTAGAGTGTGATTTACATGTAAACAACTTCTTCTTTCAAATGCAACAGGTGCGATTTGACTAGAAGACTTCTTCTAAGACAAAAGCATGTCAAAACAAAGCATGCATATGCCTTCCTAGACCTTGATTTGCACCAAGAGCATCATATACAAGCCAAAATGTCACATGCCATTGCACTTCTAGAGTGTGTTTTGGCTGGTAAGTTGCATTTAAGCCTTTTACATGCCAAAACATTGCATGTTATTACATTTGTAGAGTGCATTTTTCTTTGGAGATGTTACCCAAGTCATTTTCCCTCAAAAAATAACTTATGTTATTGCATCTAGAGAGTGCATTTTGGCTGGAAGTCATCATTTAAGCTATAAACACTCATAAACATTGCATGCATATGCACTGGAAGGCTGCGTTTTTTGTTGGGAGTCTCTTCAAAGACATTTGTTTGCAAAATAACTCATGCACATGCACTTATAGAGTTTTTTTTTCCTCCATATGCATATTTCATTCATCTAAGAGCAAGTTTTGTACATTCTCAACCAAAAACACTTCATGCAAGGGCATTATTTGAATGCATTTCTCATCAAAAATGCCCAGCAAGCTTGTTCTTGGTAAAACATTTTGCATTGGACAGTTTTTTAAAGTTGTTTTTGATCAAATGCATGGCATGATGTTGCATCTTGAGATCATTCTTTGCAACTTGGAAGTGGTCAAAGGTTTTTAAGTTGTTGCATGCAATTACACTTCAAGAGATAAATTTTGGAAAAGACAAAGTCATTTCAACTTCTTCCATTTTTGGCTCATTGAGCTCCAAGTAAGTAAATGTATTTAATTTTACTTTTGTATTTCACCTATTTTCCTACAATATTACATTTTATGGCTCATTTGCATCTATTTGTTCAAATGCAACCCATGTATTTTGCTTTTTTGTGTTTAAATAAGTTGAAATCTTCTCTTTACCAATGCATAAAATCATCCTACACTCAAAAAATAAATTTCATGTGAAGATTAGTTTCAAGTTTGACGTGTTTGAGTCAATAGCAAGAGGTATGTTTTTTGTTTTTGTTCTTGTTTGCTTGCTTTTTTTTTGTTTATTTTTGAAGAAAGTTGGAATCATTCCCTCAAGAATGTAAGTGCATCCATTCATGCCAATTGATCGTTCATTCTCCTACACACATAATTGCATCTCCCAAGTCCATTACATGTAAAAACATGTCATTCTCCATTACATGTAATCACCTCTCAAGAATCTGATTTTGGTAAAAGGTCACTCTTTTAATTACCAAAATTACCATTTGCACATATTTCCAACTTTTATTCTTGGCCATACAAACAAAGCCCCACATGCAATCCACCTTCACAAGTCTGATTTTGCTCCTATTTTCCCATATACATGTACTGTTCATTTCATTTCCAGCTAACACATGTGTGTTCTATGAGTATCTAATCAATACTCCAAACACCTTATAATTGCAATCCAACGCTTAATCCTCTCATGGATCCAATCTATTCAGATGATGTATTTACCCTTTGGAATTTCCATGTTGCAGCACAAGATATGTGAACACCAACAAAAGCCAAAGGAAGAATGAAATATCAATATGATAAAGAGCTGGCTCATTCCACAACCTCTCTCATCTCATCATCTTTGGATCAAATCTCAAATACAAGAATTGGGTATGTTGACATGATCAATTTCTTGCAAAGGCTTGAAGATCCTGCCAATAGGGAACTATGACACATTAAGAGGAGTAATATTCACTTGATTTATACTTTCCCCGTGACTGCTCTGGAACCTAAATCTGTCTTTGAGGTGCATTCCATTTCAATCCCAAGGACAAACTAATCAAAGATGCAAATGGAAAAGTGATTTTTAGTTTGGATCTAGATGTCATTGTATTGACATAGTCCCAAACTAAGTCTCAGTAATGTCTAAGTCGATCATTCCTGGCTTGGTATTGTCCTTTAAATTGACAAACCACTAGCTCAACATCTCCTTTGACATGTAGATGTTTTATTCCATTTTCTCGAGCCATTTCCAATCCTAATATCAGGGCTTCATATTCAACCGTGTTATTAGTATTGGAAAATTGTAGATTGAAAGAGTAAGGAAATTTTTTCCCTTTTGGTGAAATTATGACAACTCCTACACCAGATCCCATAGAAGAAAAAACTCCATCAAATTATATGATCCAAACCTCATTAGAACTGCTAGAACTTTCTTCAAAAGAATCCATAAGAATAATTTCAAAAGAATCTATAAAGTCATCTTCAAAGACAACATTTTCTTCAACCTCCATGGGAGACTGATCAGGAACAACCACCACCTCTTGATATTCATTAGAATCAAAAAATCTATCAGAATCTAAGGGTAAAGATGAACTCTCAAAAACTTTCATCCAATCTTTAGAAAATTATGATACTTCATGGGCATGCACATAGTAATTACCCATTCTGGCTAACTCAAAGAGAATCTGAGCATCAAGATCATTGGATTTGACCACCACATACTTTGTTTCTCTTTCAGGATGCAATTTCTACATAACACCCTTGATAGGTATACATTCTTTAGTCATGTCCATGTCAAGTTAACCACCCACATCTTTACAAAAATTATGACCAAGAAACATTCCATAAGAAGTGGGTACATCTGCAACCAAGACTGTCATTTTGATCTTTTTATCCGGAAAGGATGCAAATACAAATTGTGCATCTTTGATTTTTCTTTTTAGTGGTACTTTCTTATTTTCCATGGAATAGCAGTTACCAAAGGATTTTGTTAGGGTTAATCCCAAAGCATCTGCCACTTTAGTTGGCATGATATTGTCAGATACACCAGAATCTATGACACAATTACTCAATTTATATCCATTGATTAACATGGAAAGGTAGAAAGGTTCAATCTTTCCTGGGACTGAGGATGGTATAGTGACTAGATTATTGGGCATAGCTTTAAGCTCTAGGGCAGCAGCATGAGTTTGAGCACAATAAAATGCAGGACAATAGCTGGCTCTATCTGGGGAATGTTACTCATTTGTTCTTGGAAACAAAGAGTGACATAAAATCCAATTCTCTAAGTGCCTTTATCAACCAACAATTTTGGGACTGTAGGTTATATTCACTTTTATTAAAACACAAGAATCACATAAATATAAAGATAGTAAAACCAAATTGCAGTCACAAATTCTAATTTGATTCACCACAATTGCACTCATTCACAGCTTCAACTCCAATTGTTTCTTTCTAATTATTTTTCTCCAAAATAGTACTACATAATCATAGTTATTCTTGCACAAGTTTGGCAAAGATTTCTTGCATAAAATAAAGATGATTTTTACAATGAGAGGGTCTTTCCTTTTATAGGAAAAGAAATGAGAAAAAAGAAGAAAAAGTGGGAGCAACTCAACCACTTTGACTCAGTAAAACTAGGTAAGAAGAATTATTGGATTACATGTCATAAGGACATGCAATGAAATTACATATAATTGCATTGCACACAATTCATGAGGTGGATATAATGAGAATGGATTACTGCAGGCTCACATTACGGTAAATTATTGATCTCAACATGATCAAAATTCTAGAAGGCTTTGAGATTGAAGATAATGGCCTGGTCCTAGATCCAAAGTGTTATAATACCTAGTTTGAAAAGCTTGTTCCTTTTCCCATTCAATGGCAACAAAAAGAAGGGAATTTTTTCTTTGATAGATTCCAATATATTTTTCTGAATACAAACAAGTGGCTAAAAAGAAAAGGCCTCAAGAGAGTACATTCAAAGGTTGGGGTAGACTATAATCATTTTGGTCCTATTGGAAAGAGATCTTGGGTGGAAATCAAAAGCAAGGATAAATCTTCTTCTTCTCAACCAATTAAAGCTATCAAGTTTACACTTAGAGGAGAAAAAGGGTCAAATCCATCCTTAGGTTCTTTTCAAACACCCCTGCAAGAGGAAGAATCAGATGAAGAAGAAGGAGAAATAATGATCATATCTCCTCCTCAGTTTCCAAACAATGAGGATCTATCTACTTAGGAGGAGCCATTTCTAAATATGGTAGATAATGATGTGGATTCATTCTCCACTGTATTTACTCTTTCTATTTCTATTTCAGAGGTGAATATGTATGCATTTACTATCTCTTCTACAACTACTTCCATCCTCACTGTAGGACATTGTGATAATCTAAAAAATGTTTTTGGTGACTTCCTAGCTCTCATGAAAGGACAAGTTTCCCTACTTGATACTTTGGTTGCAGGATTTGAAGCATTCATGACAGAGTCATCTCAAAGAAAACCCATGGTTTTTACTATGCAAACGGAGTCATGTACTATGACAGCAAAGATACAATTAGGATTAATACCTACCGTGATCATTGTTTCAAGTCTAGCAAAGGAGGGTTTCAGTTTGCCATCATGGTTGGGAAAAATCACCATGAAAAGAAGAAAGGTCACATTACCCTTGGATGATTTCTCTACCAAGAAAGGTAAAATCTAAGACCTCAAAGGCCAAGGTTGTCTCGAGAATCATTGTTGATGATGAGAAAACCAAATATGCTGAGATTGCATAACCCTTGGTAGACAAACGAGT
Organism: Chamaecyparis obtusa; assembly: GCA_027943335.1. NCBI lineage: Eukaryota > Viridiplantae > Streptophyta > Pinopsida > Cupressales > Cupressaceae > Chamaecyparis > Chamaecyparis obtusa. The sequence goes on along the minus strand of BSBK01000176.1, from coordinate 1,112,401 downwards.
TGAAGAACTTACTTTCTCTAATTACAAGTTCACCAAGGTTGAACTTGGTACACAATCATGGCTGGGATGTCTGCAGGATGCTCAAGATGCACTCTCAAATGTGTCTAAAAGAAATCATGAACTCTGGGAAAAGAATAACTTTTTGAAGCGGGAAAATGCTTGTCTTCATGAGATTATTCATCAACAAGCATCGCAACCTGTCACCATTTCATCACAAATGACTCAGGTTAATAAGAGAGAAAAAGAAACAAAGGCTTGGTTTGAAGAATTTGTCTTAGAAGGAGTTCAATCAATCAAAAATACACAAAGTCCTTGAACGTATTAGAGATATTGAGGAAAAAATCCATGACATGATTTCTTCCTTCATCCAAGACATCAGTAAACTAAAAGAAGAGTTGGACACCTAGGATAAAATGGCTGACAATTATTTAGATACTCTTATCTCATATGACATCATTCCATCTAGGAACATGTTCTACCAAAATTAGGGGCTCATGAATCATAAAGTCCAGGGAATAGAAAAGATTTTAACAAAGCTGCAAGAGGAGCTAGAGAGTTTTCAAGTAGTGGAAGAGGACGTCACCAGTAATCTCAGGCAATTAGGATGTGAAGTTCTTACTAGAGATGATAACCTCTTCATTGAAGAAGAAATGACCTTGGGATATACTGACATAATTAATGTTGATTTGATTCTGAAGAATTTGGAGCACAGACAATGGAAAAATTTTCTGCATATAAATTTGTGGCAAAACACTTGAGGGATTCTCTTGTAGATGATTACAAAGTTTTAAAATCAACATGTACAAATGCAATCAAAATTGAAGTCATTTCAGAGACCATGAAGATTTCAAATCTTCCTATTATTCATGATTGTATTGCCAAATATAAGGCCTTCCTTGATAATTTTAAGGATTGATTATCCTTTCTTCATCTTTATATTTTAGTTTTTATGATTTGTAGATTGGAGAAGATGAATTGCATGCAATGCAATTACATGTAATTCGATTTCATGTCCTTATGACATGTAATCCAATAATTCATCTCACCTAATTTTACCGGGTCAAAGTGGTTGAGTTACTCCCACTTTTTCCTCCTTTTTCTCATTTCTTTTCCTATAAAAGGAGTGACCCTCTCATTGTAAAAACCATATTTATTTTATGCAAGAAAGCTCTGCCAAACTTGTGCAAGCATAACTATGATTGTGTAGTACTCTTTTGGAGAAAATAAATAGAAAGAAACAATTGGAGCCGAAGTTGTGACTGAGTGCAATTATGGTGAATCAAATTGGAAGCTATGACTACAATTTGGTTTTACTATCTTTATATTTATGTGATTCTTATGTTTTGTTAAGAGCAAAGTGAATATTAGAAATAATCAGAGCTGACGTTGTGATTGGGTGTGGTTGTGGTAATATAAAACTAGAAGCTATGACTGTAGGTTATATTACCATCTTATTTTCATGCACTTTTTTAGAATAGCTAGAAAGTCTCTACTTCTAGAAGTTTGTGTGCCCCAATAGTAGAGGTATTTCTTATAGAGTAGATAAATAGGGCTTAGAGCCAAGTCGGTACATTTTTCAATCAACCTATGTGTTGGTGTTGGTTTATTAGTATCACTTTTTTTAAATTTTAGATAGAAGTGTAGTTTAGATATTAAAGTTTTTCCCATTACTCGTTCTTTGGGTAAGTGGATTCCTTCTTAAAAGATAAGAAGAAGGAATATTTGTAAAATCTTATTTGATAATCTTTTAACTTATTGGTTACCTTGAGTTGATTCAAGGAATGGTGAGAAGGGGGAGACTTCCCTTTAAGGTAGGAGAGACATTGTCTCATATGGTGTGGCTTGTATACCTATTTTGCGACTGGATTTTTTCCCAAAACTGTCGGTTGTAAAATATCCACCCAATAGTTAGAGCATATTATCATTGATTATGATCATTCATATATATTTAGTGGAAAATCAAGTGTGGGATAGAACATGCAATCTACCTGAACCACCTACAGTACCCTCATCATGGCCACGAGGTTCAAAATTAATTACACAAAAATAGCTATAAAAATAACACATCCATATTTTAGTTAATGACATAAAAGTATAAAATAAAAACCATTATTGAACTTTTGTTATTTAAAAATTTCATTAATACCTACTATCAATTTTTCTGCTCGATGCATCAATTCGTTCACCCTGTCTTGTGATTCAATAATTTGAGGGTATATGGATGACAAATGAAAATTTTCATTTGAAATTTTATGCAGATACTTTTTAAGCACACCGATTAGGTCATCGGATTGTGTGAAATCAAGAAACAACAAGTCCTCGGCAAAGGTGTCCTCATGAGGGACTCCAGGTTCCTTTCCCTTTCTTTAAGCATCCATCTGTGACAATACTAGTATTAACACTATCAAAATTACTCCAAAACAGTCAAGAAAAGAACATAATAAAATAACATTTTGCTTCTATATAATTTATATAATTACAATGAGGTTTACCTGTTGGGTAGAAGAGTGTATCAATATTTTCCCTTCTATGTGACTGCTCCATGTGGCCCTGTGACAAAGATAAAATATAAAAATGTTATAAAAAAAACTTAATAATAAAATGGTGTATTGGAGTCATTGATTGGAGGTTGGTTCAAATGATGCATACTACGTACCTGCACCACCATGATAGTATCTTTGTTGGTATCTATGTGATTCAAAATATTATCGATATACAACTCTTCCCCTACACGTATGGATTTTATTGCAGATACGGATACATGATTTCCCTCTTACACCTCAAATATATAATTGGTTCTTAATAGTTGACCCAAGTCGCACACTATTTATAAAACCTATAATATTTCTTGTTGCTTTTGGCCTTTTGTCAATGTATATAGCCACTCTTTTACTTTGATTATTTTCTTTATGTTGTATATAATTTTTTGAGAGGTCATACCTATGCATACTTTTTTTGTATCGAACAATATGCATCCAAATTTTGTAATCATAACAAGGTCTGACAAACTTTATCAAGTCAACAACTTTTTTGTAAGAGACCTTTATGTCGTCAATGTAAAATAACCCCAAACCATGTAATGATGACGGTGCTATGCGATATATCATCTCATTAACATAAAAATTAGTGTTTATTGGAGGAAGTTCCTTAGGTACCTATTGTTTATGTAGATGTTTGTACCTTAAGGGAACCTTGATGTCACTTTTGGTCTCATCATCATAAGAACTTGACCCCTCTTGAGAAAGGAAATTTTTTATGTATCTATTCAATTTCCTTCTAGTCCTTTGACCCCTAGTTGATCTCCCTCTTTTAAACCTACTACATGTCTCATTTTCATCTTCTATTCCTATATTTGCCTCACTCAAGGAAGACACATCTAACAAATACCTATTTGCTAGTACCTGCACTCCATCAAATGAGAGAGATAGCTAGTAATGAGAGATATTTGCAAATGAGAGAGATATCTTACAAGACATTAATCTTACTATTGATAAATGTATTAAATAAACTATCTCTATAGGGTGTATTGAATTATACCTGTTGATCCATGAGACTGTGTGGGATGCTCATGAAAGGGGTTCAAGTTTCTTCATATGCAATTCAATTATCCTATGTTAGAAAAAAAAAATTATGATATGTATACTCAAAGTTACATAGTAGACAATATGAACAATATGCAATCATCATAATCATTTTTTTGTCTTCCTTACCTTTACTATATGTTGTTTGTAAATGACACTCAACAGAAGCTGGGTTGACTATGTCTATAGTTAATTATACCTATTTTCACCAAGGGTGACAGCATCACACAAAATATATACATGAAATTAGCACCAACAATAAATACATGTATATATTACATCCATCATAAGCATAACATGTGAATTAAAAATATTAAAAGGTACATCATGAATTAATAAAGAAATTAATATTAAATAGATTAAGGATTGATCACATAACTCTACATATCATTCATGTCATTGATCTTCTTCATCCAACTCATCAGATCATGATTGTAATTATCATCGTTGTCATCCTCCTTACCACCACCACCATCGTCGTCATCATCATCCTCGTCGTCATTGTCATCATCATCATCATCATCATCATCATCATTAGTAGCAACATTATCGTCATCATCTTCTTCTTCATGAAAATTTGCGTCAAGAGCATTGTCACTAATTGTCGATCATGATCATCATCTACATCATCTTCTACTTGTTTGGTATCTTCTTCTTCCATCACATTATATTTTATCATCCTTCCTCTTGGATCATGTCTAACAACAAATAACCAACCTGATTTATGTGGAACCTCTCAGTAAAATACCTACTCACATTGGCTTGGAAGAACATAGGTGTCATCTCCAACTAGCTCAAACGACCTTGTATTGCCTATTATAAATCCATTATCATGTTCAATAATACTTATATCAAGATCATTTTGATTAATTCGTAGCCTATACCATTTGATGATGAAGACAACTAGTTTGAAGGAATTAAAGTCACATTCAAGTATATCATCCAAAATGTCATAGTATTGATTTTGAAAATCTCGAGAATGTAATTCATTTTTAGATGAAATATTAATCACTTGAAAGACTACACTTATCCCAAAATCATATGTTTTCTTCATGTCATCCAAATTTTTGATGCAAAATTTATGACCATTGAAAAACATAGCTTTGTGGTGTTTGACCTACAATAATATGTCAAACATGTAAAAATTATTGTATCATGAGTTGATAAACATACGAGTGATTAATAAATTTACATGTACCTATTTATCTATTAAACCATACGCTAAATCTATTTTCCTTTGTGTAATATTGGAATCTCTATTATGATAAAATTCTTTAACTAATAAAGACACACCTTCCCATGTTAATGTGTGACCAGAATGTTGACATCGTTCAATCCATACCATCATCCAATCAAGATTGTTTACAATATACAAATGAAGTGCATCCCACTCTCGACCAACTATACAAAAAATAAATAGACGACTTACAACCGATTTATTTTAAAAATTAAGAATTAATTAACTACAATAACATCTTATAATTAATTACCTCTTACTTTCCTCAATCTACCTTTCCCCATCAAGTACATTCCTTTGAATTTTTTAATGGGGTCAGGATCCCAAAAGTTATCTACATGGATATTTGATGCAGACTTAAGAAGATATTCAGTAATGTACACCATAGTCTAGTATACCATATATCCTTCCACCATAGAACCTTTGGTATGTTCTCTTTATCAAACCAAATCCTTCCCAAATTTTAAGTGCCTCTTAACCATCCACATTGACCTAGTGTGTACAAGTTCACATAATTCAATCTTCTCAACTTGGTGTATGAGGTAATATTCTTGTACATTGAAAAAAGTTGAAGGTAGACACTTTTTCATTTCACACATTAGATGAAGAGTTTTTCTCTTCTAATATTTTATGTCTTCTTTATGTATTTCTTTAGATGACCACCTACAAGAGATTCAAGATGCAAAAATATATAAATATGAGACTTTACAAAATAATATACAATATATTACATAATAAGAAAAATAAATCATGAATATAATAAATATATACAAAAAATTGAATAAATATCACTTCTTACCTCATGTATTTTCCAAGATCATATATCATTTGTTTGACATTATTGTCAAAGTTTTTTGGGAGAGATATAGGTAGCACGTACTCCAATAATTATAAACTGATCATTTCATTTATTTTTAACATAATACAATAAAAAGTACATGCAGTTTAGAAATATATTATAAATAAAAAAGAACATGAATTACCTTGATGAAGGTATGTCAATCATTCATTTTCATCCCTAGCCCAAATTTATTTTTCTTTGATATGAGATTGCTTATGTTCGCAACAAATCCTGTGGGAAATCAAGTTTTTTGTATGACTTCTTTTATAGAATTTCTTTGCTAGTTTGTTAATAACCAAGGAACGGTACTTATATTAATGTGGTTTCCATTGCTATTTGATTGAATGAAATTTTTCAGTACATGATTGGATTCATGAATGTCACTACAAAATTTGATAATTTTTTCTTTGTCGCGTCTTCCATCCAATATTTTCCATAATGTCTCTATTATATTATTTTCAATATGCATAGTATCAAACAAATACACAATTTATAATTTCTCATAGTAGGAAAACCTACTAAATTATATGGGATAACTTTTTAGTCCTTTTGGAAAGTGGTCAGTAATGCCTTGACGACCTTCACAATCATCAATTACATAATCAGTAAATCAAACACAATAGAAAAATATAAATTCCAAAACAAAAACCCTTAGGTGGAATGACATTACCTTGATTATTAATTCTATTATATTCCAACTTCCATATGCGAGGTGTCATTCTTTGTGGATTTGATGGAGTCTCTTCTTTCCCATTAAAAAAATATTTTTTGGTACTTTGATACTTATGATTTCTGTGGAGGAAGTGTCTATACTCATCAAACACCTTTTTTCCTATAATTTTTGAATGGCGAGATTTCATCTTTGAACCACAAACTGGACATGTAAATTTTCTCTTTGTTTGAAGACCTACAAAATAATGATATAATTGGATTAAATATATAAATTTTTATAATTAAAATTATCATGCATAACTTTAATTTACTATAACATACCACAAAAATGTGTTATCCCTGGGGCATCATGTATTGTCCATACAAGCATTACATGTAATTAAAATTATCTTTGTCCTACTAGTCTAGAGACGTCATATATAGTGACACCATTCCATAATTCCAACAACTTATTGACAAGAGGATCAATATATGTATTCATATCTTTAACTTGGTACTTACCTAGTTGAATTAACAACACATTACATAATTATTGTGAACATTTTACTACAAGATTTATAATTACATGTAGATACCTATTAAATGATAAAATACCTAGAAAAATTATTTCTAACATAATGTACTTTCTCTTTATTGACATCCATGGAGGAATGTTATTCTTGATAACAAAAATAGGCCACATCGAGTAAATAGCTCTCATCTCTCCAAATGAATTGACACAGTATGTTGCCAATGAAAGCTTGAGATTACGAGGTTCTTTAAAGTGTGGCCACTTTTTCTTTTATGTCCACAAATTTCGAACCATCCATAGGCATTCGAATAATGTTATCTCGACTTATATTGTGTGCATGGTAATCCATAAATTGTGCCAAGCTACTGCACTTGAATAATTGTTGCATACGTGAAATAATGGGAATGTAACAAAGAACCTTGTGAGGCACCTTTTTGGTTATTTGATCTACTTGATATATACTCATATGACATTCAAGGAATTCTGTTGAAAATTCATGTTCTTTATGATATATAATATGATCATTTAGACAAGCATCTATTACTTGGTACTCCATTTCAATATCTTTCATAGTGGCACATAAATCTTGGTATGAAAAAGGTAGAATATTTTATGGTGATAACAAAAACTCACCTATCAATCTACAATAAAAAAATATAAGTTGTTAATGTAAATAATATTAATGGTACACGATTCACCCTTTATTAACTATAATGACATATATGACATACCTTAACATACATGACATTTCTATGTTGGATAAACTATTCATAACCTTCAACTTCACCAATAACAATACAATAGAGAGAAGAGTTATTTGGGAGCCTTCGTAAAGGGTCATCTCTGCCTTCTCAAGTAGAGATATATCATGGATGATATCAAGGTCAATTTGATCATCATCATTAGCTATGCCAATACCAAATGTGTCATGGATTAGTGTATTTGTACTATCATCTTCAAATGTGTTTTCTGGTGCATGATCATCATCTTCTATGGGATCATTATCTTCAGCTTCGTTATTTGCACCTCTATATTCCTTCACTTTGAAAACCATATTCTCTGGGTTGTGGTGGTCCATATCATGTGCCCTCGAGAGATCAAACTATATTCAAATGATGAACATAAATAAACCATGATCATGATCTCATCATCAAGTGATTTCTTATGTATATAAATTGTTAAAATGATATAATGAAAAACTTACCAATGGATGATAATCATGTCCCCTTTCAATACAATCAATCTCCCTACAATGCCTCTTAGCTATTTTGATTAGTAGTCTTCTAGTGTTTAAGCCCTTACAAATGTTTTAGGAACAATAACATTTTTCATCACCTTTTATTTTGAAGTTAGACCACAATCTAGTGATTTTCTCCCTATCTTGTTCTTCACTTATATTATCTGACATGATCCTTCTTCACAGAAAAAAAATTAGGCTATGGAAACTTTAGTCTATAACGTTCACAGACTAAGCAAAATGATGTCGAAAGTACACAAATCTTCTTAGAGCTAGTTATATATAAAAATTGAAAAGTTAGTTATGAAATGATGTTTTAGTATAGTATACCTGATGCAGGAGCATCCTGGGTGTAAGAGCAATCTTGCATCACCCAAAAATATTTCTAGTTTCTTTTCTATAAGGGCTATTTTGTGCAAAGCTTCTATTTATGGAAACTTACTATTTTTAGTAAGTTAGTCATACGATATCAGAATATTTTGATTTCATAGTTGGAGGTTCATTTTAGTCATATCAGCCTACCAGTTGAGTTTCATTGTCACGTCATCTGTATTGGTGAGTTATTGAGGTTTTTGGGTATGAAATCTTTCAGGTCAATTTTGAAAGCTTTAGAGGCTCCAGATCGCGATCGACCCTCAATTGATTGGAGCTTACATTAGTCAGGCACTAGAGATCAGGTCCTGCCATTTTCAAAAAGTGGTTACAATTGAAAAACGGAGCTACGGTTAAAAAGGTATGGCCTCCAAAAGTTGGGCTACCTAAAAACATCTTTTGTAATTCGTTTGAGCCGACCCTAATGTAATAATTGTGAAAATAAAATAAATTCTAAGAATAGTTGGCCTTAAGGGCTAAATTTCTGGAACCTTCTCGGGCGGTGGAAAATACCTATATAAGAAAGGTCTGTAGTGTTGTCTAGGGCAGTTCTGGGTAGTAGATCCGAATAATGATTTGAAGTTTTGTTCTATAGAATATTGTAAGGGAAAATGTCCATGTGGCTTTGCATATTGTAATTCTGAAATTTGTAATTCCACATTTGTGGAGATGATAAGAAGCCTATTTTATGTTCTTGCAAACTATTGTTGTTTCTCTATTTATGTTATGTGTTTGTGGTATTAAGGGTAGCACCCTTCATCAAATGGTATCAGAGCGAGAGTTCCTAAGTGTGTAAATAGATCACCGATTATGAGACAGTTTGCACCAGAACTGTGGTTTAGGGTTTTAGCGAGTAATGTGAAAATGTCTCCACGAAGGGAACGTGGCGAAAGAGCTAGTGGTGTGACACATAAGGTTAGAGTACTCTAAAGACAAGTGCGAGCATTGCAAGAAGAGATTTGTAGAGGAATGAATTTTAATGTCAGAGATAAAAGTGAGGATGAAGCCGAAGAAGGAAATTCTGATCAAGAAAGAGAAGGTGAAATTATGAACCAAGAGGAAGAAAGACTTTTTCAGGCCATTTCCAAGATCAGGAAAAGACCTAAGATTGAGGTTCTTGGATTTTAAAGATATCTTAACCCAGAGGAGTTGACCGACTGGATCAATGAATTAGAAGAATATTTTGAGTATGAAGATATCGAGGATCCTGATTGGGTCAAGTTTGCAAAGGCTAGACTAAAGGGTCGCGCGAAGATCTGGTGGCAAGAGATTCAATTGGAGTGAAATAGAAAAGGAAATGATAAAATCACAAGACGGGATCAGATGGTGGATAAATTGAAGAGACAGTTCATTCTTGTTGATTATGAGCTTGACCTACTAAATAAAATGCAAAGTTTGAAGCAAGCAGGAAGATCTGTTCAAGAGTATATAGAGGAGTTCTATCGAATCCTCATCAGAACAGGTCATGCAGAAGCTAATAAGGAGAAAGTTTCCCATTACCTTAATGGGTTGAGGTCAAGCATTCAAGAGGAGTTGAATTTGGTTCGAATGAATAGTATTGAAGAGGCATACCAGTTTTCCTTAAAAGTAGAGGAAAAGCTGAACAAGAAGTTTGAGAGAAGACAAACAAAAGAGGTCATGGTGGAAGATCTAGTGGACGGTCATATGGTGGATGAAATGAAAATCCAAAAAAGAAGAATGAGGCTAGTAGCAGTCAAAATCAGAGAGGAAATAATTCCAATTGTTTCCATGATCAGAATAATAGAGATCAGAGAGGAAGATGAAAAGGACAAGGTTCAAGAAGAGGAGGCTTCCGTGGAACATGTTTTAATTGTGGAGAAGAAGTTCATAGGGCATTTGAATGTCCTCAAGGCCAAGAAAGGACAGATAGGAGAAGTGAAAGCCAGACCAGAGTTGTGCATGTAGATGAAGATGCCAGATCATCACATTCTAAAGATGTTGAAAGAGGAGAAACACTAATAAACAGAAGAGTCCTATTGAGTGGTGAGAATGAACCTGAACAAAGGAGGAGTTTGTTTCGCACCAGGTGCAAGTGTGAGGATAAGTGTTGTGATGTGATTATTGATAGTGGAAGCACTAAAAATTTGGTGTCAGAAAAGATGGTCACTAAGTTGAAGTTCAAGAGGCAAAAACACCTACATCCATATCGGATTGCTTGGGTGCAAGTTGACCACAAGGTCATGGTCAGTGAACAGTTCCTAGTAAAGTTCAAGATTGGCAGATACCATGATAAGGTACTATGTGATATCATACCTATGGATGCATGTCATATGTTGTTGGGTAGACCATGGTAGTTTGATAGGCATGTTGTACATTATGGTCATGTGAATACTTATTCCCTGACAAATAATGGAGTGCGACATAAGCTAAAGCCATTGAAGGACACAGAAGAAAAGGTATGTGGTAGTGCAAAAATAACTTTTGTTGATGGAAGAAAATTCTTAGAGGGTATGAGGCATGAGCATGTGTGTTTTTCTTTAATTCTAAAAGTTGGTAAAAAAGAAGTAGAAGATGTACCTGTAGAAGTTGCAAATTTGTTGAATGAGTTTCAGGATATTGTATCTGATAATGTTCCTGATGGATTACCACTAGTAAGGAAGATTAGTCATCAGATGGACTTGATTCTAGGAGCTAGTTTGCCAAATAAGGCAACACACGGAATGACACCAACAGAAAGTGAAGAGTTGAACAAACAAGTACATGAATTGTTACAGAAAGAGTTGATTCAAGAGAGCTTGAGTCCATGTGTTGTACCAATGGTATTAGCACCAAAAAAGAATGGAGGATGTGTACTGATTCCAAGGCTATAAACAAGATCACAATCAAGTATAGGTTTATGTTGCCACAGATGGATGATATTATGGACTATTTGAGTGGAGCTGTGTATTTTTCAAAGATAGATCTGAAGAGTGGGTATCACCACATTCAGATCAGAGAAGGAGGTGAATGGAAGATTGCTTTCAAGACAAAGGAAGGACTATATGAGTGGTTAGTCATGTCTTTTGGGCTAATCAATGCACCGATCACTTTCATGTGGCTCATGAACGAGGTTGTAAAAAAAATTTTGGATAACTTTTTCATTGTTTACCTAGATGATATTTTGATCTTTAGTAAGACATTGGAGGAGCATATGATGCATATTTGTATGGTGTTTGAGAAGTTAAGGAAAGAGAAATTATTGATTAATTTGAAGAAGTGTAGTTTTGTGAAGGAGTTAGTGTATCTAGGATTTGTAGTTTCAGCAGAAGGTCTAAAAATGGACCCAGAGAAAGTGCAGGCTATCCTTGAATAGCCTACTCCAAGGAGTGCAACTAAGGTAAGATCTTTTCATGGTTTGGCTAGCTTTTATAGAAATTTTATCAGAAATTTTAGCAGTATTTGTGGACCCTTGACTAAAACAATGAGAGGGGATAGAAAAGAGTTCAAGTGGACTAATGGGGCAGATAAGAGTTTTAAACTGTTGAAATGGAAAGTTACAGAACAACCTATTTTAGCACTTCCAAATTTTAATAAGGTGTTTCAAGTAGACTGTAATGCTAGTGGTACTGCAATAGGAGCTATTATGAGCCAAGAAGGTAAACCTATTGCTTATTTCAGTGAGAAGTTAAATGATGCCAAGAGGAAATATTTTATTTATGATCAAAAATTTTATGCTATAGTTCAAGCATTAAAGAAGTGGAGATACTATTTTCTTCCTAAGGAGTTTGTTTTGTATACTGATCATCAAGCTTTGCAATATTTGAATAGTCAAGGAAAGTTAAATCAAAGACATTTGAAATGGGTTGAGTTTTTGTAGAGTTACACATTTATTTTGAAACACAAGAGTGAAAAGTTTAATAGGGTTGCAGATGCTCTTAGCGGAAGGAAACTATTACTGACAAAGATGCAGATTGAGGTGGTTGGGTTCAAGGAACTCAAGAATTTGTATCCAGAGGATCCTGATTAAGGTGAAGCTTGGAAAGCTTGTAAAGAACCTATTACTCTAGACAGAATGATGTGGTTGGATTTCATCATTTAGGATGATATGATATTCAGAGGGAGTCAGTTGTAAATTCCACAAAGTTCTATGAGGGAGAATCTCATCAAGGAGAAGCATAGTGGGGGATTGGCTGGATATTCTGGTCATGATAAAACCCTTACTTTGGTTAATGAGAATTATTATTAGCCACAATTGCAGCAAGATGTCCAGAAGTTTGTACAGAGTTGCAGAGTATGTCAAATGGAAAAAAGAGTGAAGTAGAATATAGGGTTGTATCAGCCATTACCTATACTAGAGAAGCCTTGGGAGGATATCAGTATGGAATTTGTTCTTGGTTTACCAAGGACTCAGTGGGGACATGAATCAATTTTTTTGGTGGTTGACAGATTTTCAATGATGGCAAATTGCATTCCCTACAAGAAGGCTAATGATGTTGTTGATGTAGCAGAATTATTTTTTAGAGAAGTGGTGAGACTACATGGTTTGCCAAAGAGTATAGTTTCAGATAGAGACACTAAGTTTGTTGGATATTTTTGGTGTACATTATGGAAGAAATTAAAGACAAATTTAAAGTTCAATTCATCACATCATCCACAAACTGATGGACAGACAGAGGTGGTGAATAGGAGTTTGAGGAATTTGCTGAGATGTTTGGTTGGAGATAAGCCAACATGATGAGATTTGGTTTTACCACAGGCGAAATTTGCATACAATAATTTGGTCAACAGGAGCACTAGTAAATCACCATTCCAAATTGTATATGGAAGTAGTCCCAAAAATGCATCTGAATTGAGGAAGATAGATAAAGGAGAAATAAGTAGTGTTGAAGTTGAGGATTTTGCAGAATATTTGAAGAATATCCATGAGGAGGTGAAGAAGCACATTACCAAGATGAATGTGCAGTATAAGGCTAATGCAGATGATAAAAGAAGGCATAAGGAATTTAAGGTTCGAGATGAAGTCATGGTTCATTTGTGGAAAAAGAGATTTCGAGTTGGTACATATAACAAGCTGAAAATGAAGAAGTTTGGGCCATGTAAGATAATGAAGAAGCATGATTCAGTAAATGCATATGAGGTCGAGTTGCCTACTGAGCTGAATATTTCACCAGTATTTAACATTTTAGATCTGATAGAGTATCATGAGGGAGGTGTTGAAGATGAGATCACAACAGCACAATGGAGTATTCCGACAACCAGTTCAGCTACCAAAGAGATTGAGGATATACTAGATAGTCGTGTTGGAAGAAGCACAAGGAACATGATATATGAATAATATATGGTCAAATGGAAAGGAAAACCTATTGAAGATTCATCATGGCTAACAAAGGAGGAGGTTAACCATCTTGGTTTTCCTCTTCACACCAAGTTGTGACAGGGTCACTACTCAAATTACCCCAGGTGTCTGATGCAGGAGCATCCTGGGTGTAAGAGCAATCTTGCATCGCCCAAAAATATTTCCGGTTTCTTTTCTATAAGGGCTATCTTGTGCAGAGCTTCTATTTATGGAAACTTACTATTTTTAGTAAGTTGGTCAGACAATCTCAGAATGTTCTGATTTCACAGTTGGAGGTTCATCTTAGTCATATTAGTCTACCAGTTGAGTTTCAATGTCACATAATTTGTATTGGTAAAGTTATTGAGGTTTTTGGGTACAAAATCTTTCAGGTCAATTTTGAAGGCCTTAGAGGCTCTAGATCGTGATTGACCCCCAACTGATTGGAGCTTGTGTGAGTCAAGTACTATAGATTAGGTCTTGTCATTTCTGAAAAGTGGTTACAATTGAAAAATGGAGATACAATTAAAAAGTTATGGCCTCCGAAAGTTGGGCTACCTAAAAAAATATTTTGTAATTCTTTTGAGCCAACCCTAATGTAATAATTGTGAAAATAAAATAATTCTAAGAATAGTCAGCCTTAAGGGCTAAATTTCTGGAACCTTCTCGGGTAGTGGAAATTGCCTATATAAGAAAAGTTTGTAGTGTTGTCTAGGGCACTTTTGGGTAGTAGATCTGTGTAATGATTCGAGGCTTTGTCCTACAGAATATTGTAAGGGAAAATGCCCATGTGGCTTTGCATATTGTAATTCTAAAATTTGTAATTCCACATTTGTGGAGATAATAAGAAGCTCATTTTATGTTCTTGCAAATTGTTGTTGTTTCTCTATTTCTGTTATGTTTTTGTGGTATTAAGGGGAGCACCCTTCATCAATACCAAATTGAAATACTTGAACATAACGATGCTGAAAGTACACAAATCTTCTTAGAGCTAGTTATATATAAAAATTGAAAAGTTAGTTATGAAATGATGTTTTAGTATAGTATACCAAATTGAAATACTTGAACATAGAGACTTTCAACATCCACAATTCCTCAATTACAAGATCTTGAGGGAGTGCAAGGGAGGTTTAAAGACAAACAGAGTCTAAAAGACCTATAAGGTCTTTAAATAATATAAACATGGCCATTTGAGCCATTCAATGTAAACATTATAGAAGATATATTGAAATTTTTTTAGGTACAAATAGTATGATGTACTATCTTTCTGTGTTGAATTTCCAAGGTAGCATATAAGATCTATCCTATAATCTATTGGTACAGAGAACCTAATTACCTAAGGAGTGTGGGTTTGGGTCTGTGGATAACTACAATTTGAATGAAGGTTAATAGTTGATCTCTATCGCAAGTTAGTTCTTCAAAAGCATCTCATCAACATTGACTATCATCATTAGCATCAAAATTAATGGCAATAATGTAGTTTTTGGAACATGCTTGAGTGAAGGAAAGAAGTGACTTTACAGTCTTAGAGAGAAGGATTATGACTGTCATAGTCAGAGTTTGAAGGCTTGTGCACTAAAGTGATGAGATTTATGGTCTTGGAGACTTGAATGAGTGTTGGAGGGAGAGTCTATCTCAAGTCTAAGGTCTTGAGAGAGGTAGGGTGCCCAAGGGTAGGGCTAGGAAATGAAGGTACACAAAAAATTTTAGATTGTCATAGTTAGGACAATAAGTTGAAGACTTGTTTATTTTCTTAGCCTACAATGGATGTTATTGAATATGGTATATGATGGATTTTGTACCACTTATCATTTAGTGGGAATTTGTCTTAGCCTACATCTTTCTCTTCTCCTAATTGTTGATGATAAAATTTAACTTGCAATTATTTTTATTTCTACTTATGTGGAAGAACATATCCATTACATTTTTTAATCTTTGTTATGTAAATTCTTGTGAAAAAACATATGCTAAAGTTTGAACACACATAATGGTATCTAGTGTTTTCCATTATATTTTGTGAACTTGTTATTCTTTTATGTTTGAGTATTTACTTTAGATGCATGTTTTTGAGTCCTTATTTTGAGATACATGAGCTTGAAAAATCAAGATAAAATGTTGGCATTTATTCCTCCAATGTTAGTATTTCCATGAAACTAAAAAATCAAGATCAAATATTCATAAAATAAAGAACTTGGATTGCCTAGCCTATGTGGAGATAATTTTTTTTTGAGGAACATAATCAATAGTGCAATATCTTATTTTTGAAATAATATTGAGTGATTCAAGAGCTCTTGAATCACTCTTTCGTGTCATGCACTGCCACTCTCTTTTGATTTTTTCAGTATTGTCTTCATTAGCAGGAAAAGAGTGCAAGTTAAGAATTATTATTGGATTGACATGGCCTTGGCCAAGTGCTATGTTTTTTCAAGTTTAGAGGGAGAACAAAATCCCATTCTAGAGCATAAAATATTTCTAAGTCACCTCTTCTCCTATATACAACAGACACTGCATCTAATGGGAAAAATGTGTCATGTTTGTGAGGTTTCCAAACTATACATTACAATGATATCCACCCAATTTGCTTATTCTAGTATGAATATCAAACCTAAAGTTTCTCTCAATGGTGGGATGAGTCACTATGTTTTGGTGGTCTACAGACATGTTGTTGCTACTCTTGTCATTGCTCCTTTTTCTTTTTTCCTTGAAAGGTATTTCTTCACCATTGTTCTAGGAAAATAAGAAATCAATTTAGTGACATTAGATTTATACAATCTATTATTATTTTTATTTGATTGTGTGAGAGATTTTACAAATTTTTGCCCTTGGTTTGTTGGTGTATGCTTCTTATTCTCATGGGCTATCTAAGCTCATGTCCTCATTCATAATGAATTTAGTTTGTAGAATATTTCCATGTTTATGATTGTTTGCACTTGTAAATATGAAAAAGCTTGTTATTGATCAGAATATATATTATGCTGGACTCAAATTGACCACACCTACTTTTTCATGTGCAATGAGTAACATTGTCCCTACCATGATCTTCATATTGGTTGCATTGTTTAGGTAAAACATGTTCTACATGCTCTTTATAGGAATTAATAATGATGTGTAAAGTTTAAATAGCATATTTTAAGTCTTATTTAGTTTTTTTTTTATTTAGTCCATTTGAAACCATATTAATAGGTAGTTCTTATTAGAGTAGTTATTATGATTTCACATAGATCATTGGAAAAATTGTACATTAAGACAATAGGAGGCCAAGAAAAAATGGTGGGAACAATAGGAAGTGTGGGGGGTGGAATGCTGATGAAATTGTACAAAGGCCCCATTATTCACATGCTATGGTCTCCCTGGCATGGGCATGGTCATGGTCATGGTCATCGCCACTTTCATAATTCTCATGTTACTAGTGATAAGGATTGGATAATTGGTTCTCTTCTCTTGATCACCACAATCCTTGCTTGGGATGGCTTCTTTGTGCTATAGGTAATTACCCAAAATCACTCTTACTTATTTAATAGGACTCACTTATTAATGTGATTTAATATAAACTATTTAAACAAGTGAAAATTTAAGATATGTTGGTTAACACAAACTGAATCACATAAATTCATGCTACTACCAACTTTACCATAATCCATGATATTTTATTTTGTATTGTTGGATTTTCATTGTGCAAGCGAGTGTTCTCAAGAGGTATTCAAATTAGCTATCACTCACCAACTTGATCTATTTTGTGGGAATGTTGTAGTCAACAACACTCACTTTTGTTGTTGAAAGATCAAATTTAATGTGGAAAATTGGATGGAACATCGATCTTCTTGCTGCAGCTTATGTCGTATGTTTATAAATTATTTCTTATCAATGAATGTACTTTGTAATTTGTTTAACTATTTATTAATTTATGTTTCCAAGCAAACTATTTAAACAAATTGAACCTTAGTATATATTGTTTAAACCATATTTATCTCCTAAAATTTGAATGTATTGGAAGGGAGTGGTGACCTTATGGATTGCAATCTACGTGAAAGGACTGTGCATGAAGTTGAAAGGGATTGCATCCAGATTTTACTCTAATATTTCCTAGGACCAAACTGAGTTAAACAAGTTGTTGAAGAAGAATCCTCCAACATGTTCACTAAGTATGATGCAGCTATTGAACACATCAAACACAAATGTGTAGAACTTCTTTCTTTGACTCCCAAGAATTGGTCCTAAGATAGTAGAAACAGATTCAATTGAATAGACATGGGAAGGTATTCTAAAATAAAAAAATTCCCAAGGTCAAGATGAAATAATCAGGTTTGTTTTTGACATCTTTAAAGATGGTGAAATCAATTATCACAGTACACAAAGAAATCTTTGCTATGATAAATTCTTTGAATTCCTTTCATATGTTCAGAGCTAAAAAATGATTTCTTATAAGAAGTGAGATGCGGAACTTGAGGGGATTCTTTAAAAAAGAATAAAAAGACAAGGTTATTCGGGGTCGCCTATTAAGGTGGGCCCAATTTCTCCATTTTGACATTGAACTTTTACCAGGAAAAATGAACATTTGTACAGGTTTGTTGTCTGAGAAGGAACTTTAGCAGCCAAATTTTCCATGGCATTTAGTCCTCTCATGATGATAGTTATGGTGTTCAAATCTACTCTACACAATTTTTAACACATTATACAAATTAAATGCTATGCACATTCTACATTACACATTCTACAAATCTATGTACCCTAATTTGGTATCGATGATTTTAGACAATGGGCTTTCTAGACTAAATAAATACTCATACCCTAGGGCATAGGTATTTGAACTTCATCTTAGCTAAGATCTGATTAAATAAAACATGAAGTATATCATCCAATGCATAGCTAACTAGATCCCAAGAAAGTAAGAATTTGTGTACCTCTATCATAAAATAGCTATCCTCTATTTTTTCCAATGAGACACTTGTGAAAGATTCATGGTTAAACTAGGGAATCATCATATATCAAAATGAATTTTGTTTGTAGATGGGTGCATACCCTACCTCCGAATGACTTTGCGCTCCTTTGCTCCCGCGACAAACTTAACATCAAAATAATTTTCTTTTCACTTTTTTTCTTGTATAGCCCATAGAAGTTGTAATTCTAATAGCTTACTAAATAGTTGTCATAATTCTGATTTGATCAGGGAGAATTACAAAAAAACCCAATTTCAAAAAAAAAAAGTATATCCTCTATGGAAAGTTGTCGAAAAATAACACCAAATGTATTAGTGCCGCAAACTTATTGCCTTATACACTAGTGCAAGTCAAGGACAAATGTGGGGATTTAGGATGGATGCATGACATGCGGATGTAGGATGAATGTGTGATGTGTGTTTGTATCATATGGATAGATTACAGAGACAACAATATAATACCAAAAAGAAAACTAAGATGACCAAGAATAAGCTAAGTAACATCATACTAAGTGCAATAACAAAAAAAAAGGATATGATTATTTGATTAAAACAAGAGGAAAAAAGATAATCTTATTTGTGATTACAAGTTGATAAAGTTGACATCCAACTCTTTTAATCCCATGAACTTGCACACACAAAGACAAAGGGAAATGTTGGGTGGTTGTTTTGAGACTTGCCTTAGTTAGATCCCCACTTTGGTGCTTCCACCTCCACAGTAGTTGATATAGACATGATAAAAATAGTGATAGATAATTGTATGGAAAATAATAGATAAATGATAAATGTACAAGAAATAGGCCAAGAATGTTTTATGATGTTAAGAACACAAATGAAAATGAAGTAAAGAAACTTAATGAAACAGAAGCTAAGTGGCAAAAGGGAATCAAGCCAGTGTGTTGCAAATTGTCCAGTGTGACAAGTTGAGTGTGAAAAGAATGGAGATTTCTTAAAGAATGTCTATGAAGAGTGAAAAGATTGTGAAGAAGTGTCTATATAGCTAAATGAATTTAAAAATGGTGATATAATGACTAGAAGGTGAATTTGTATGTTAGTGGATGGAGGAATCGGCTGTTATGTTATTGGTTGGTAGTTTTTAATGAACCAACCACATTATGAAGGCTTGTAGATTCACATACATCTTCTGGGACCATATGCATCTTGAGCCATCTTAGTAGAATTTCGGATGGACTGTGACAAGGCAAGATGAATTAGTGCAGAGGGTGACGTGGATTTTTG